>VYXC01007459.1:281123-375469 GCA_013397175.1 Platysteira castanea | reverse complement strand
GCCTGGGGAAGCCCCTGGTGGGGCCGGTGCCGCGGGCGGGGAGCGCACCTGGCGGCGCCGCGCCCGGGCTGTGGCCGCCCGGGGCCGGGAGCGACTGGCAGACAAGCAGCCCGCACCGCCGCTCATCTCCTTCCACTAAAATTACCGATGATTTTCTGTGGAAAATACGGGATGTCTCTGTCCGTGCTGGCGGGTGTGTGCCAGGTGTGGCTGCCTCATGGAGCGCCGTGGCGATGCTCCTGCTTCCGTAGCGTCGGCAAGGCTCAGTGGGAGAGAAGCACCGAAAACTTTGCCTGTTCCTTTCCCTCTGACGGGAAGGAAACGCGTGAGAGGGGACAGAAGCAGCACTTTGCAGTAAGTGCGATGCTGGAGACCTTTGGTGTCGCAGTGATCTCCCAGCGCAGGCACAACCCGTGCCCCGGTGCCTTGGTCAAACACGGGTCGCCTCCGCACGCCCCGGCGCTCGCAGCATCCCTTCTCTCCCCGTGCTGCCTGCCTGGCGTGCCTTATCTTGACAGCCGAGTTAAAGAGGAGGGTAATCACAGAACGGCTTGGGATGGAGGGACCTTGAAGATCACCCAATTCCAGCACACCTGGCATGGGAGGAACACCTTCCAGCAGACCAGATTGCTCATAGCTCCATCCAACCCGGCCTTAAACACAACCAGCGATGAAGCACCCACAGCTTCTCTGGGCAGCCTCTTCCAGTGCCTCACCACCCTCACACTAAAGAATTTTTTTCCTAATATCTACTCTAAACCTACCCTCTTTCAGTTACACCACTCCCTCCCCCCTCAGAATGAACAAACCAACAAAACAAAGTAAAATGTAAGGGGAAAATTGGCAAAGCAAAGAAAGATAGTAATTTTGCTGGGCGGAAAAGAAAAGGCATATTGTGCCTGCCAGATAAGCAGACAGTAAAACGGACAGAGAGTTTTAAATTCGAAGTGTATGTTAGTCTTGTTCCAACACCAGTAGCCCAGGACAGTGACATTGTATTTACTGTGGGGATGCATTCTATTAAAGTATTTCCAGAAAACAGCCCAAAAAGGGTTGTTTCTCAGCTGGTTCAGACTGAAGGGATCTGTTCATTTCATTGAAGAGACACAGATTTACTTCAGTTCAGAAGCTGTTTTTCAGCTGCAGTAGCCAAGATATTCTAAAGTCTTTTATTTCTAGTTAACTTGTTAAAATATATCTAATAAATAAGGAACACAGGCAAAAGTCAGACAAGCAAGTAAAAGCTGGATCTGTATATACATATTTTATAAATAAAAAGGGTTTCTGCTAATTATTGTTCAAAAAGTTGTAAATGTTTTCACTGAAAAGCACATAATTTTGATGGTTTTTAAATACTGGGTCTGAATTTCTGCATTTGTAAAAAATTCTAGTGACATTAACCCTCTCTGATACTCTAACTGCCTCCAAATAGAAATCCTTAATAATGGTAAATACAGTTTGCCACATTTATTCAGTTGGCTCACTCCAAAAGTGTGTAAAGTTTGAGCCTCACCCAATGTCTGTGGAAAGCAGGGAATGTCTTTCCTCCAACATTATTAGCCTTTGTTTCAGATGGGAGTATCCCTTGACTTCCAGTAATAGTCCAAAGACAAATTCAATTTTCCATATGAAGTGAGGCAAAGGTATTGTTTGACTCCACTCCCTGAATTTAAAGGGTGGATCAGCACTGCAATGTATTAATCAACAGCTGTCTTTTCCATTCTTTACTCCAGAGAACAACCGAATTGTTTCCTACTCACAACTCTTTATCCAGCTTGGGGATAGTTCAGCTCTCAGAGCCAGCAAATCATGAGCTTCATATACTGGATACAACAGTTTGGAACAAATCATGCTATGTGGCAAAATTGCCTAAAAATTGTGCGCTGATGATTTCATGGGTTGTTATGCAAAGCCTGTTACAGAGCACCTGGCTTTGTCACATTTGCTACTCTGCGTTGCAAAATACATGTGTAACTGTCTCAAGGTTTTTATATTAGCTATAACTACAGGTACAATTTACAAGTCTGACAAACTTGTAAATCATCCCTTTACCTCCAGTTTTATTGTACCACTTGCATCTGCATTCTTCGCAAGGACGCCATCCCTGGTTCAGGAAGCAGGATTTCTGAACTCTTTCCAGTTTTATTCAGGATCAATCCAAAGTATTTATAACTCATCAGAAAAGCATTATTATGAAATATTGAAGTTTGTAGTCATGGCACATAAAGGCAGTGATCTGTCTCATTTTGGCATACAGTTGGTTTTGGTTATCCACGCTGATGACCAGCAAACCACTCATGTCAGAAGCAGTATTAGGCAGGCACCCAGAGAAAATCTACTCAAGAGTCCCAGTCCACAGAGAGGTACCAGAGCTGCTCTACCTGTTCTATGGAGCTTTGAAATGAATTGTTTTGGTCAGAGTTGTGTTTAGGGAAGAAAGCCTTGTCCTAAGGTTAGACTTTTTGACAAGTTGAAATGTTTTCTTTCCAATGCTTAAACGAGACAGGCAACTTTTTCATTTGGAGTCAGGCTGTTTTCAAGAGGATTGTTACATCAGTGGCATCCTTTTTTTTTCATAAATCATAAAGTTTTTCTTTTCCTGGTGCAAACTTCACACCATATTGAAATTGGTTTGCTTGTGTTTGAGGATTTACAGAGTATTTGAGTATGCTTTCCAGAAAAATTAACTTATGCCGACAACATCCAGAGGCATCAATCCTGACTAACCATCCCACAAGAAATACTTTTGTCTTCACAGGGATATGTTAGCAACTTGCTTACTCTTTATGGCCTTGGTTTTACTCAAATGTCCTAGTATATCCTAGTTGTTCTTTGAGCCTTGAGTATACATCTTCCCATCTTTTGACACTGCTGCAATGATGACCAGACCATGCTTTATAGATGACCACGAAAAGGATGTTCATATGTCAGCCTTTCTCTTCTCACACAGTGTAGATACACTGATGAGGATTCAGGGAGAATTCCAGCTCTTCTTTCTGAAAAGACTTTCATGCTGTTGTTCAGGACATATTTTTAGCAACTACAATAAAATTGTACAACAGTACTGGTTTATTCAAGCAACATTAATTGTAGAGTCACAGCCTAAAATAACCAGTTTTGTTCAGCCCACTGTACAACTGGAACCCTGCCCTACGGGGTAATGTTGTAATCCAAATGGTGTAGAGTAGGCACAGCTATTCTTCACCTTGTTACTTTTGCTCACTGTTCTGTTCTCTGCTTGTTTCCTCATGGCATGTACTGCATTTAGTCATGCTGCCTGCCTAGAGATTTTATTTTTTCCTATTCAATAGCTTCAATAACTTGATGTTTCTTGTATGAACCTACAAATATTATTGATATCGTATACTGTACTCCACATACCAACAGCGTCCTCCAAATTATTCCAGTTTGCTTTTATGATGCTGTGAAATGGGCAATTCTCTACAACAGTCTTCTAAAGGCAATGGAAAGCCTGAAGAGTTAAATTCTTTTTTTTTTTTTTTTGAGAAGTGTGGCTTTGTCCTGCGATTTATTAAAGACAATCCCCACGTCTGGAAAATTTCAAGGTTGCAGTAGGTGCAGGGGCCAGATGTAATAATTTTTTAACATGCAAGACTTTATAAGCAGATTTTTTTTTTAAAGTAGTTCTGTTTCTGAAAGGATAGTTTCTTTCTTTTCAGTCTGTCTACAGTAGTGAGTTAATAGTCCCCTCTTTTTGCACCTGGTTTTCTTCTCTTTTGCTTCTCAGCCTTGCAATCAGCGTAAAAATGATTGGGGCACATTGCAGTTCCCCACTCTCCTGAAGATGGGAATGAGCTGTCTGATGAGCTGAGAATCAGGAATTTCTGCTCCCTGTGTTCTGTTTGTGACACCATTTTCGTGCACATACATCTCGTGTGTGTACATTGCTGCAGGAACAAGCAGGAATGCAGACACATGGTTTCATTTATTCTGAGTTACCATCGGGGCAGTGAGAGACTCTCCCTGGTGAGCTGGGACTTGCACAGGTCCAGGAAACACTGGCCTGTTACACTGGTCAACAACTAAACTACTTTTCATGCCTTCATGTCTTTTCTCTTATATCTGTTACACTGATGTTTTACCTACATTTCTTTGTCTCTTCATACTGCAGTAATTTTATCTCCTGAATTTCTGCCACTTCACTTTCACAGAATCCAAGCCACAGATGAGTACACAATCTAAGCCACACGGTGACATCAACCTTGTCACCAAGTATGGCTCCATTTGAAAATATACTGCTGGTACCACTCACTTTTTAAAGATAATGTAATGATTTTTCTGCAAAACTCCTAAAAACCAAATGGTAAGAATAAATAAATAAATAATTACAATATAATTATCAGTTTGCAGCTATTTATAATTCATGAATTCTGGAGGAGATCAGAGAATCAGGCAGGAATTTAGGAAGCTTACAACCTTCACAAGTGAACCCAATTTTAATCTATTTTAAAAGGTTTTTACCATACCTGAATTCCCAGTTGTCCATGAAAAACTTCCTGTACTTTGAAAGTATTATTTGTTCCTGTAGTTTGAATTTAGCTGTACTGACCATATGAGTGCATTTTACAGGTAAGTCTACAAACTGTAGGAGGACTTATCTGCCACTATATCAGCTTGTGCAATTTGCACAACTTTAATAGTAATAGTTTTGTTTCTTTTCCTGGTTATTAAGTAATAAGTTTTATGGTGGATATTTATCACAAGTCATTCCCTGAAATTTTCCTCTATTTACACAAGTCACAAGTTCCTTTAAGAGGAAAAATACTCTATACTTTTATGCTCAACAACTTAAGACTTTTTAAAATTACTTTTCAAGTGTTATCATTTGTAAAAAAGAAAACTCATTAAAATCAATATATAGGAAAAAGCCATGTACATGTTACATGGTACAGAACTCCAGTGAGTCTGTACTGTTACGGTTACTGAATGTAATGCAAGCAAAAGCTCACAAAAAACTGTCCTAATATCAGTTGATTTGTGCTTTATGCAGTATATCGAAGTGCAGATAAAGAGCTTGAGTTTGAAGAGACCAGAGACATGGAAGGGAAGATGTACACATGCTGTAACAGATGTTGTGTTTCCACACAAAAGGACCCTTCAAGAGTAATTAGAGAAGAATTATTAATAAGATCTTTTACTATATACCTGGGAAATTCTCAAAATCATAGATTGGAAGGGACCACAGTGGGTCATTGATACAACCTCCCTGCTCAAGTAGGATCATCCTGGAATGCATTGCACAGGATTGTATCCATATGGTTCTTGGATATCTCCAGTGAGGGAGACTCCACAGCCTCTCAGAGCAATCTGCTCCAGTGCATGGTCACCTGTACAGTAAAGAAGTTCTTCCTCATACTCAGGTGGAACTCCCTGTTCATCAGTTTCTGCCCATTGCCTCTCATCCTATGGCTTGGAATTACCAAGAAGAGCCCAGCTTCATCCTTTTGACACCTTCCCTTCAGATACTTGTGAGGCCACCCCTCAGCCATCTCAAGACTGAACAGGCACAGCTCTCTCAGCCTTTCCTCATAAGAGAGCCACTCCAGTGCCTTGATCATCTTTGTCACCCTCTGTGGGACCCACCTGGCAGCTCCATGTCTCTCCTGCACTGAGGAGCCCAGAACTGGACACAGCACTCCAGATGTGGCCTCACCAGGGCTGAGTAGAGGGGCAGGATCACCTCCCTCGACCTCCTGGCAATGTTCTTACTAATTGCACTCCAGGACACCATTGGCCTCCTTGGCCACAAAGTCACACTGCTGGCTCATGGACAGCTTGTTGTCCACCAGGACCCCCAGCAGTTCTCCACAGAACTGCTTCCCAGCAGGTCAGCCCCCAACCTGTGCTGCTGCAGGGGTTATTCTTCCCCATGTGCAGGACCCTGCATTTGCCTTTGCTGAATTTCAGAAGGTTCTTTGTCCATCTGTTCAACCTGTCAAGATCCTTCTAAAGGGCTGCACAGCACTCTGGGGTGGCAGCCACTCCTCCCAGCTTAGTGTTGTCCTTAAAGTTGTTATCATTTATGTCATTCAATAAAATTGTTATCATTTAAATCACCTCATCCTAGTATTGCCTCATACCTGCCAGTTCCTAGGAAATGATGGGTTGCATGCTGTGCATTTAAAGTCTAGTTTGCCACTAGACATGTGGCAAACCCCAAGGGGAATCTGGTTCTAAAATGGGTGTTCTCTGCTGTGATTAAAATAAAAGAAACAAACAGAAAGGTGGGGTTTTTTACATGGCATAAATTAAATAGTCTTGTACTGCCTAAAAAAGTCAAATAAAGTGGTGTTATCCTAAGTTTGGGATTAACTGGGATAGCCAGGAAAAGGGGTTACTGATTGCTGTGCTTTTTACATAATGCACAAATATTGAAACCAAATATCATGCGCTTGACATGAGAAAACCTTTAGAAAAGGTGCTTCAGGCCTTAAGCATATGGAACTGCTGCAGTTGCATGTTTAAGAAGATAATACACTTAACAGAGTGTGAATGTCAAGGAGGACAGCACTGAAGTAGGTGCCATGGGTTGATTTGTGTGCTGTTCTTGTTTTGAGGAAACAAAGGTGAGGAGAGAAATATTATGCAAGTGCTGAGCTCTGTATCCTGATGAATAGAAAAAATCAGATTGTTTTTATTGGATTGTCACTAGCGCTACAGTGAATGTCTTCAGCATGGTCCTTTCTAACAGCCTGAAATATTGCTGTAGAGAATATATATTATTAAACTGATATTTGATATATATTTTTAGTATGAAATTTTAAATATATTCTCTAGGGCCTAATATAACTTGCAATTTTTAGGGTTTTTCAGTTCAAACTCAGGCTTAGTGTTGAGTGGAGGTGGAACAGTTTTACCTCTGAAGAGGATGTGTTCATCTGCTCCACTGGCAGTGAGGAGAGACTGCTTGGACATTGCTGCTGTCTGGTGTTAAGGTTCAAGTCTGATGGATCTGGAAGCTGGAATGAAAACTGGAGGCGGTAATGTCACAGACATGTGAAGCAGCACAAACTGGTTTGGCTACCAAAAGAAGTATTCCTGCCCACAACCACCTCACAGCAGCAGCCTCGGTCTTCTTGGCGTTCTGGCCTTATCTTTCATTGGGGAGTCTCAGTGTTGGTGTGGTAGGAATGCAAAGCTGCAGAGAAGGACACTGTACACTTTATTTTCTTATTGCTGGTGTCTGTGGTAGATGAAAACTGGCGGTCATACACACTGTCACCAAACAATAGACTGTGTTTGGTAGTCAGTCTAAGCATGCAAAAATCTGAGCATAGATCTTTTGTCTTTTCCACCCCTCACAGTTTACTCAGGCATCCTACATGTCTCTGAAGGCTTTGTGACAGAAGCGTATTGATTGCATCCCAAGGGAATATACAGACATCTGAAGTACATTTTTGCTTGATTCAATGGAATGACTTTCTTCTTACCTACCCCATTCTCAAGCATTTGATAACAGCGGTAGACGTACAGGCGTGGTTCCCTGCATGGACTTGAGAAGTGATCTCCTGAAGCATCCTTAATGAGGGCCAGATTCAAATTGGAAAATTGATAAAATACATTAAAATGCAAACTGAACTTTAAGAAGTGTAGTTACAAGTCTGCTGGACCATAAACATTCTTTTAATTGTTTTTGTGCCTCATGTGGTAGAAACAGCAGCTTAGTTTCAAAATACTGTATAAAGGCTTTTCAATTTAGTTTTTACATTAAATAATTTCCATCTAAACCACTATTCATCAATATTATTTAGACACAACTGAAAATTAAAGTTTTGTAAGAACTGCCACCAACAGATTTTGCTTTGCTTTTACTGTTTCCTTTCCTTTCATTTTTTTGTAGATGGATTTCCTCTGGCCCCATTAATCTGGTTAGTCAGGTTCTCCAGCATTTTTTAGATATGATTTATCATGGGACATTAAATATTTGCATAGGAGACTGCTTACATTACAGTCATCAGAATGAGCTGCGTAGCAGTGTTCTGCTGCAGGAAACAGCTACTACCTCTTTTGTGTTCAGTGCTGCTTGAGACCAGCTGGTGCAGCAGGCTACATGCCTGGAAAACTTGAGTGCCCATGGAGTGTGTCTGTCCTGTAAGCTTCTAGCATGGGAGGAGGAAGATCATAGAATCACAGAATGGTTTGGGTTGGAAGGATCTCTAAAGCTCATTTAGTCCAATCCCCCCTGTCACGAGCCCCATTTTCAACTAGATCAGGTTGCTCAGGGCCCCATCCAGTCTGACCTTTAATGTTTCCAGGGATGGGGCATCGACCACCTCTCTGGACAACCCGTTCCAGTGTGTCACCAACCTCATTTTTAAAAACTTGTTCCTTATGTGTAGACTGAGCCTACCCTCTTTTAGCCTAAAACCATCACCCCTTGTCCTGTCTCTAAAGGAGCTACTAAAAAACCTGTCCCCATCTTTCTTACAGGCCCCCAGTTAGTTCTAAAATGACACCATAATGTTTCCCCAGAGCCTTCTCTTCAGACTGAAAGACTTAGTACTTTTTCCACGGCTGCAGCAGAGACCCGTGACCTGTCCCTCAACCACTGCTGTTTTGGGAAACTACAGTCAGATAAGGAATCTTCACTGTCTAGGAAGAGTGGGAGCAAGAAGTGCTTGTGCTGAGATACCCTGCACCTCCTGTGGTGTGGTGATGGTAATGGACTTGTGTCAGGAGAAGGGGATGAGATTAGTGACTTTTCAGTGGGTGAAATATTGTGGATTCCTTCCTTTTTTTGTGGGAGAAATAGTAACTAAAAAATGTAATCTGGATTGCAGATCAGGTTGGAAAGTATGAGAAGTGATTATAAAATATTGGTGGTGTAGCAACCCTGCTAAAGATGCTGGGAACTGGTGTTAGTAATCCAAGGGTGTGCTAACACAGTGGAGGAGTTAAGAGCCACGACCAAACAGGCTGTGGAGAAGCTGTGGTCTCTTACTGTCGTTCAAGAAAGCCTGAGATAAGCACCAGACTTGAGCTTAGATCAGTGGAGAGACTCATGTAGCACAAACCAGGGTCTTCAGTGAAGGTTCTCATAAAATAAGAAGTGTTGAAGAAATGAAATGCATAAAAAAATGGAAGTGAAGGCAAAACATGTTGTGTTCTGTGTACAGGCTAAATTAAATTAAAAGTGAAAGAGGAAAACTCTTGACAGTATTCACAGGGGGAGGGCTGGCCGGTGCAGCTATTAAGAAGCAATTGTTTACTGTGAGCGTGGTGAGGCACTGGAACAAGTTCCCCAGAGGAGCTGTGGATGCCACATCCCTGGGAGTGTACAAGTCCAGGCTGGGTGGAACTTTGAGCAACCTGGTCTAGTGGAAGGTATCCCTGTCCATGGCAGGGGGGTTGGGAACTAGATGATCTTTAAGGTACCTTCCAACCCAGGCCATTCTGTGATTCTGTGATTCTATTCGCCTATCTGGTCAAGAGGTCATTGAGCAGTGGCATAAAGATTCTTCCAGTTGAGTTCATCAGAAAAATAAACTACAGAAGGGACCAAGATAATATAGCTATGGGTGCAGTGAATTGAAATAATTCATCTGTGGCATTTTCATGCATATTTTTAATATATAGTAAAAATTACAATGTGTTCATTGGTAATTTATTCAGCAGGAAAAAAAATACTATCTTTATACCATTAGATATTTGCAAAAAAAAAATTCCACTGCTGTAGGTTTGGCACTGCAGTTAGAGATAATAAGAAGGCTGAGATGCTAATCCAGAGGGCTCTAGCAGTGCCAGAGAATTTTATTAATTTGTGTGCGATATTAGTAAGATTATTGGTGTTCTTTTTCTGTGTGTTTTTTCTGTAAGTAGTCTAATGGAGTTTTTATAGGCATTAATGAACAAAGATGAGGTCAAGCGAGGCACTCTTTACCCTTGTGAGCAGTCCCTTTGACAAGAGTGGGAATAGCATTATTTTTGTAAATAATGTAGAAAAAACAGAATTAGTCCCTAATGGAGGGAATATCTCTATTAAATCTTTCATCATCTCCGTATATGTTGATTTATTCTAGGAAAAATAATTAAATTCATTTAATTATTCTGCTGTCTATAAAATACAAGAAGGAATTTTGGACTGGAGCACAATTTAATCTATAAACTGATGGTAGTGCTTAACACACAACCCAGAAATAGTTCCTACAATATTTGATAAGACTTAAACATGTAATAAATTAAAAAAAAAAACCCAAAATTACTTGAACAATAGAAGAGTCAATGCTGGATTATATTTTTTGACTTGTTCCTTGCCAATGACCAAGTGAGGAGAGAAAAAGCTTCAAGGGACATGCAGTCCAGCCAAATAGAGCTCCAGATGTTTTTGTAAGTTTATTGGAGTTTGCAAGAAAAGCAAAGTTCTTTTATCACAGAATCACAGAACAAGCTGATTTGGAAGGGATCCACAAGGACTATTGAGTCCAGCTCTCAGCCCTGCACAGGGCAGCCCCAAGAATCACACCATGAGCCAGAGAGCATTGTTGAAATGGCCTCGGTCAGGCTTGGTGCTGGGACCACTTCCCTGCCGAGCCTGTTCCAGTGCCCAACCACCCTCTGGCTGAAGAACCTTTTTGTAATATCCAACCTAAACCTCCCCTGACACAGCTTCAGACAATTCCCTTGGGTCCTGTCCCAGGTCACCTGAAAAAAAATCTAAAGAGTCCTTCAATTACTGAAACTACACAGTATTTCCTGATTAGGAAACAAAAGTACAGTTTATTTCTAAACTCTGGGTCCAACACCAAGAATGCTTGCAGGCAGGAGTCTTTGCACCTACACACAAGTTAAAAAGTGACTCTAGGTTTTGACTTTAAACTTCATATTTTCACTGTTTTAAAAGTAATTAAAAGTATCTTTTTGGGTCCCTTCTGCAAACACATTTTATAACAGCTGAGTGTAGGAAATACTTTAAAGCAAACATGCTGAGAATCTCATTACAAAAATTCAAATATATCTCCTTTGAGACATGTTAATTTAATAGCAGTGGGTAGAATTTTGTAAATAAATCTCAAGATTTCTAATTAGATAGCTCATTGATCCATAGGCATTGAAGTCTGACCAAACAGCCATCTGCAATTACAATTGGGTTAATCATGTCAGCTCCCAACAAAAAGGCTCCATAGCTGCTGCCTGGAGACTTGGCATTGGTGAGGCACACCAAGGGATCAGCTTGGCTGCTGAAAAACCTGTGTTGGAGCTTGGGGCAACTGCTGTGCATGGGCTGCCCTCCTGTAAAACACACGGAAGGCAGGGTGTGCTTGTTCCCTCTGGAAAGGAATGGTAATTTTGACAGCATGCTTGAGGTTGATCTTGGCAAATCTGTCTCATGACAAAAGCAGAAGTGGCTTGTCTTCTTTATATTTCCTGCCTAAGGACAGCTGATTTGTGTTAGTTGATCTGGGATAAAAAACAAACAAACAAAAATAAATCACATTAGTTTAAGGAATGAAGAAAACACCTTCTTATTCAAGAAGGCCCTCAGGGACCTTCGACACTGGAGGAGGTATAAAAGCAGCTTATCAGACTTTTGACCAGAGGCCAAGCTCTACAGCCCCTTCCAAAGCGTTCTGTCACAGTCCTACAACAAGTCAGCCTTCAGAGTATATGCATGTTTGTCAGGCCAGGTTCTGGGCATGTGTGAGACCTAGACAGGGGAGAGAGAGTGTTCACACAAAAATAATAAACAGCTTGTGCTGCTTCCTGGTTTCGTGCTTTCTACTTCTTAAAATATCAGCAATACTGTGTTTTAACAGAGCTGATTTAGATCAGATCTCACTAACTCCTCTGAAATTACTCAAGGAAAGAAAACGTAAAACCGATGATATTTTATAGAGTTTGGGCTCAAGTTTGGACTCAAGCTTCTGACAGCTGTTACACTGCCACTGTTTCACATACTTGTCTTAGGCTGTGGCAGGAATACTGATTTTTACAGGAGTACCTGCAGCCTGCTCCTATAGTTCTCACACAGCAGTGTAAACCTCTGAGGTAGCAGGCTGCTGCTCCTTTCTATGTTCCAGTCCATGTAGGGAAGGATTACAAGCCAAACATGAGAACACAAACATGAGAATGATCCTTTTGAGATAAGTGGATCCAGCAGCATCCATGAATTTATTTAAGTATGTAAATGTTGCAATCTTAGTCCCCAGGGGCTGGGGGTAGTAGCTGTTCAGTAGGTGTTTTTCAGGGTGGATTTTTTTTTCAGTTGTTTATTTTCGAGAGTTATTCATGATGAAAGCATCAATAATAATACTCCATTTATCAGCTGTGGTTTGATGTATCCTTCTCTTTGTTTTTGTTTCCTCTGAATGGAGGAGAGTTTAATTAAATGCATTGGGGATAGATGTTTATCCTATGCTCTAAGATCAAATGTGTCCATCAGGAAAGCTTCTGCATCTCTCACTGTGTACAGTTCACTGAAAAAACCCATTAACCATTTGTCTCATCAGGATGTTCCTTGGGAACACCTTGCATGCAAAAATAAACACCAGAGAAATCCTGTTTGCCTTCATGATGAGTCTTTCAGTTCTTTTCCATATCCATCACTATTTTCTTCACCTTTTTCTTGTGTCACCTTTAGGGCCAGTCATTCTCTTGGTGTTCGGAACACCAAGTTTAGGTCCACAGGAACAGACCTGGCTCATGCAGAAGAGAAATGTCACTCACAAGTGGCATAGGATGCTCTTCAGGTCCAGATTGCACAGCTGAAGTGCCAAGCTGGAGCTAGCAGGAATAGAGGAGTCATTCAGTGATTTCATGGTTCTGTATTGCTCCAGTTTGCAGATGCTAAACTAAATGAAAATCCGGAGGTAAAATCCTCTAGTTTGTGTTCAGGCATCAGGCTGGAGGACCTCACTGGTACATTCTAGTCTTACAGTCTAGGAGCTGGATTCACACATTTTGAAAGCTCATTTTTCTTACCTTTGACACAAAAAATGGAAAGTGCAGTAAAGCCACTGTGGTCTCCTCTTCAAAAACAGAAAAAATCTCAGTATACTGATATCAAGGGATAATGACTAACCTCCTAACAGCCCATCACACTTGTGTTTTTTCCACTGTTATAACGAGATGCGTAAGCATTCTTATCTCAGCTTAAATGAAAAACTCTCTAGAGGCTGCTGGTTGGGTTTTAGTTTTATTTCATTGGAAAACTGATATTTTACATTTTCTCACTTCCACAGTTTTGAAGAAATGGATTAGAACCTCAGTGGAAATGAATTTGTGAAGAGGGCTATCACTGGGTCTCTCAGCACTGGTTGTACTCTCATGGAGATCTATAATGTTGCATAAAATGAGCAAACCCTGTGGTTGTTCCTGTGTTACTGCCATCTGGTATGTTCATAACATCGTAAAACAGTTTAGCAGGATTCTTTATAGACACCAAAGTAAAATGTCTTTCTGTGCTTTCCAAAACAAAGCTTGCATTTCCTCTCCTTTGGGCTGTTTTTAAGATTTCATGGAATTACATTGAGGTGTAGGTGAGATAGGAGGAAAACAAGGGTTTGGCTTTTTCCTCCTTACTATTCTTGCTACTTGGTTTTGTTATAGCTGAATGTTATCTAAGATTCAATCCTAGTCATCTTTCATCAGCATCACTAGTCCTGAGTTCTGTTAGCTCCCTCCTGAGATACCCTATCAAAATACCAATTTCCCATATATTTATTCTCTGTGCCAAGCAAAAGGAGGCTTGTACTTTTAGATTCATGGGTATTCTTTCCTGATAAGTTCTTAGGGAGAATTTACTCAATCTGGGATGGCTAATCTTCTGTGAAAGGGTAGCAATTACTAGAGAAATCTAGAAGGGGCACTTTATGCCAGATCACATGTTTACTTCACTGGGTCTAAAGCTGCCCCGCTGTTCCTACTCTGAAAGACCTGTTCACAATGGTGGTGGGTGACCATACTGAAATCTGAAGTATGACACTACCCAGGGAATAATCCTTCTATATAGGTTGCTTATAAGCACAAATCTTAAAATACTTTATTAACATTGCTGCATGTTAAGCAATCAAAAAGCTGTCCCGCAGGCAGCACTGTTCATACATTTTCTCAGGTATCTTTGGCATCTGCCTCAGAGCTTGTAGTTCTATGTAATACATCTGATAATATTTCTAATGTGCCATCTCATGGAAAGGAGGTGATTAAAAACTTGCTGCTCCTCACTCATCCCAGAGCCAAGAAGTATAAGAAGCAGTTGCAGGCTCAAAAGCATTTGAGATGATCTAAAAAAATATATACTGCTTCTGTCTGATCATATTATGCGAGCTTCCCCACCTCTGTGCCCTCATCTTACACTTCAGAATACTGAATGGTGGTTTTGACCCAAAGCACCATTGGATTCTCTTAGGGCCAGGAGGCTGGGCTGGGTGGACCACTGAGCTTGTGTAAAACTAGTGAGCAGCCTTAGTGTTCACTCACTGGTGAAAAGGCACAGTAAGAACCTGCACAGAAGGCAAGCTGCTGGCCAGTGACTCCCCTGTAACATGAAGCTGGGGACTGGGAGCAGGCATTCTGACCAAGGACAAAAGGCAGGAGCTAGTGCTGAGCCCTGCAGCTGAATGACCACAAGGCAGTAGTGTGTGTCACTCCCCGTCTGACAGAAAGGACAAGTCACCAGCTGGGCCTACCAGCCAGATGATAGACCACCCATCCCAGCAAGAGGCTGATTGTAGCCAAAGGCGTGGCTTGATGGCAGCATTACTTTGAGAAGCTAATAGCATTGTCAACCCTGCCTACGCTCAAGCCTTGCTCTGGTAAATGTGCAGTACCTGATCTGTGCATTCAGTAACTTAAAGGTGGGGGCTCTTCACCAGTAACTGAAATGACCAGGACCTTCAGCATGTGATTCTCTCTCCAAAGGAATCTACTTTACTTTTTCCATCCTTGTCTTATTAGAGGACTGCAATGGCTGTTGGGATCTTACATCCTTCTATTTCCATGTTCTCAAAGTTCAGGGCAAGATTTTTGTGTTCTCTCTGGAGTTTGCTTTTATTGCCTTCATGTTATCCAAATGTATTTGTGTATAAATTTGTTGAGTTGGTATTTTAATATGCATATATTTTTTAACTTTAGTTGAAGAGTGGACTTTTCAATGCCAGGCAGAGGGAGTGTATTCTTATTTTCCATCAGCCCGCCCACACTACTCTTATTAGAAAGCTATGTGCACACGTGCATCCTTCTTGTTAATGCCTCTTTTCCAAGAAAGTGATTTAGAAATCTCTGTGTCTTCAAAGCCACAGCTGTCTGGCATGAAGCTGTCAGACCTTGCCCAGCTGTAGTTGCTGGGCATCATGAGTTGAATTTTCAGCAGAAGCCAGAATTTGTATTCATAGTGATTGTAACAAGCTAAAACAACCACACTGGTTGGTTGTGGTTTTTTCCATCATGGTACTGAATTTACACTAATTACGTTATTCTGAACTGACTTTTAAAACTTAATAAATTGTATCCATGAGAAAAACTGTCTACAGTTACTATGATTACTTTTCTTGCAGTGCATTTTGAGATCGCTCTGCAGCAGCACAGAGTGCTGCTACATATGGACAACTAATCAAATTGCCTGATTAGGTGAAATTCTAGACTTTCAGCAAAGTTTCTTCATGCCAATTGCAGTAATAATTGTTACATCATTTCTGCTCAAGGGAATCACTCAAATGCTTCAGATATAATTTCATTTCTAAACTGACTGTATAATTAAATAATACAGTATAGCCAGCAGTAATCTTTCTCCATATTTAAATGCAAATTTTACTGGTTACCAGCAGGAGCCATAGCATCCCTAATTGGATGCTGCTAATAATGTATTATGACTAAAAAATATTAACATTAAGGTTATGAAGTCGAGCACTTAGAAGTTAGACAGTGTCAGCATTAGTATTGCCCAGGCAACTTCCATGTTCCTGCCATTTGTTTAAATGCAAGTTACAGTTTTTATTTACACAATCATTGTTCTTTTTCTCCTCTTAAGTCCACTGCCTCATTCAGTAAACTGGTAGCAAATGCAGATTTCTTTTTATCTTCCTCATTAAGAGCATGACTCCAGGTCCTGTTTAACTCAAATTATCCAAGCATTGCACAGAACATTTTCATTCCTTTAGTCTTCTGTGTTTCTGTGGTGCTTTTACCACATCTGAACACTATATCCAACAGGGATATGAGTGTCAGGTTACCTAACTCCTGTTTTTTGGAAGATGTGGAGTTTTAGGAACCCAGACCCTTTTCAAAGGAATGCAGGCTGCTGAAGTGATTACTAAGATGTGGAGAAGGTAAAACACTTCTGAATGGGTTGTGCAAACAAGAGATGCTGAACAGGGAGATCCAGATTGCACTGGCAGGCATCCCTAGAATGCATCTTCTGCAGGGCCGGAAGAAAATAATTCATCTTCAGCCACTTTTGTACAGTCAGGTCTTAACCCCATTCTGGGTTTAAAGATGATAAAGTCCCTGCTTTTCTTACAAAGTTGTCTAAAAGATGTCCACCAATGATGAAAGCTTTGGGACCCATTTTTCAGAAATAAGAGCATTTCCCAATTTTGCTATTACAAATACCACACCATACTTCATCATAGAATCACTGTAGAACCGTTGGGGTTGGGAGGAACCTTAAAGATAACTTGTTCCAACCCCTCTACCATGGGCAGGAACATCTTCCACTGTTGCTCAGAGCTCCATCCAGCTTGGTCTCGAATGCAACCAGGGATGGGGCATTCACAGCTTCTCTGAGGAACCTGTTCCGGTGCCTCACCACCTTCATAGTAGAGGATTTTTTCTAATACGTAATCTAAACACATTCTCTTTCAGTTTGAAGCCATTCCCCCTAGTCTTGTCACTACATGCTCTTGTAAATTGTCTCTCTTGGTGACAAATGCCCAGCTGTGCTGTAGAAGTGCTGAGCTCCCTGGCAGTAGCACCCTGGGCAGATAGCTTGAAAACTGCTGGGAAAAGCTGGGCCAAACCTTGTTCAAGCAGATTGCTCAGTGCCATGTCTGTTAGATCCTGGGACACAGGCCACTTCTCCAAAGCTGTATGCAAATTCTTTGACAAACAGATAATCTTTCTTCCTTCAATCTTCCCACAAACCTATATGCTATCTGTCTTTTGCAAAAATAAATTAAAACTCTAGACAGAAAATTTTCACCTAGCCAAGCCTGGAGTCACCGTCATTGCAGCCCCATCCTGTATGCAAAAGAAGGTAGGGTCCTGGAGAAAAAGAGTAAGTTTGGGGTTTACACTGAAAAATTATTTCCTTTGCCTTAATATCTGCTGGTATCTCCTGTGCTAGATCAAGTGGTATTACTGTGTACCTTTTACCTTTTTTGTAGTCACAAAAAATTCTGGAACAGAAAAACCAGGATCCAGTCCTTTCCTTTATGTCTTTAAAATGAAGATCTGCAATGACAAACAGTCTTGAACCAGGACTCTTTCAGTGTTCATGAGTTTGAAGTCCTACTGATCTGCTTACTGGCTGCATTTGTCTATATATTTCTCTTTTTCAGAAGAACCCTGAAGGCCAGTCTCTATCATTAGAGCTCTATTAACCAAAAAAGGAATGATTGCAGTTACTGATTTAATTTACAGGTTGTAATATGCTGAATTTTTATTTTAAAGGCTTGCTAGGAGAAAGAAGTTTTTCTTGTTGATTGTTAAAGCAGCTAAGATAGTAAACACCTCGTGTTCTACTGCATAATGACATTTCTGAGGGCACCAGAGGGACTAGACCCAGTCTGGACCCTGGTAACCCCCAGGGAAATACCCACAGCGCCTGACAGCAAGGCAGGAAATTCCTGTTAGCCAGCAGTTGCAGAGTCATTATTTCAGTTTACAATTCTGGAACCGAATGTTTTTGTTACCCCCAAATCCTGTTTTAGGGCCCTACATGTCTTCTTTAATTCCACAGACACACATTAATTTCAGCAAGTATACAGCTCAACACACACTTATTTTGATTTTTAATTTATTGTTGAAAAATTTCTTTCTAATCTACTAGATAATTTCTATTTAATCAGAATTTGTATATACATGCTTCTTGTTGGTAAGTAGAGTTAATAAACCATAGAGAAAAACATGTTTATTAGTTGTCTTACACATGTATATTTTTTTAAAAGTGCATTTATGAAACATTTTGTATTTAAAATAATTTATTAAGCAAGGGAAACATTAACTATAGTAATGAAATTGACGTATTGATTAATGAAATTGATTGATTCATTCTGGTCACTAAGGGCCATATGCTGTGTTTGCTATAATTTGGCATAAAAACTCTCAATCTGCTTGGACACTTTTGAATACATCAGCAAGAATTTATCTGTAACTTTATATGACTAATATGTTCTTCAAATCTGTCCTAATGCTCTTTGGGTTCTTAAAATTGGTGTATCTCATCCTTTGCCACCTGGCAACAGGAAAAAAATGCACCCTGTTCTTCTTGATCCCTTTTGCAGACTAAAACAGATTATTCCACGTAAAGAAAAATTTCTCTCAGAACTTTCTAACAAAGCTAAAAATCAAAGTTGTCTGTAAGCCAGTGCTGGATTCAGTGACCCAGCTGATTCCTTATGTCTTATGTTCTTAATGTGACTGAGATCATTATTTTTCTTCACTCTAGAAACTAAGAGCTTACATTTTTGACAGCAGGAATGACAATGTTTTCATTCTTTTTAAAAACAAAAGAAAGAAAATATATATGCATGTATGTATGCCTCAGTTTGTAGGAGTGTGACAGAATCAATCATGAAGCTGGCTCGTTTGGCAGTCAACATTACAGTAGTTTTCTACCTGATTCCATATATAATTAAACCAAAGCAGGCCTTAATTGAAAATTTTAAGAAGGCTTGTTTGTTCCATCATTTTAGTATATTTAAGTTACTTACTAGATTATAAAAAGACATATGTGGAGAAGAGAAAATGTTTCAAGCCCATATTCCAACCTGAGATTAATGCCTGAAAAGATTATCAGTCTGAAGCCTGCTGACTTAATCACTTTATTCCATTATTTTACACTTTGACAAAGCGATCCATGTGTTTACCATGCGCACAATCAGTTTACAAGTGAAAAGCATACCAAATATTGTTTAAAATTATAGCAGATAGACATGTTAATACATTCTAAAACCAAAGGTTGTTTATCTTTAAATTGCCTATTGACAGATGAGAGCCAGAATAATTCTTTCTGACAGCCATTTCAGCTGAAGGTGGGTAAACTGTTTAGCTTGAGAAAAAGCATTTAGATTATTCTAATTAGTAACCAAATTTCTGTGGTGATTTACAGTCAGCTGGAGTTGGATGTGGATGCTGGATGAAGCCAGGTTGGTTCTGGCATGCACTGCAGCAGTGAGAAACAGGAGCCAACATTGGCTTTTCAGCAGATTACTCTGAAATTGCAGAATTGTAACTAAAACATCATTAGCCCAGTGTTTTATTTTTTGAAACTGAGGCTGGGGCTAATCCAGGTCTCACTGAAATATTTTAGGATTTTTGCCACAGGTTTTGGGCAATTGGCCCGCTTTCAGTTCTGAACACATAAGAACCCTTTGACAATTACTGAGCCCCCCAAACGTTCCAGTTCAGTGTCTCTTAAATATTTAGGTACTGCTATCAGCAGAATCATTTCCACAAAGTCAAATTTCTTGCTTTTATAACTGCCTGCTATTTGCTTTATTATTTTTGGTGAACTACCCTGACTCAGACTTGCAATGCCCTCTCTTATATTCCCAATTGAATATTTTCCTGTTTAGGGTTAGCCATGAAAGAGCATTTACTTTTGAAAGTCATTCCACATGTTCCCATCCTTTGTTTGCACAGCTGTAAAAGAAGATAACTTAATGTAAATAGTCTTTCAAACAAGAAAGAATCATCTTCCAAGACAGTCATTTCACTTCCTTTGTGCTCCAGCAGCATCTATAGCTTCATTATTAGGTTTCCTTGGGCTTCTGAAATGAAAATCAATGTTTTTCTTATTACGTGGCATAGATTAGGTTTTTGGGTTGATGATACCTGCAGATCTGCACTGTGTGAGTGCACAAAGTATGTAATTTACTGACAGCTGGAAAGCCATTTTGGCATTACTACATTTTAACATTACTAATTGTCACCATTTCTCTCACGTGCTGTTAGACTGTAGGTAACCCTAAGAAGAGAACAAGACTTTCACATGGAAGGCAGCTGTGTAGGTCTCTCCTTAACTATAAATAATAAGTTATAAAGCGTAGTTTGATATAAAAATAATTCAGTTTCACTTCAAAGACATAATTTTTCTGAAAGTGAAGAATATAGGGTTTAGTAGCATGTATTCTTCAAATGAGGTCTACAGGTATGAAATAAAACTAATTCAAAGACATTCCAATCACAGAACTTAACAGAATGAATGCTACTAAATGCAAACCAATAGTATTTTGGTGGAATGAGGTGAAACTGTTGATAATTTGTATTTATCATGTCTGCTCTCATATGAAAATGGAGAAAAGACCATAGCCCAGAGCATAGCCAGTCAGGAAAAATTAGCATCTGGACAAAGACCACAGTCTTTGGATCTTGTTTATCCCAGCAGACGGGAACAATCTGACTCCATCCAGTTCTTTGGGTCTTATTTCATTTTCATTAGAACACATAGACTTTGCTAATCACTTTTTTCCTTTTCTAATGTGGTGACAGTGCTGTCAAATGTATCAGGAAATGTGTCAATTCAGATAAAAATTGCATGTAAATATTTCCTGGTATTTTCCAGTCAGTGAGGTATTTTGTTATTATACTAATTTTCTTTGCAATGTATTTGAGGCCTAAACGACCTGAGCGCGTCTGGTCGTGTACATAATTTCGCACATTTCTGGGTGCTGTGAATGGTGTTGCCTCAGGCACGGCCACGTGAGGGCAGGGCTGCGAGGGAAGCTTGAGCGGGGGTTTGAAACATCATCTGCTCAGTGCTCTCCTTCAGGAGGTGCCTGCTGCCCACTCCTGCCCTGCTTGGCTCCTGCCCTGCTGCGGGCAGCGCCGTGCGTGCAGCCGGGTGCTGCAGAGCAGCTGCTGTGCCCCAGCACTGCCGTCTGGCCTTGCAACATCTCGTGTTCTGTAACCAGCCTGGAGACTTCCCTCTGTGGGGAGGAGGAGCTCCGCGCTGCAGGCTAGTCCCGCTGAGGGGCTGAGCAGATGTTCTTGAGCACATCAGTTTTGTACTTAGGAGAGCACAGTGTTCTTTTAACTTATTTTTCTCCCTGTAAGAAGAGGATTTGGGGCTTAGACTGTTTGAAACTTCTGTGAGAGACAGTCAGCACTCTCACAAAATACTCTGAGGGAAGTGAGAAGTTGTGTGTTCTCCATAGCAAGGCAGCAAGGCCTGGGGATTCCAGATGTCCCTTCCTGCCTTGCATTCTTGGTTGCTCATGAGATACCATGTTCGGTGCCAGGGCTGAGATCTTGTCCTTAGCAGTGTCTCACAGGCTTGTTAAGTACCAGGTACTATGAGTTTAGTGTTGTAAAATCTTCTTGACTTCTCAGAATAATTTGGTGCCTCTTGATTGGGTTAATGCAGGTGATTTACAAGCCCAAGGAGTGCTGTGGCTCTTTTTCACCTCTGACTATTTTCATTTGAGAGGAAATAAATGATAGCAAATAGATAGAATTTCTTTGTCACAAAAAGATTGGTATCTTCAGGTATGTTTGACAATGTCCTTATTACAGAGCCAAGCCCAGTGGTCTTTTCAAACATCATCTTATCCAACATTTTTGTGGTTTTCTTGTCATTAATGGTTTTTCTGACAGCATCTTTTATCACTTCTGGATGCTACTTTTTTTTCGTTCTCAGTCCTCTTTAATTTACAGATTCAAAAAACCCTGTTTCATCCCTACTGCATGTGCTTTGGACAGCTTCCATTATTTCACTATTCAGACCCCAAGGAAAGGTTTAATTCTTTATATTTAATTATTCATATTTATTCTTCTTTATATTTCTTACAAGGGAAGAGCAGCTTCCATGTCTATCAGTAGGCCATAGCCTCTCACCTATAGCAATAGATAGAGATTGCTAGTAGTAATGTTCACTGAAGCCTTTAAATTTGAATTATTCAATAAGAAATCACTGAACTTAAAAAACCGTTCACTGTCAGTATCAATTAACTACTGAAAAGATCATGCATTTTGCATTGGCTCTCAAGGAATTTTTTGGGTCTTTATTCAATCCAGTCAGAAATTCTGGCTCACCTGTGAGAAGGCAAAGCTGTAGAGAAAACTCATAAAATAAATCACTGGTAGAATAAACAGCAGGTTTCATCTCCCATGGCCTGGCCAAAAGAACGCGGTATATATAGGTTATAAAGAAATCCTGTGGGATTAACAGAGACCTCTTAGTATTTCTGTATAGGCATATTTGAGTGTGAGGTGTTGGCAGCTCAGTTCAGTGTCCTGCACTGAAGAGCAATCTCCAGGCAGCTGGAGATACCACTGATATATTGGCAGCTCAAGTATCACCAAGATGTTCTCGTAAAGTAGTTTGCACATTTTCAGTACTTTTAATTTTTACAACAGCATCTTTTGAGAGGACTAGATCAAAGACCAACTGGTATCATTGAGCAAACACTCAGAGCTATGACTACAATAGAAAGAAATTAGGTTAAATGTTCTGACAAAAGCATATGTTGCCTGGATTGCTTGAAGACAGAACTTGATGTATCTGTCAGTTAAAATCAGAGTATGCTGGCACAAAGTAGATTCCTTTGTTCCCTTGCACCTCCTTTGCTTTACTTGGCTGGATGAGAGAACACAAACATCTAGCCTTGATGTACTCTGACTCAAATATTAACAGGAGTGATAACATTTCTGAAGAAGATATAAGTAAGCAGAACTATTATTTTAATATAAAATCTCAGCACAGTGGCCTTTAGACATAACTATGAGAACACTGTGACCAGACTTAGGGGAAACTGAGTGTGGGGAAGGACCTCAAAAGCTCAGCTAGGCCAACCTCATAAAGTTGATGCCAGATTCAACATGGCCTAAATGTTCCAGGATACTTAATTCATCTGTACTAAATAATCTCGGATGTTGAAGACCTCATGTGACCTCACCTGCCTTCCCAGGCACTCTCTGCTACTGTTCTTGCTGTTAGGAAGTTTTTCTTAGTGTCTAGCACCAAACTTTTGTTCTGCATTTTTTTTCCCTCTATACTTAAAACTAACTTTATCATAATGCTGGAGGGGAGGTAGGAGAAATAAATTAAGCAATTTTGGGGGTATAAAAAGCACTTTGTGTGGGTGCGGCTTTTTCTGGCAAAGCTGAGTTTTTGCAGGTACCCTTTTTGTATTTCTGAGAGACTAGACTGGTCTCTTCCAGATAAAAACTTGGCATAGCTGCCCTTGCAGATCACTGTCAGAATAAATCTTATCTAAGTACACATTTAGGAAGTGTCAAGGCTTTGTATTTTTGGCTTCACATGAACATTAATTTTTAATTAACCTGAGAGAAGTTCTGAGCTGTTGTCTCATAAGTGGTGAGAGTGGCAAGTCCCTTTTACATAAGTTTTTTCATAGGGGCAAGGACCCAGGGACTCTACTGAGCAGTATTTCAAGTACAAATATGTTAAGATGCTAAATATTGATACAATTATAAAATTTCCGTGACATTCACCATATTAGGAGGAAGGTATTCTGGCCAGAGACACTGATGCAGAGACAAACTGTACTCACATACAAATTTCACAAGGAGATTTCTGACCAGCCCCAGATTCATCAGGATTTGGGAGAACTGGAGTTCTTCTTCCTGTGAATGCCATGTTTCCACCTTCAGTTCGGTCTGAAGGGTTTTCTAGACAGGACCGAAGATGGGGGTGTGGTTACTTAGCAAAAAGGCCACTTTAACTCCTGATTCTACAGTTCAGTGGCTGGAAGTCTTCATGTCTGTGTCCCCAGCTGCATGTTTTGTGTAATGGCACACAGAGTTTCAGAGCAAATGTTTATTTTTCAAAGCAAGATGCTTATATTTCTACTTCTCTCTCCCCATTATATGTGGGCAGAAACATTCCTTCTTCTGCGGGTTTTCAGAAATACTTTGCATCTGGATATCTTTGTGTCCAGACAGAGAATAAAGAACGAAGGAAATATAGGGAGATGTCCATTACATTGACACTGAGAATATATATTTCCCCCTCTCATCCTAGTCTAACCTGAATCTATTAAACCATAATGATGCACATGTTCAGCAGTTTTTCAGTAGCTGCTGAGAGGTGCTTGTGTTTTCTGAGTCCTCATGTCTTGTCTCACCATGTGACGTTTGAATGCTGCACTAGTCCACATTTTCCGTCTCTTTTTTTTTAAAGCTGGGAAATGTTTCTGAAGATCTTAATGTTGTTGAGAGCTCACAGACTTGATTATTCAGCTGGGCAGACCTTTGGGTTATGGCTCTAATATTTCAGAAAAGATTCATGCACTTGCTTTTGTCTTCTCCCTGGAGATACACTATCACCAGAGCAGAGATCTGGAAACTGACAGCACCACCTGGAACTAATCCCTACCACACTCTATGAAAGAGTATTTAAACAAGAATTTTCTGCTTTGAGGCCATGAGAGAGTTCTATTGATTTGTAATCTTGTTATGCTCTTTTTCTAAGTGTTTTGACATATCTTCAGCTGAGATAAATGAGCATCATCAGTGAAAAAAAAAAGCTTCCTAAAATGTCTTGAAAATTTGGACATTTAGCAATGAAGTTTTTAAGCCAAAAAAACCCCAAAAACAACATAACAAAAGCTAAACTAAACTGAAAAACCAGGCATATTAGTTGTGTTCATCCTGCCTTTGTATCTAATGGGTGTTTAGCTATTCTAAAAGTACTGTAGATTAGATTATTTTAGAGTTTGGAGATCTTCTTTTAGTATTATAGTATTTTTTAGTAGGTTGAGGCTATCCTTTCCAGACAACACTGACATTTAGGTATCTGTGTTATCCGTGATCCTTCCTCAGTGCAGGACATACTTAACTAAGACACATCTCAGCTTTAAAGATCTAAAAATAACAGATGGGATCCATCTGCCTGCCATAGGCAGGAAGCAGCCTGTTTCCTTCAGCTACTTGATGTTATCTTCAGCCTCAGGATGTTATCTGACTTCTTTTTAAGACACAAAAATAGTTGTGAAGAGACAAAACCAAGCACCTTGCAGTAATTGTAGAGCTTCTGTAACTTATTTCCAGTAGCTTTATTAGGACGAACTTGTGTGTTATCTGGTACTTGATTTGGTAGCCAGTATTCCCAGTGAGCTTGATAATGGCTTCACGCAGTAGCATATTTGACAAGGTCACTTCCAGTTTTTGTTGTATTTTCAGGAAACCAACTCACTTTACAGGTTGTGCATTTTTAACAGGTATTGATGAAACGGGTGAGGAGTAGTTGAGGCATCAATATGCACTGAAGTTGTAGGTGTGTTTCTAGGTTATGTGTTAGTGAGTGAATGTTACAGTATCGCTGCCTGTATGACACCCATTCCAAGCCTGTGAAGAGTTCTTTGCTACTGTTATTTGTTCTTGCCTGACAAGTACAAGCCAGTGTGAGCTAGGGTTATTTGTGAGGCTGGAGCCAGTTCTGGAAACTTATTCACTGAAAAATAAACTTCTGCTTCAATGTCTGTAGAGTTTCTGAACGACTTTATAACTAGTAAAATACTAGTAAAGGGATGCTGTTTGCATTACTGTACAGATGCATCACTGTCAGAATGCTTTCCTAGCATTATCGTGTCATCCTGGTCTTTCACTCTCTTGCCACCTGCTGATTGTAACTGAAGTGTGAAACACAATCGTTCCGTTTCTTAAACACTAAATATATGCAAAAAATTGGCTTCTCCACAAAGCATTAAAAAAAAAAATTAAAAACAATAACCCCATAAAAAACCCATATCACAAAAAATGCTAAAAATGTTTTCATTTTCTATGTTTCATTTTAGTCTTGGAACTGAACCAGGTGATTATTCCCACTTACGGAACTGTGCCGGAGCAGCAAAACCTTCATACTCCTGAATGGGTGGGTACCTGTACCTTTAGCTGTGACTACCTGTAAAATTTTCCCTTGCCGATATGCAACAGTCCAGTAGCTGTTCCAGAAGACTAGCATTCCTTGTATTTGCAGCACATGTAGTTCGCCTGTGTGATTAAATCTGAGTTGCCATTATCCCCGTTTCCCTAAAAGTACCTGAAGTCATCAACTCAGATCTGAAAGCACAGGCTGTCACAGGCACTCAACTCAGTTATAAGTGACCAGTATAAACTCGCTATAAGCTGATACATACACATAGACCTCCACTCTCTATGTAACTTAGTTCACAAATGTATAGGATTTCTGTGTATACAAGAATAATTAGTTCTGAACACACCCTACATATAAATACACATACTCCGTAAATTCATACACACCCAAGTATTAGCACACTGACATGTGAGTTCAGGATTCATTTTTACAGAAAGCTTGGAGACACCAAGAAATTCCTTACTCCAGAGACTGAACTGACAAGAAGGAAAAAGACGTGGAGGTGTCCATTCCCTTTGTCCAAAGGTCTGAGGTTCCCAGCTCACCTAAGATTTTCTTCAGCTAACGGGCTGCTGGCTCTAGCTCAAGAACCCCTTCCTCAGATCTCATAGGAAACCAATACCCAAAGTAACCAGGAATGAGTTTCCTTCTGGGAGGTGGACACCCTCTCCTCCCCTGCCCCTGTGTTTTGCAGCAGGGTGTTCATTTGAAGTTGTTTAAACATTTTTGAAGCATGAGATGCAACCAAGAGCTTCCATCTCCCAGCTGAGTCCCCAGACTTGGATGTTATAAAAATACTTCTTAGAGTCTCCTTGTGGTTCATTGAATTTTGTTATGTATTTCTACAAAGTGAAATAACATCAAAATAGCTGGATTGCAGTTAGAACAGTCTCCTCTGAGCAGTGTAGTAGAAATAAAAATTTGTTTTTATTTCTACAGAAAATTGACAGTCAAAAACAATTTTTTATTTTTGGTTACTCATGTTTACCAGCAATTGTAGTTTCTTCTCAGTTTTGGCAGCATCTCTGAACTGCTCCTTCTGTGTCACGTCCTCCTTGTTGATCACTAGATATTTCAGTGGGTTGGAGGAGCCAGAAAGATAAGATTGAGATCTACTGAACCTGCCTGCTAAATGGATTAGGGCTAATTGTAGCTAGAAACAAAAACTGAAGAGGAAGCCTAACCTGAAGTGGTTGAATAGAAGGAAAGTACTGTGCCTTTTGTCTAAACTTAGATCATGCATTGCAGTGGGAAGTGTTCTGGAAATTTGATTTGATTTTGAAAGTTGTTCTGAGGAACCAAAACTGAGTAAATTATTGGCTAATAGAAGCAGTCCTGTTCTTCTTATGGTGCTTTCTCTAATCACAGGATCATATGCTAAGTTTGACACAAGATCCCTGCCTCATTTGGCACATGAATAGGACAATCATCTCCAAGAAGCCCAAAGTCTGTGAGGATATTGTTTGTGGTAGTTCAGCAAGCTTTAAATGTGGCAGGAAATTACTGCAAAGGAATGAAAGGCTCTTACCACTAGAAAAACTGAGTTTGGTCCTGGATAATTGGACAACCCCTGCTATAGGATTTCTGTGCAAAACTTGTTAAGTCACAGCAAGTTTTTTTTTCCTAAGTGCCGAAGGAGAACATCCATGGCCCAGTTTGCATTAGTTAGAGAGAGTGACATATGGACCTGGAACTGAGTGTATTGCTCTTTGAAGAGAGAGGATTGCTGAGCTTTCTGAAAAGATATCACTGTCCGGGTGTATAAAGCTGTAACTCCAAATTTAGGAGACAATGAAGAGGTTTTGGCATAGATGTTTAGATGCCTTATGTGATCACCATTAAAATGAGAGTTATGCTGCTACTTTCTCTCCTGGGAGATCTTTTAAAAGTAAATTTCACAAGCTTTGCAGAACATTGAGATTCTATGAGAATACCGAAGGCATAGTCAGAAGGAAATCCCTGTTTTAAGCATTTGAGCTATTTAGATGAGGTGTAACAAGAAAAAAAAGGGGGGGGAAAGGAAAAAAAGAAACAAAAAAAGATAAAGAGGATAGTAAAGAGTACTCCATAACTACAACGAGCATAGAAGTATGGTATGTGATGCTACAATTTAATCAGGTATCATAAACAACACGTACAAGGAAGACAAAACTGCACAGATAGCATTAATTCAAGCCTTCTCCAGCTCATGTTTCATTTTGTAGCTTATCTGCTTTATAGGTAGATAACTGGAATTTGCATGTAATAATAAGATTTTTTTTTGAGAGAGTGAATATCTGCAGAGAGGAGGTTAACTTCTTCAAACTTTCTATTACTGCTGCCCCTCACATAAAATTTCTTAATAATAAGAGCTTCTGGGAAGTTAAAAGAGTGAATTTCCACGCTCCTGCATCCCAAGAAAGATGGGAGTTGCTGAAAAGCAGGTTTTCAGTGAGCACTTTCTTCATTTTCTTTAAAAGTAAGGCCATTTGGTCTCTCTCTAATCAGGAGTGACTGGAATTCCTCCTGCAGCCAGCAGCAACCTGACGCTCAGACAGGAAGTCAAGTGGGTGTCTGGTCCAAATTTAGCTCAGGGGACAAAGCATCCCCATGCCTGGCCGGTTACCAGCTGCTTTCTGCTGACAGAAATGCATGACTGTCATGACACCCCATATTTTTTCTACTTGTCTTTACTTTCAGTTTATTTCAGTTTGTCACATAGCTGGATTTCCTTTGTGTGTTGAGGAAATGAAAAAAAAAACCCTTCTTCTGGTGAAGTGCTTGTTAATATTCGCATTATTGCTAAAAAGAGAACTAAAACAGTCCTCTGTTGTTATTAACAAATATGAGTAATACAGGAAAATGTTAAAGGCACAAAAGTTTTATGGCCCTCCGGAGACAGACCAACATTATTATGCAATATGCAAATAAACTTACATCTTCCAGTACTATCTTATATATTATATATACCAATGTCATCCAGAAATAAATGCTTGTGTTGGTCTTAATGTCAGAAAGGTGTCTCTATTGGTTGCTCAGAACCTAAAACATTAAAAAATCTTTTTATATGGCTGTGGTAGTAAGAAGAACTTTGTATTTCTGTGACACTTTCTTCAGATGATCTCAAAGTCCTTTATAAATAATTATGTTTCCTGATACCCTGGTAATACAGTTGATTTTCTTTTTATTTACTTGTTTTAAAGTTTCCTGAGGCAGGTAGAGAGAAATAACTGTGCTCCTAATTGGGCACTCTGAAATTTTCCCCTTCGTGAAACCCACAACTGAAGTGCAACCTGCAGATCCCCCATGTGCCAGTCTCTGTGCCCCAGTGGGAGGATTTTTTGCAGGTGCATATCAGCAGAGGCAATATTACACAGGCTCTGCTCTGCTCTCTTCTTTGCCAGTACTGATTTATTCCCTGGCATGCTGCAGGAAGCTATTTTGAAGCATATCTGAAAATTATGTGAGGTTGCAGACAAGAAGTTTATCCCTCCAGTAATGATTACATTTGGCACTATTGACAGTCACACCAAAGGCTCTTGCAGGCAAAATAAAGCACTTCTTTTATCTTTCCAGTTAGATAAATCATTCCTGCAGAATCTCTTGTTATTTAAAAAATCCAGCTTACAATACTGTGCTTGTTCAGGGTATAGTAAACAATAAATAGCTGCAATTCCTGTGCACATATTTTTCTTCATGCTTGTCTCAGTGCTGCCCTTCCCACCATTATCCCCACTGAATGCTTAACTGTGTCATGCCTAGAGAAGCCTGGAAAGGTGAGGCAGGTTTCTTGGTGATGCAACCATTTTTCCTCCCTGGAACATTTCTGTTGCTGAAGGAGCTTTCCGCCTGCATTTTCTGCTTTAATCTACTGCAGACATCAAATGTAGCCATGACTACAGGAGCAACTCTCAAGAGAGACACAGCAGCTCCCCTTGGATACCAGCAAGCCTGGTTAAACGTGTGGAGGGGCATACAGAAGTCTCCCTCCTGAGGAACTCTGAGTAAACGGGTTGAGGGGGCCCTCCATGATGTGGGCATTTGAAGCCAAACCTCAGCCTTGTGTGCTGATGTAAGCTTATCCCCGTGTCCCACTTGACCCTTTTCCAAGTGCTGCTGTGTCCCGGGGCCTGGGAGAGCCAGTGCTGTCAGATGGTGATGGCTTGTGCTGGATTACCAGAGTGCAGAAAGCTCCTTATCCCTCTGCTGAGGTGGCCACAGTGGGACACACTCAGGGAGTAGGAAGATGCGATGTGTAAGGGAAGGGGAGCACATGGCAGAGCACTGCTTATGAGCAGCACCTTCAGTGTGACTACATCAGTGCAGCACTTCCCAGCTCCCGCAGGATTCCACAGCCTGTGCGCACATCTGCTGGCAGTGAGGGCCCCAGCAGTGGGTCTCTGGAAAAGGCTTTTGGTGCTGAGGAGGTGGTGCCTGCATTACACACATTTCTGGGCTTTTTGCTACCGCCGGCTCCTCTGGTCTCGTTCCCTGGAGTGAAGAGCCTCTGATGCTCACCTGATCTGGCGTGTTCCGAACTGAAACACAGAGGTACACCCACATGGACGTGGCCATGCTGCCTCTAGGTCAGCCCATGTGAGTGTAACCTCAGCATTGCAAAAAACTTTATTCATGGCCAGGTCCTTCTCTCCCTCAGATTCCTTCTGTTAATAAAGCAACTAATAGTTCTCCGTTTCCCACTGGCAGGCAAGCAGTTGGTTGTACAGCACTTGGAGAGTTATGAAGGGCTGCAGATTGTGTGCTAAGTATAATTAGTATTCACAGCTATATATATTATACTTTGTATTTATTAATGATGTTAATCAATATTAACCTGCTGTTCATTAGGGTATTATTAAAACATTAGAGTGCAGAATTGATTGCCTCCATCAGTACTTAAAAATGTGATTATGCCAAGGGTAAAAAAATTAGATAGTGCAGTAAATAGACCTGTGATAATTTCTTCCAAAACAAAGAGGTGTCAACGGGCCTGTTCATTGTTTGAGGTTATCATTTGCTACTGATAACTTCAAAAATTATGTATTCAAATTTCAGCCCCATTAATTTACATGTCTATGCACACAAGCTTGCGTGCATTGGTATGATAGTAACATTTGTAAAACTCTCAAATAATATTACATATTTAAAAAAACCCCAAACCAAACATTGTCTCGAAGGAATTGCTAACTTCAAGGTATACCACATCTTTTTGGTTTCCAGTCGTGTTTTTCCCCGGGTAGTTATGTTGAATAATATATGATTTTTCATTACCAGCTATCCAGTAGGGATTACAAAATACACCACACATGTAAGTTAATGTGGCTGTTGGAAACTTGGCTATTACCTTCTGTTTTGCAGTTTACTTCTTAATTTTAATTGAGCAATATTTAATGCTACATAACAATCTATTTGTGTGGGTCTTAATCTTGATCTCTTAAGTATTCAGGCTTAATGAGTTGATTCTTTATTATCTTATTGATATATAAAATGTCAATGGAAAGGTCAATGCCCTTGTCTTTAAAAGCAATGGAGATTACATGTAAGAAGTTAGCAGCATAGGTACGAACTTCTGTGTATCTGGATTCATGCAGTCCAATATTTATTAATCTTTCAGCTATATTCAATTTATATGTGCATAGTGTGTGTGAGAGAGAGAGAGGAAGGTGTATGTATAGAATAACAGTCATACACATGTGAATGACAACACATATGTAAGTAAATTCATCGGAATGCTGGTTAACAGGCAGATTTTATTTTGTAAATAGGTTTTTTATAACTACTGTATAGATAGTTTTTAATATAATAAATCATTATCGATAATCCAGTTTTCGCTGCTTTTTTAAGCTTAAAAAAGACTACATTTAAAGGAAAATTATTCAGTGAAATTATGCAAACACAAATTATGATCAAATCTTCTTGTATTAAAACTTGATTTGATGTTTGCTCTTTTCCATGTCTTTCTTCTCTATCCTGAGGATAGGTCATATCAGAAAAAGTGCTAAAAGTGGTAAGGAAAAAAAAGTTAAAGCTATTACTACTTTTATGCTTTCAAGTCCTTGACTTTCACAACTAAGCTGTGTGCCTTTTCTCTAAACTGTGAAGTTATTATAATGATGTTTCTAAGATTCTAAAGAGGAAAAAGCCCAATTAAAAAACCTTGTGCTTTATGTAGTGGCAACCCTTCCCCCTTTTATTCATTACCACAAGACTTGGTCTCTGTTTCCAGCACTGCAGCACGGAGCCATTGTAGCCCGTGACGTGACAGAGCCTGCTGGGGTCCCAGAGGAGAGCAGCAGCTCCCAGGCTGGGCTCTGCGCCTGCTCTCCACACCTCCCTTCTGCTGCTGCTCCAGCACCTCCCAAGCTGTCTCCCAACAGGGGCTGTTGGCTGTTGTTGGTGCTTTCCTCCTGACGGGGAATCTTGTCAACATTAAATCCTCGTGGTTATGTTTTAAATGAGACTGGAAATGATAGCAGCAGGGCTGTGTTTTACACCCACGACTAGTCCTCAGCAGGAGGAAAGCTTGTCAGGGCCAGTTCTGATTTCTTGATGGGACTATGCCAACTTCATCTCTCAAGAATTTAGAAATTCACACCTGTGACTTGCTTTGGCTGATAGAGATACTCAGTGTCATTGTGGTCTGGTGATGTCTTCTGGAAACTGAATGCATTTTTTTTTCTTAAACTTTATTCACAGTAGGTAATTGCACGTTGATTTGGTGACTGCCTAGGTAGTCTCTCAATCCTAGCCCAGACTGTGAAACTAACATACAGAATGTGTGTATACTGTCCATATGTCAGTATATATGTATATGCATGTATGTGTGTCGGCAGCTGCTTGCTGTCAGGTTTGTCACAAATCCCGACACACAGGTGGCATTCAAAGAAAACTGTTCCATTCAAGAATCTGCTCCGACTTGTGAAGCAACTAAGTCAACAGGACCTCTTCGCAGCAGGTCCTAGCCTTTGCACATGCAATGTAAAAAAATCGTGAGTTTAAACTCCCCTGCATTTACTTAAAATATGGAAATTTTGTCATAATTACGGGGAGACACATCTTGGTTGTCTGTTTTGTTTCAGCCAATAAACAATAACAAAATAATCTACAGAGAGAGGTTTTGGAAAAAAACCATGAGAAAGTTTGTTTTGGAAAAACTGACACGTGGTTCCTAAAACACTGTGTGCTCCCTGGGACTCAGGTACTTCCAACTGAAGACTGACACTCTTCTCAGTTCTTCACAGTTGAAGAACAACCATTTCAGGCTGCACTTCAGGAGTTTCTTACACCATAACCACATTTCCATGGCCTTTCTGTAGACCAGACCTCCCAGAGCTCCAAAACCTGACCTGGCACATCTCACGAAATTTGATCTGAACTGACAAGGAAATTCCAGGGATGGGGCATCTGGGGATCTTTTTCTATGTCCACAGCAAATGCAAGAGATTAGTCTGTGTCGTTTTGCCTGACCTGATCCTGTCTTGGCTACCCTCCATGCCCAGTCAGCTAGAGGCCAAATATCCTCTGCAGTTCTGTGTGGGAGCCTTGCCAGTTTTGGAGATCTTATTGTCTCTAATGCCATGCTGAGTGCCACTTCAGGGTTTTGGTATCCATCAGCTCCAGTGGCTCTTCCTCCATTAACAGCATGGACAGATGTGGCCAAGTACCTGCAAGGTTGGTGCTCATCACAGCATGATTCTGATAACATTACAGCTGTATATTACCTGAAAGGAGGGGGTTGTTAATGTGTGATATTGCCCTCAGAGTACTCTAAGAAACTACAAAATCATTATTCAAGCATTCAGGTTTCCCTGTCACCGATGTGTCTGTATCGTTTCACGCATGAAATAACACATTAAGATGTTATTAGTGGATATGAAAATCTATCCTACTTTCCTCCAGGGACTAGATAATGGCTTATGGATATATTAAAACTTTTGATTTTGGCATCTATTATAATATGATGGATGTGTGGCACACAACAATGTGTTTTTTGCTTGCCGAGATGTTGCAGATAAAGAGAAATAAATCCACATAATATGTGTCTGTTTGGAGATCTCATCTCTGCTCTGACCATATTCTTTGTTCTCTTGACTGGGGTGGGTTTAGGTATAAGCATGCATGAAATTGCTGCTTTTTTTTTTTTTTTTAGTAATTGCAGAGATTGCAGAGATGCTTAAAATTCTGCAGGTAAGGGAACAGATGGGAATGCACTAATTCTGAGACTCCCATCAGGCAACAACAATCTTGTAGACAAACTATCTAATGATATGTCTGTGATGGTGTACAAATCACCAGACAGATGCAATATTTGGTACTGCTGCTGCATCCCAATGCTTCTCTCATTATGAAAAGCTAATGTACTATTTTTAAATAAGAAAATTAGGTCAAAGTTCTGTTGCTTTGATGTCATGCAGAGACCTGATAAACTCCTCTGGATAATTTTTTTTTCTTCTGTCTACTCTGTGCAACTTTGTCATTTTGGGCTTCCTGTTACACAAGGCTGATATATGTAGAATTTCTATGTTCACTGAAATACTGTGTAACCCGAAGCAAGTAAGGAACTAGTGAGTAAAGATCTTCATATTAACCTATGCCACCTGCCTTTCAGGTGGATTTAGATGATAAGCCTGATTCCTTGTTCTTCAAAGATGGGCAGCGAAGAATTGACTTTGTCTTGGTGTATGAAGATGAAAGTAAAAAAATGACTCATAAGAGGAGTGATCGTAAAAAGCAAAAGGTAAGTTACTTTCCATATATTGGATGTTAGAGCTGAGGGCAGAAAGGAAAGTGCCCTCTCCCAGAAAAGCAATTGATTTGCCTTGTCCTCAGAGTACTCTTGGGAGCTGGGAGACTGAAGCCCATCAAGCTGAGCAGGGAAGAGGGCTCGAGCCAGCAGATTGCTGTGTGAACGGGCAGAGCACTGCACATCGTGTCTGTCAGTGTGCCTGGTGACCTCAGAGCATCCTCCTGGGAGGCCACCCTTCAGAAGATGAGAGCAGGAAAATGCCGGTGTTAGGTTAGAATTAGACACCAAGATCTTCACAGCGGGGCAATTTTCTCTACCTACAGTGATTCAATTAGGCCCCTAATGGACTTTGGTAATAAAATCGAAGTAATTAGAGGAACCCAAAGAAGGCAGCTGACCAGTTGCTCCAGATCACAGGTGGGAACACACCTGCTGATATTCTGCTGACTTCTGATAATGCAGCTAAGTTGTTTATGGGAAATAATTGTACATCTGCCACCAGAATTTCTCCCTGTACAATCCTTTCCCTTGACACTTCAACATCTTCACCCTTGCTAGGGACTTTGCAAAAAGTTTTTTACTCAAGCCAGTGACTTCTTGATGCTCCTTAGCATCCATAGGTCCATAGCTCCTTAGCGATGAAGCACAATAATAGATTATTTTTAACTATTATTTTTTAATCATTTCATCAGTTCCATCAGAGGACTACATTCATTATGTCACGCAGGGTCACAAAAACAAGCTCAGCCATGCCACCGAACTGTCTGAGAAACAAGCATCCATGAGATTGTCGTTCCCTTGGCATCTGCACTCCCCCACCCACCCACATCCTCCTCTGATTTAGCAACAATCCTGTTCCAGCAGGAGCCTCTGGTAGACACAGGCAGGGACAAAGATATTACTGAAAGAAGCTCAAATACAAATAATAATTTGCAGTTAGGAAATAGGAGAGTAGGAGTAAAAGAGCCTGTAGCTAAGTTGGTTGATACTCATTACACAGTGTTGTTGTTGGCATTAACAGGACAGCCATAAGGAATGTCGTTAGTAGGGTTTGAGGGAGTCCTGCCGTGGGTGGATGTTGTATTACACATGATCACAGGATCAGCAATAAAAACTAATTGAAAGAGGTAATTAGATTAAAAAGCTGCCCCTTTGGAAAGAATGGTTTTTATCAATTAGCATTTTACTTGTATGTTTTTAATACTTGGCCATTGCCCAAATATATTAAAAATATAATGACCATCTTTTCTAAGTAGTGATGGAAATTAAATGTGAGAAATGGAGTAGTATTTTGAGTGCAGCATTAACGTTAAGACATTAGCCAGAATGAAACCATTAATAATTAGACCAAGAGATTGCGGGTAGGTGCTTGCAAAAAAACTTTGCTTTCAAAGGTCTTAGTCCCACAAAGATCTGCAGCCACATTGACTCTGTGGTGTGCTGAGGAAGAGAAAGCAATCTACCTACATGCAACAAATGCAAGGACAAGAACATATCAGACAGATGACCAGATAAGGGGAAGACTGAGCAGCTGGGGAGCAGTTCTGTGGAAGAGGCCCTGGAGGTCTGCATGGAGAGCAAGCTGAACAAGAGCCAGCTGTGCAGCCTGACAGCAAAGTGGCCAACAAAGCCTGTATGGACAGAAGTGTAGCCAGGAGAGTGACACACGAGACTAGGGTGATGTGGATGTGTCAGAAGGAAGCCAAAACCAGTATTTCCATGGATAAGTAGAAGCTGAAGAAAGAGGGGAACTGTACACATATACCTTATATCTGAGATTGAAAGTAAGGTGACATCTATGGTGCAGCTTTATATGCTTAGAATTCCAGAAAGGAAATTACATTTTGGCCTACCACAGTTCCCAGAACGGTGTGGGGTTGGTGCTGCCTGAGATACACTCAGGTTTCCTCAGTGTTGGCATAAAACCTACTTCATAGCTTGTCTTTGCTGACACCGTTGTTTATTAAGTTGCAATTTTTTCTGAGGCAAATGACTTCTACCCTTGTGATGAAACGCAACCAAAATAAGGAGTATTGCCATTTACAATCAGTTTTAAATACGACGTGTATCGTTGCCGGATCAATGATTAATTGAAAATACCCAATTTTATAAGCAGTATCTTGTACAATTCAGAGTGCTTTAAGCATCAATAGGTTCCTTGCCCATGCTACTCTTTCTTTGGCTTCCCGGACAGTTTTCTAGAGCTTTATTGTGCACAGAATTTGGAAACTGCAGCTTACTAAAAAATAAGAGATTCAGTGAAGTCAGTTCTCAAAAGGCGATGTCCTCATGTCACTGGATGTCCACATGTTCCGCTGGTTGTGTGCAGTGTTACAGGTCCGCGAAATCTAGAGATCTGTCACTGCGGCAAATTCTGTCTGACACAAGCAGCACCTCACCCAGGTGCATGACGTGGAAGTCACTTCAGAATTCAAATTTTAGTGGACATCAGTAGATTCCTGAAGTGGAATGTTTTGTGTGCTGCAGTGGGTGGTTTTGTATGATACTGAATGTGGAGGAGTCCCCAAATGCTTACTGAATTTAGACAGAAGGATTTGAAAATCAGGCCACAACCTAGGTATCCAGTGTACCGGATTCAGAGAAACAGGGCACAGATCCACCTGTTCTGCAGCAATAGAAGACTCAGATCCTGGGATTATCATTATATTGGATTTGAATGGCTTTCTGCTCTTTTTCCAAAGAACTGGATAAATGTAACTGAATGGTCCAGCATTACTTTATAGTAATAAGCAATATTCTTGGGAAAATATCTCAGAGGACAGCAGGAAATAACTGAAAACATGGGTGTGATTTGATAGAAGGACTGAAAAGGTGGGATTCTGAAGCTCTTGGAGATCCCCAGTGCTTCTCTTATTTTCATCTGTTTCTGAAATCTGGTTTAGGGGAGGCAAAGTCAAACTAATGAAAGGACAACCTCATGGAAGTTTCTAACATAATTTATAGGTTCAAAAGCTGGTAGATAAGTTTCATATATGCAACTCAATTCAAACTCCAAACTTTTCTAAGTTGGTATACAATTAATTTTGCAAGCACTAGCAAAAAAGAGACTGCCAGGAGAAGATTCCTGAAACTGTACCTTACAAGCAATTGAAATTCTTGCTCAAAGCATGTCTTTTAAATCTACAATTTATGTACCCTATTTGTCAGCATAGCTTACCATCAGAATAGAATTTGAATATCACCAGTCTTTTCAGGAATGCTCCAAAATGCCAATTTTATCTGTTGGGGTTCTTGTTGAAAGTCAAAGGATCACAGCCAGAAAGGCAAATTTAAAATAAATCAATGCAGAATGTCATTTTAGTCCATCTATTTCCCCCCAAGAGAAATAAATAGAAAGACTGTCAGTAATTTAAATTGGAATGTGGGCAAAACCTTCATTTCCAGCCATGAAGGAATCTGTGCTTCTCAGAAACAGATTCTTTTTTTTTCAAATTGAATGAAAACTATCACTCATGGAGAATATTACGCACGTCTCGCTGGGGTTTTATAAGTACAGTGTTACTGAGAATTTCAGCAGGGCTAGAGAGTTTTGTTCTCATAAACAAACAATGAACAGTTCCTGCCTCTCTACTTGTCTAGTTCAGATAACCAACAACAATAAAACCACAAAAAAAAAGAAAAAAAAAAGAAAAAAAAACCAACCAAAAATAAGCTTGGGTAACTTTTCAAACACAAATTGTTCTATCCCACTGCTTAGCATGTGTCATACCTGTGGTGAGAGAACAGCACTTGGGTTTACAGGTAAAAGTGTACCTCTGTGCTATTTAATGCAGTGATTTGAGGCAGTAGAGAATGACAGGTTCTGCATGCCTGTGGTGTGCTCAGCCAAACTACTCAGGAAGTCTGATAACAACTGTGGAAGGGACCTTTGGCACTGGGAGGAGGGCAGCCACACCTGTCTTCATCTCAGCTGGATGGTTCAGTTTTGAAGAACAAACTCACTGAAATAAAACCTCTGTTCCTGAGGCAATCACAAACCCCAAATTTACTTCTTTGGAAGGAAGGATGACAGAAGAATATGAAGACAGATAGAAGGAGAGAGTTACTCTGCAGTTACTACATACATTTGTTGGACCAGAAATTGGTCTTTCCAAACAGGTTGACTAGAAGCCATTGTTGAGGGCAGGGCTAGACTGCAGTATTGCCAGTTCTGTGTGGTCATGGATCAGGTTTCAGAAAACCATGAAGCTGGCTTAAAATCAACGGGTCTGTCAGAAAATATGTATTTGGAGTTCTTCGGGTTTGCATTTTTGGGGGCTTATTCTCTATAGCATGTTCGGCTTCACCTTTTTATGATTATCTTCAAACATAAGGGAAAGAAGCTTACAGAGCAGAGCTGCTCAATCAATTAATTTTCTGATGCTGACAGCTGGGACTTTGAGGAAAGCTTCCAAATACCATCAAAGAAACTGTGAGGCAGCTAATATTGATACAATGATCCTCTTCACTCCCTTCAGCTGATTTCTGTAGGGGAGGCTTTGGGCCCCGTGCTCTTTCTCTTATTGACTGTGATTTATCTGTTGACTGTCAGGTAAGGCAGAGGAGGCTATTCAAACTCTCTTTCCTTGTTAGGGTTTTTCCCCTGAAGCCATATGGATATTGTTGTAGGGAACTCTTCTCTCTGCACAAAAGAAACCTAGCAAAGACATGAGTTGGCGTTCTTCTGTCACTGTAATCAAAGCAAGTCTGCCCTACCATTTACAGAACACAGGGGGAAAAGTGCTACTGGTCTGCTACCAATTTCCAGACCCACAATCTTGTTAATCTCCTCCACTTGGCTGGACAATCATCAGAAATTGAAAGCACCATGGTGAAAAAGCAGCTCTCAAATGCTGACCCTTCTACATGCCTGTAATACTTGGCATTTACTTACATTCTGCTTTGATTTTCTTAAGACTGTATATGATTATTCATCCTGTGGTGTCTTAGTCAATTGACTAGCCATTCAGTCATCAAAACCTACGTCAGGTTTAGATCAGCAGCATTACCATGATTACTTTATTACTGCAACTTAGCCTTGCAGGCAGCTGAGCAAAACGCCAGATACTAAAATAAACTTTGGATGGTCTCCACCTTCCAGCCTAATAAACTATTATATCTATATACTGTATTCCCCAGTCAATGCAAAACCACTACAGACTCCTCTGGGTAAAAGTCTAGCTCCTCCATAGATCATTATATGCATAATTCAATCATTTATATAAAATAGCAAAGCCCCTAATTAGCAAAGCCTCCCAGAGGCTTTGTTTCCCACTACTTGAATTCATGCATTATTAGAAACCTTAATATTGTCAACATTCCTCTAAGATTTTGAGGGCAAAATTAATTTTGGGAACTCCTTGCCATAATAAATTATTTAAGGAATCTGATTAAAAGATTTTAAAAAATAGCATTAGACTTGTACAAATGAGAATTGCTCTGCATCTATTTTTGTGCTATTTAGAAATAACAGGTATTTAGACGCCTGCCTGTTTTATTTTCTGAAACAAAGCATAACTCAGGTTGAAATATTTTCATGATTGAGTATTATTCACTTTAGAAAGAACCACGTCAATATGGAAGAAGCAAAGAGGTGGGATGAAATGGCAGAAGAGTTACTACTAGAGTGACAAACTCCTGTTTGTTGTGTACTACATATATCAGTGAACTGGTAAAAGGGTTGAGTTTTGACAAAACAAAAATTGCAGAGGAAATAATTATATAGTTTTCTTAGAAGCTGACCTTTAGCTGTAAAGGAGACTGGAGAGCACTGTTACCTATGAAATATTGAAAATGCAAGGAAATATGTTACTGCAAGAAAAACACTCATTCACATTTGTGATTTTAAGTTAGAGCTGCCAGTAAAATGAAGATAATGAGAAGTATACATTATAAATGTCTATATTACAGACACACGTATACACAATGAAAAAATATAAAGAGCATTTTACTGCCACCAATAACCAAGTGAATTACTGAGAGAATTACTGAGACGTGGAGACATCCCTCCATGAAGAGTGCTAGCAAAGTTTGAATTTGTGGTTTTATAGTGAGAAAAGCAAGGAATAAGGAGAAAGGTGATAAATATTGATGAGAGAAAAAAACAGATTGAAATATTTGGCTCGTCTAGTGCCCAGCTCGAGTAGAAGGTGATATTCACTGGAATAAAAAGGCAGAAAACCCAAAACAGATAAGAAAAATATTTTTAAACAAAATATTAAATTAGTTGATTGAGATCATTGTCACATGCAGCTGCTGCAGCTGAGAACTAACAAACTATAAATGGGGTAGGCTGTTCATATTTTTATTCAGTTTTATAATTATTAATTTCAAGACTTGCTAGAGTTTTGGAAAAACAGCTTTTTTGTGTTTGGGGACTTACAAGCATTTTTAAATGTTCAAGAACTGGATGAAACTTATTTGGATATACAACTGACCTGTTCCTGTGAAACTTCTGAAGATTTTTACCCTTTTGCTCTGTGCTGAAGCATCTTTTTGCCCCTGGAGTGGGTGGGCCTTGAGTCTAGCCCTGAAGACCACTTTCTATGTACCTATCAAAGTTCCTAAGACTTTTTCTAGAGGGTCATTAATTGACTCTGGTCCTTCTTGGTAGCAACAGGCCTGGATCCTGTGCACAGATCTTAAGGCAGCTAGAATGGCTACAGAGAACCACCTGACAAAAAACACTGGGTCATTCTTCTTTAAGTTCCTGTAGTGGGAGATGCCAAATCCTTTAAGCACATATAATCAGCAAAGAAATTGGCCAGAGGCATGAAAGCAATCTGGGAGTAAGAAAGTAGCATCCCCAAGTCACTCCAAGAACCTCGCTGCAGGCCTAACCTAACCTGGTAGAGGAATAAAGCTCTCAGTCCCCAGTGCATTAAAGTCATCTTCTTCCAGCAAACTGCTCAGAGAGGAGCCCCCAGCCCAGCTGCCTGCAGGTGCCCCCTGTTACCCATGCTGATATTTTGACATGCAGTCTGTAGGCCAGGGAGAGCTGGTTACCCTTGACTCACATAAATGATGTCAAATAGATGATTGAGGAGCTATCCAGTTGGTGCAGATAGCTTTTAAATTTGATTGCTTCACATGAAGTTTCAAAATTTCTTATAAATCCCTTATGGAGTTATATGTTTTGTATTTGAGGGCAAAGAGGGTGTTTCTCTGTTTCTTGGGAGTAGATTGTCTGTATGGAGAAGCAGATTTGAGATTGGAAAGACATTTCAGGTTTTTGTAACTCACTACCTGCCAAGTGCTGGTAACTATGAAATGAAGTTAAAATGATCCACAAATCTGATCTTTACTGAGGAAAACTTGCGTCCTTCTGGGGACACTGAATGCTCCTGTAACAGCACCACTGACTCTACAGGTGCTACAGCTCTCAGCTTGTTCCTTTGGGGTTGTAATCCATGGACTGAAATATAGAGGCACTCCACAGACTGTGTGAACTCGTATGATTACTGTGAAAGAAGCATAAAGTTACAGGTTGCTGGAAGGAAAGTTGGATAGAAAGCACTTGAGATGAAGACTTTCTAAAGGAAGATTAATGTAGTTCGCTTAGTGACTGAAGGTGAAAGAGATCACAATTTCAGGGATAGATTTCAAAATTTTCAAAATGTGAGTCTCACTTTTACCTCTGTAATGTACCAGGAACTAAGAGGATAAGTTCTCCACAACTGCATTTGAGGGCAATATTGTATATCAGACAAAAAACTGAGGATTAATTAGTAGGTAGGACTGTACGTATCACTACAGTAGCTATCAAGTGGGCTAGAGATAACAACATAATGATGGCTTTGGGAGGCAATTCCATTTTTCTATACATACATATTTGTGAAATTTGGAACAGATGTTTTACAGTGTTCAATATCTTTTAACAGAGGAAGAGACAAGTATATGAATCAAACCTGATAAACTATGGCCTGCAACTAGAAGCAACGAGGTCGGTGAGTGCTATTCTCTGTGTGAAAGGTTGTTCTGAGAGCAGAGCTGCCCCTGTGGGAGTAAGGAAACTGGATAGATGAATTCGCTGTAAGATTTCTCTCTCCTCAAGAAAAAAAGCTCCATCTTTCTTCTGTTAGTTGTGTCTTTGTGATCTGATGCAAAATCTTTTTAAACTTTATGTCTGTTCCTTTGTCTGCGACATAAAAGATGGGAAGCTGGAAGATTACATAGGTCATGTTTGCTCAGAGCTTGGAAGGTAAAAATTACTGTCCGTACCCTGCAGAGAGGTACTTCGCCTACTCTGGCTGTGCAGTACAGGTGGGAAGCCAGTGTGTGTCTGGGGCAGAATGCCCCTGCCAGAAGAGCAGTGCAGGGCTCCTGCACGTGACCCTGCTTCTCACAAGGCCTGGCACTGAGCAAGTGGTTCTAACCATCATGCTTTGTATATTTTGGGCTTCAGTGTTGCCTGTAGGCAGTTCAAGAGCACTGTGGTAATGCACACCAGCTGCCAGAGCTGCTGTCGCTGGCGGGGAGGGTTAGAGCCCCTCCGAATCCCTTCTCTTTCTTTCTGCCCTGCAGGGCTGCAGTGCTCCATCTGTGTCTCCCTCTCCAGGACAATCACTTCCAGTCTAAATTAGCTATTGTTTGGTAGTATACAGTGAGCTCCAGAACTGGTCGCTTTGCCCCTTCCTCCCAAATTAGACTCAGAATCTATGGCATCACAGTATTTATTTGATTTCTGCAGTGAGGGCTCCTGCTGCATGTCCAAGAATGCAGTTTGGTTCTTCACATTCATAAGAAAGTAAACACTTGCTGGCTGGAGGGCTGCTGCAGACCTGGTGCTGTACTTACATATTGCAGTTTTCAATCGTTCCGCTGTAATTATGACAGAAAAAGATTTGAAACTGGATATTTCCCCAGGTTAGATCAGATATCTGACCAGTGTTTCTGAGCCAATGAGCTACATAAGGGAATTTCATGTGGCCAATGCTGACTAATGCAGGGCAGCAGTAGATCTACAGGCCATGTGTAGACAGGAGGCAGGAATGGCTGTCAGGGTTCCCATTGCATACTGGTGCTGGTTTGGGCATTCCACTGGGAGCAAATGTGCCCCATGCTGTCTTTTCCAGCAGTTTCATCTTATTTCCCTTTCCCTCTCCCCATTCTCTCCAGGAAGCTTGGAATTCTTGTTGCCCAGGAGCACCCATGGGTGCCTAGCCTGCTCCCATCACCCTGGGGTTGTGACCAAGCTGCTGGGGAGTCACTGGCAGCTCCAGAGCCATGCCTGCCCTGTCAAGCTACAAGTACAAAGAGTCCTAATGACCCCGTATGGGGAAAGTGTTACACTTAAATTGCTTTATAAAATACTTTGCAGAGATGTAAACATTAAGCATTAAGGAAACATTTAACTGTCTTTTTTTCATATGCCTTTATATGTCTTCATCTGCCCAAGTGTTTCCTCATGTCAGTGCTTTTACAGAAGCCAGTGATATGTTTGCTGGGATGGACAATGGATGCGACTTTGAGTAGGTCATCTATGAGCTGTAAAGAGAAAGGAAATCCTAGATATTTCGAGAATTGCTATGATGAGAAATTCTTTGCTTACAAACATATTTTCAATATTCTTTCATCTCAGGTTTTGGATGAGAAACTTATTTTTGTGAAAGTGCATGCACCTTGGGAAGTGCTGTGCACATACGCCGAGGTTATGCACATCAAATTGCCTCTGCAGCACAATGACCTGAAAACCCGAAACTCATCTTTCAACTGGTTCAGTACACTCTTCAGGGTGGATGAAAGTATCATCAAACCTGAGCAAGAGTTTTTCACTGCCCCTTTTCAAAAGGAACATTTGTCCAGCTTCTATATCCAAGACAAAGACACATTTTTCAATCCTGCAACTAGAAGCCGAATTGTAAGTCCATGGAGTATTTCTAGCATTTACTATTCCTTTTATCAAATCAGTGTAATTACCTTCACTAAAACATCCTAAAAAATAAAAAATGTTTGGGATGCAATAGTGCTGTGTAATTTATGAAATTGCCTGGGCAATCCAGAAGGAAAACTTTCCTTACATTTGTCCTATTTCTCTTCCACCTGAATTTGAAAAAGGGATTTGAATGGTTTGTATACCCTGTGCAATTGATTTTGTCTGCACTGCTTACTCTTTCCAAGCTTGATTGTATATCATTACTTTCAGGTTGCAAGAGACACAAAAATATTTTTTAAATTTCAGGTTCACTTTATCCTGTCCCGTGTGGAATATGCAACAAAAAATAATGTGAAAAGGTTTGGCATCAACAAATTGCTGGACACTGGAATCTACAAAGCAGCATTTCCCCTTCATGATGTAAGTCCAGTGCTTGTAACTAAAATACACTTTGAAATAGAGGTCTGAACTTTATCTAGAGGGGTTTATGTCAAAGGATACAAACACTATTCACTGCCTTATTCCTGGACTGGTATTATATCCGCATAGAAAAATAGGACGTGCTTTGGCTGAAGAGACTTTTCTTCCAAAGCACTGTTGGTTAAAAATATATTTCTATAAATGAAAAACAATGTATTTCACTTGAGAGTTCTTAAACTTGTGTTCTCTGTGAAATGTATTTCAGTAAACTTCCTGAACTGAGAGGACTGCCATGACACACTGTATTATCAGTTCTAAATCAATGTTTCATTAGTATGCAATTTTCCAATATTAAAATTCCTATCAACATTGTTGATAAAGGTGTAGACTACAAATCTCATTTTAGGATGTGTGAAAGTCTTGCACAGTGAAAAACACTCCCTCAGTTCCCAAACATTGCAACATACATGCATGAGACTCAGGTTTCTACAGGGAGACTCTGCCCAGCCAGTCCAATGCCTCTCAGGTGATATCAGAGTCTTGCAGAGAAAAGCTTTACTGATTTGAATTTCACCTTGCAATAATAACAAATCCAGCTTTTGCAACTACATTTCTGAAGCTTTTCAAATTATAAAATTTGAAGAAGAAAGTTATACTGAGAATAGTTTTGTGTATCAAGGCTAGCAATAGCACCAAAGAAAAAGAAAAATAGAAAATCAAGGAGAAAAAAAAATCAGATTTAAGAATATTTGACAAAGAAAAAACTCCATGTGAGGCCATAAATGAAATACAGTGAGCAAAGACTGAGGGCTTATTTTCTGTATTCTATCTATTGCATAACCACAACATCGCAACCTGTCCCACTCAGAGCCACCATGCTGTGCCCAAGGTGTGTTCTGTCCAGGAGACATTGAGAACATGGGAGGTCAGGAATGGTAACTGCTTCAGCTGCATGGACTTGGCTTAAAATATTTAAGAAGCCTCCAAGGTTTTCAAAGAAATTTTTAAGGCAAAATCAAGACAAATCATGTTTCTTGTAAGTAATCAAAGCTTTACAGAAGAGAATTCATATAATTTGTGACTTTCCATTTTTAAGGTTTCCTTTTAAAGATTTAAAACCTGCCTTGCAGGCTATTTCTACCATGGCATGGGGAATTTGGACTCAGTAGGACTAGTAATTAATGACTGTCTTTTCATACAATTGAAATTATACATCATAGTTATACTGAAAATGAAAAGTAGCAGATAGATTTCTACAAACATCACTCCTCTTGTTGCATCACAGATATAGAATGGAAAAATGTCTCAAATAAAACAAGTTTTCTTGAAATAGCTTTTTTAATAGCCTGCTAAGAAATGCAAAGATTATCCCCATGTGAACTCCCTTTTAAATTTAAAACAGAGACTAGAGGCCCTGGATTTTTCCCTCAGACTTTCCAGCCTGTATTCTAGTACAGTATTATTTTGAAGTAAACCATGTGTACCATGTTAAAGGTACTTAAAATCCATTTTAATTCAGACCTGTTCTCCAATTAGAATGGATTTTTTTTTTATTTTCTATTCCTAAGCGCCAAGATGCTGAGTAGCTGTTATTTTCAGCTTACATATGTACAGCGTTTCCTTTAGCATTCAGAGCCTTTCTGACAATCTTCTATCTTGAATCCTGGTGTGCTCTCAGAGCTGCCTTCCTGCTCCTTTTCCTGGCATTTCTTTTGCAGTAAGACTGGTCTAAAAGGCTACTGGCCACTCTAGCTTCATGGCATAGAGATCATCTGCAGAGATGAGAGATGAGCTGCACTGGTTAGATTAGTGGTATCTCCTCATGCTCTTTCTGTTTTGCAGTCAAGTTTTAGACACCTGTCAACTGATCCCAACTGCCCAAGTGAACGATATCTCCTCTACAGAGAATGGGCTCATCCTAAAAACATTTTCAAACTGCAACCCCTGGATTTCATCAGGTTGGTGTGACTGGCACCGGACTAATGCAGGGAGAACAAGAAATCTATATAATAGATCTGGTTTTGGGGATGTCAAAGTAACACAGCTCACTTCTGTTGGAAGATACATACACCCAGATCAGCTCATGCACAGGAGCATAATTTGAGATTGGTTTCATGATAAGCTGATTTATGAAAAGGGCAACCATTTAAAATTTTTCTTTGCAAGACATGATCTTTTCCCTTTTTCCTTTTTCCCCCCATTTCTATCCTTTCACAAAAGCATACAATACTACTACAATCCCAAAGTTGAAACCAGAGGACTATTACAATATGGGTTGGCATTAAATGTATGAAATTAAGAGCCATTTGAAACAGAAATGCAAATTTACTTGCATTTCAGAAAAACAAACAAACAAAACCCCATACACATAAACAACAAACAAACAAAAAATTAAAAAACAAACAAAAAACAAAAACCAAACCACCGTTTTCTTCTCCACAGGAAATACTATGGAGAGAAAATTGGCATCTACTTTGCTTGGCTGGGCTTTTACACCAATATGCTGACTGTGGCTGCAGTTGTAGGAGTTGGCTGTTTTCTGTATGGATGCCTGACAAAGGACAACTGCACATGGAGGTATCTGATCGGGCCTGGTTTACTATCACATGCAATTTTGATCAGTCCTATACACAGGGGGATGACACGGGGTTTGCAGGACACTGCTTAATAAAGGAGGCAAAATTAAAGGCCCTGAGAACAACTGCCATGGTGGATTTGAAGGCAAAGGCATAAAATATGATATAAATAATGGATATCCATGGACCATTACAGTGACAGACATCCAGGAGTTTGCTATTTTCATAATTTTATTTATATTTTGCATGAGGTTCACCATACCTAGTGTAGAAACACAAAGAAAAGAATGACAATCGGAAGTCAATACAAATTGCCATAAGACATAATTTTTACTGTGGTAATCCTTAAACTAGATACCCAAAGACCTTGATAATTTCTTTCCTCTAATTTGGGGAAATGTAGGAAGAGCAACAGCACAGGGGCCTTCAGCTGCCTAGGATACACTGGAAGGCAAGGCATTGTCACAACACAGATTCTTTCATCAGAACACAACAAAATTCAATCATGGCAAAATGACTCATGGAAAAAAAAATGCTGGCATTGTGTCAAATGACCTACAGGCCATTCAGGTGTATGCCCATCCTGGAAGGGTGTTCATAATCCGTGCTGAAGGGCTATTCCACAGCTCCACTCCTGTGCCCAATTTATACCCATTTAGCTTTTTGCCAGTATTATAGTTTGTTAAACAGCTCAGCTCCCTCCCTGGTGTTTACCCCCTGGTGTACACATAGTAAGTAAGGACGTTACCTTTCAGCCTCCACCACACTGGGTTAGTAGGTATGAGATGGCAGCTCCTTCTCCATCTCCTCGGAGACAGATCTGCCACCCTGTGAATCATTGCAGCAGCTCCCCTCTGCACAATTGCCAATCCAATCCTGTTCGGAAGACCACAGGGACTAGGTAGCCCTTTGGGCTCTGCAGCTAATCCTTGTTCTGCTAGGCAGGGTTCCCCTTCCTTCTCCCTTTGGACTTGCTGCGATAGCGTGTGTGAGCATGCAGCTGTGGGTTTCCTACAGAAGACTGTGAGGTCTTTTAAGAGCTGGTTTTTTTTTAGTGTGGGCAGTTTTGAGAACTACCACCACGTAGAAGGGATGGAAATTATTTTCCTCATGTGTCATCCATTTTTGAGATGAGGACTATGAATGGAAATGGGGATGTGTTGCCAGGGCGAGGGGTGGGGGTGGAATTCTTGAGTGCGTATCACTGGTAAATTAGCTCTTAATTCCCTGAGATTCTTGCACTGTCTTCATGTATGAAAAAGGACTAAAGAATTTAGTGTTGGTGAGTGACTGACTAGTTTTGTTTTTAGCCAAGAAGTATGTGATCCCAACATAGGAGGTAATATCATAATGTGCCCTCAGTGTGATAAAGCATGTACCTACTGGAACCTCACCATCACTTGTGAATCATCCAAGGTAACTACATTTACAGCCTGTAGACACGCTTTTGAACTTCAGTTGCCCTTTCTCTAGTTCTACATATAAAACACTGATGGCCTCCATTCATGTCCTGCAGAACTGCTAAAAATGTGCAAATAGTTGTTCCTTTTGATTCAGTACCTCAACTTTGAAAAGTAAAAACAACATCATTAATTGCTCCAATTTGATCTAAGATGAAAAATTTGAATTTTTTACTTCACATAGCTGCTGATATTTGATATGAGAATAAAATGTTATTTTAATTGAAAACTGATTTCATTTGCGGGTACTTCTTCCTTCTGAGGGAAGGAAAGATCCCATTAAAGCCTTGCTTCAGTAGCTCTGAACCAATTTTGCTAAGGAAACATTTAAAGCTTGTTTTGACATTTCTAATTTCTGCCTTCTCCCTGCTCAAAGAAGTTATCTGGATCTATGCCCTGAATTTGATCTGTGTTGCCAAGGAGAAGATGGGTACAAGGAAAGGCTGGTGTTGGATGTGACAGAAGCCGTGACACAGCCATGTCCTGTTGTCTGCTCTTTCTTCCTGTCAAAAGGAACCTCTCTTTCTTTCCCCATTACCTTGTCTCACTAAGCTAATGTTAGCCTTTCGTCATTCCTCTCCATAGATTCAGTCCCAAAACTGTCATTTTTTAGCTATTCATCAAAAACATTTTGCCCAGCTTTAATGTGTTGCATCAGCACACTTAAAGGGTAAAAGAAACAAGAATGCAGGGAAAAGGCTATGATGGGAAAAAAAAGGGTAAATAGTGACCACAGAGGTATTTCATCAGAATGTGGTTTTACTAACTAACTTATTTGTTAGCCTGCTTATGAGAACCAGATGTGTCCATGGCCTTTTAGTGGCTGTACTAAAAACCCGTAATTCTGTACAGAGTTCCCAGACCAGAACCGCTGTTTTTCCTCTTCGTATGCAACAGATGGAAGGAAGTTTGATAGCACACCATTTTACTACTTCTCATACTGCATATATGGCTTTTCTTTTTAATTCTGGACTTTGCATTTAATTTCCTTGATTTACTGGAAGGTGGTGTGTATGAACAGAAATGCAGGCAACACTATCCACAATGGTTGTTTATGAAACTACATAAAAACTGAAAATCGACATTTTCTGTAAGCAGCTTCTGTTCTGGGTCAGTGTAGAAGAATAAAAATGGTCGGTTATATTTTAAGACTTTTTTTTCTTTTCCACTTTTCCAGAAGCTCTGTATATTTGATAGCTTTGGAACACTGGTGTTTGCAGTATTTATGGGAATATGGGGTAAGTGGATTTCAACAACTGTGGTTTGTTATCTAATTTTGGCCAAGCTTCCAGCATCAGCCAAGAAAACATGGATAAATTTGCACTGACTTCATTTTCTAGCACTTAGAAATTCGCTGGTAAGTAGTTCCATAGAAAACAAGCACATCCACAGGAACTTATTATAAGAAAACAAAAAATTGTAGGCTTAAAAGTTGGTCTTCAGTATGTGTTCTGTTTTGAAGACTTGAAGAAAAGTCAGAGGGAAGTGGTTAAAGCTGCCACATGTTCATCCAGCAGGAGCCAGCCACATGGTTAAGTATATCTGTCAGAGGAGCTGGGGTTTTTTCCCAAAGACCTTTGGAGATGCTTGTGCTATTAACATCTGTGTAACTGCACAGCGCAAATGAAAAATAGTAATTTGTTATGTTTCCCAGGAATTTTTTCCTCCTGTCTTTATTTAAGAAGCTGATTGTGAAAAGTGTAGTACATTACAAGCACTAGATTTATCTTTTAGCACAGGAAATGTATATAAAACCAGGATGTTTCCCACAGGTGAAAACACTCGGTGCCATATTCAAGGGATTAAGCAAGGTTTATTTTGCTAGAAACAGTTTATTTTATTCATATTAGAAGCTTTGTTTACTGGCTTTTATTGCAGTGTCTTATCCAGTAATTACAAAAGTAAGTTCCATGTTAGGTTTGTATACAGGATGCTATAAAGAATGTAACTCATGTCGTATTTTGAATTCATATATAGGCTGACAAGAATGCAAAATTTGCTCTCTTTGTAAAACACATTGTATTTTTATTTCCCTATGATGACCTAAAGTGCTTCAAAATAGCTCTTGCATTAAAAGAAATGTAAGATGAAATGTATCGTTTCAAAAATAAATTTTCTTTCAAAACATTTGCTAGAGTCAAAATACCATAAGGGAATTCACTAAATTAAAAATTATTAGAAGTTTGATACCAATGTAATCTTCTCCTATCATCTCATGAGTTAATTTATTGGCAATTTGGTTTTTAATTAAAGTTGTTCTTCCTGTTTTGAAGAATGGTTCCAGGAGCAATAATTACAAAGTTAAGCTTCATGGTTAAAAAGACGGCTGCAAGGTCTATTAGTATTCTTGTTGTAAGTCCACTATATAAAGAGGTGAATTACATTACAGAAATTCAACAAAATTGTACTAAATCCAAATGACCCATGGTCCTAGTGTAATTCCAGCTGTAATTTTCATCTTGCTCTATTACTTTTTTTAGACCTCCTGGTCCAGAACAATTAAAATAATATTAGACTTTTAGATATATTATTGCATCATTATCATCAATACACTTCTAATAAGTGCATTTTTTTTGTGTGTGTATTCCCTTCAAAAATCCTAAAGCACTGTGAAACACCAGGGAATTTGGCCTCAGGAGTTAGCTCTTTTTATACATTAATGCTCTGCCAATTCTCCCTTTGATGGTAAGACTTGATTGGCAAAGGTCATGAACAAGAGGCAGCTTCTACTTCACTTGCTGCCGTCCCTGGATCTCCTTCCTGAGCAAGATCAGTGAAACCAAGAAATGTTCTCCAATGGAGGCACTTCTTTTCAGACCTTGGTGACCCAGCTTCAGGGGCAGAATACCTGGGCCATCCTGAAGGGTAGTGTTGAGAGACACACGAAATGGGACACCACTCAATATGAGGTGAAATGACTGCTTTGATCTCCGATTCTGAAATGTCATTGTTTTCCACTTGTTGAAACAATCTCGCTTCAAAATAAAAGGAAAATTGCAAATCCAGCAGCTTCTTTCCTGCTCTGAAAGACAAAACTTGGCTAGTAGGGGGCTGGGAGAGGGCTGTCCCTGTGCTGATGTGCCCTTCTGTCACAGTTAGCATGTGAGGCTATCATCACAGAAGGAGCCCCTGCACTTCTGGGCTCTCTAGCAGCAGCTGAATTTGCAGCTGGAACAAATCAGTGCAGCCTGTAGATTCCTGTGATTTGGTCTGGGCAGCAATTAGAGGTTTATGGAAGACTAATGTCCTTGCTCTGCAGGAAAAAGCAGATGAGACCCTCTGGTCTGCTGCTTGCAATGGCCTTGCTGCTTCTAAGCATGAGGGAATGCAGAAGTGCTTGTGAAAAGAGGCCCCTGAATAATCAGGGGAGCAGGACTTTCTGGGGTTTTGCCTGTGTGCAGATGCCAAGGTCATCTCACAACCCAGCCCAAGGAGTTTCCTGGGTTTTAAATGTTTCAGTTTGGGATTTTTCAACCACACCTGATTTTAGACATAATCTTTAATGTTTGGACTTGTAACTGCATGCTGCTGAGGTTTCATCATTCAGAATAAGGGGCCAAACTAGTAAAAAAAAACCCCAGTTTTAGGGTTAATTACTCCCAGACAATGAGAGCAATGGGAGTGCAGTGATTGAGTACTACTCCCCCTGGAAGCAGCGCTGCAGAGCCACACCACTCATTTAGTCTGAGACTGTGCTGTCTTCAACAATGAAGCATCCAGGTGTGCCAGGGAGCATGGTACTGACACCCAGCATCCTGAGCTCCTCCCAGCCTTCCCATCTGAGTTTGTCATTGCCTCTACTACCAGATTTGCCTGCATAACATCTTGGGACAAGGTAATGAGTTTGGCTGGATTCATGTTTAACCATTACCACTTAGGCACCTCTGTACCTGATCCCTCAGTTCTTCCAGCTGTAGGAGCACAGTCCAGGGAAACAGCCGGCCCAGCCCAGGGAGTTTCTAAGCTCCACACCATACAAAAAAACTGCAGTCTCTTCAGGGTTGTGCTAGCAGAGGAGGAAAGATAGCTGTATTTGAGCAGCTTTACCTGAACAATTATTGGTTTTGTAGTCTGCAAATTGATAACTTGTCTACACAAAAATTGAGGTGTGAATGAGCATGAGCTCTTCCCTGTGACAATATTTGGCATACTAAGATTTATTTTTCTAGAAATCCTGCACTATCCAGTATTTTGTCTTCATCTATCCAAACAGCTTAGTTTCTTAAGCATCCCATGATAAACTTTACCAAAGCAGCCTGTAATATGAAATCCAAAGCGCTCATTTCTTGGCCTTACGCAGAAAACAAGTACATTGATAAAGTATATACATTCTTTAGCATGTGGTTACAACACAATTTACCTCATATTAAGGTTTCTCATATTAAAGTATATATATATCCAAAGGCACAGTTGCATAAAGGAGTAGATCCAGTTGTTTTCACAATTGCATTAGTCAATAAAGGTTTTATTCCATGGCTGCGAAAAGCTGTATGGAATACTGGGCCATCTGTTATAGCCCAGAGGGGTCAAGCAGTATCCAATACTCATGTGGTATAGCTCATTTTGTCTATCGTTTGGATAGTTACATTTTTTTTGGAGTTCTGGAAGCGACGGCAGGCTGAACTGGAGTATGAATGGGACACAGTTGAGTACTTAGAGCAAGAAGAGCAAGTTCGCCCAGAATATGAAGCTCGTTGCACTCACACAGTGATGAATGAAATCACACAGGTAAGGAATATTTTGGTACTAGTTGATGATTACTGCTATCACCACTTATCACTCACATTTGATAGTGATCAAAATGGTGGATCTGGACTGGAGCTTTATAAATCAACAGTGCCTCAAGTTGATTAACTGCCCTGAAAACAGTGAATTTATAAAGTACACAGGAAGGGAGAAGGAATTTATACCTAACTGTAACCACTTTAAAATAGTTGCCTGTTTGAGGACCTTGTGCTGCTGAGGTTCCTATGTCTTAAATAAACAGAAGTAGGCATTGTCCCCAGCTTAGAAGGCAAAGTTTACTTAATTAAATCCCCCAAGAAATTATTAAATGTTTCTTCCAGAGGCCAAGATCACAGAGCATTTGCTATCTTTGCCTAGGAATGCACCAGGTAAAAGGTGAATAGAGGGAAACATGTTACATTATTTTATATGATGCCAAGAATGTTTTTTAACCAAAGATGTTTCTGTTTGAAACACATATAAATAGCTATTGTTGCTAAGTGCATATGGATGCAATTATGATTAATAACAACAAGCTTGCAAAGACAAGGATAAACCTAATTTCAATGAAATAGGATTCATATTTATGAGGATTTAGTTTAGATTTCTATTTACTATACATTTGAGTAGCTTTAGCTTTGGCAGCTTACTCAAGTTCAGTTTCACTTTTTATTATTCTCTGTCAATATATTACTCTGTCTTTTGTCTAATCATTTGCACTGCTTTCACATTCCATCCACGTTACACTAATGTTTATTAGAGGGCACTTGAAAAGTTTCAAAATTAACTGCCATAGTTGAAACTATCCTCTATAGATCTTCTTTTTATATCTTGTACTATCAAAAACTCATCCTGTTTAAAAGCTTATAAACGTATGGCACCTTGAATATGTAAAGTCATAGCTAGAAAGTTCCTTTCAGACAGTTCAAAGAGTGAAGAATATGCTAAAATATTTTATTTGGATCCTCAGAAATTCTTTAAAGACTCAATGAATTTTAACAGCACCGCACTGAGGTAGGCATTTTCTTTGGGGAAGCCATCCCATTGTTCCTATGGAATACATTGAGAAATACAGAGATCAAGAACCAAAATTTTAATGCCTGCTAAATTTAGCCATTGGAATTTGAAAGATAATGACCTTGGATGCCACGATCAGCCAAGAAGGATGGGTCCATTTAAAAGGACTACGCACCCTGTCATGGCTGAAGTCAGTAAGAGCTGAGGACCCTCTACCTCTATGGAAGTCATTTTTATCTTAGAAGGGGCAGCAAAAAAAAAAGGTACCCATATCAGGCAAGACTTCTGAAATCATTAATAAATGTTGGGTTTCCAGGAAAAAATACAAGGTGCTATTTTCCTTTTTTTTCTGTCCGCAATATCATAAAGAGTTTCATTGGAGCACACAAAAAAAAAAAAGAAGGAAGATTGGGTGCATCCTTGATCTGTTTCTTAATCTTTTACAGCAAGAAGAACATGTGCCATACACTGCATGGGGCAAGTGTGTACGGATGACTTTCTGTACAAGTGCCATCTTCTTCTGGGTAAAGTTCTCTTGTTCTTTCCCCTCATAAATTCACTTCTCTAGAAAGCATCTAAAAAATGATCCTCCTGAACAGAACAAAAAATGACAGTGGAGCCAGTTCAGTTGGATTCCATCTCATGCATAAATCAAGCCCAAAAGGTACAGACCCACATGGAGAAGGTAGCTGTAGTCACCCAACACTCATTAGCATACAGTATCAAAATATCCTGTGGCTGTGGCTTGTGAGTTGTGCTTGTGACGGTGGTCCATTGGTTTTTCTCTCATTATTTTAAGACAAATGACTTTGCTTTTAGGGGGGCAGAAAGGGGAAGACTTTGGTTTATATGGTCTTCTCCCTGCTAGCTTCTGTCTGATTTGTTCCAGCTGTGTTCTTCCATATTGTGTCTCACAGTCCATGACCTCTTTCTGTTCTGTGTTTCACTTAATAGAGCAAAGCTGGGTGCTCTTTAATCTTCTAGAGCTGCCACTTTAATTAAAAATAAACCTTGAAAGCAGTCCAGTCGACCATGACACAATATATAACACAACGAGCAGGCCCAGAGGGATTGACTTGAAAAGCTCTGTGTTTTAGCCTGCCTCATGTCCTCCTCATCTGTAGCACAAAGAGCAGCTGGAAAAGACCTCATTCTAGGTTATAGGGAGCAGATAGGAGATAGAGTGGTGTCTGGCAGCCCAGGAGAACCTCAACATTGACACATTTGAAACACAAAGGAAAGAATACTGACTTGCAGTTGGATTTAAATAGGCCGGACTTCATGTTGGAGGGAAGAGATTTGTTCTGGGTTTGTCACTTGTGTTACTGCACAGTTATTGTGTCCAGGGTCAGGGAAGGTAGTTCATGGAAGTTTGCTGAGATAGTGAAAAAAGATACACAGCCCTGTGGACCTTAAACTGAACAACAGCTAGAGAACTAGCAAGAAATAAAAGCAGGAAGAGAAGCAGAAAGAGGAGATAGCAAGCAAGATGGGGTACATGGATCATTATTGCAATTCCTGCAGATTACATGACCTGGCTTAAAATTTTTCTATTCCCTTGAGGGGTCTGTAGTCTGTAATAGTACCATGTGGAAGAGAAGGTACAGCCCCCTCCAAAACCGATGTAGACTTGATAGTACATTTGCCATCCTGCCAGTTGTGCAATATCAGAAGAAGAGTTTTCTCCCATCATGTGCCTTGAGGTGTAAAATTTGATTACACATCTCATTATATTGGCTCACATCAGTACAAACCTTGTTATTAGTCATAAACCAGATCATCTCTTTTCTTTCCTGCAGATTTACTATGCTACATGAAAAAAAGGCTTCTTTTATGGATTCTCTATTTATTGCCTTGTATCTTATTTGATCATCCTCTTGCAATGGAATGACAAGCACAAAATTGCTTTCCTTTTGCCTATCATAAAAAGTGTTTTGAACTCACTGTTTCCTAAAGCCAGTGGCTGAACATGAACATCTTTCTTGCATTTCCTTGGCAGATCCTTTTGATTATTGCTTCCGTTGTTGGAATCATTGTCTACAGGCTCTCAGTTTTCCTGGTGTTCTCTGCAACGTTGTCACAGCACATCGGTGGAACGGAGGTGATCCGCAAGTACCTGACTCCACAGACGGCCACGTCAGTAACAGCTTCACTCATCAGCTTTGTTGTCATTATGATTCTCAACATCATCTATGAAAAAGTGGCAATCCTGATCACTGACTTTGGTATGCTGCTGCTGTACCTCAGATGGAAACACGGGGTAAAATAGCTAGAAAAATTAGCATTTATATGTCTAGTAGGTATTACAATAAATGAACACCTGTACCACATCTTTCAGAATTTTCCCACCAAATCACACAATACCACCTAGAAATTTTCCACTATAGATTTTCTCAGTATCAGAGAAATATGATATTCAGCTCTTTGCCTAAAAAGTCCTTACATAAGCAGCATGAAAGATCAATAGTTTACAGTTTTGTGCTTGTGAAACAGACAAAGCAAAGAAAATTACTACAACAACCAAGCTTTATGAAAACAGATCAGTAAGTCATAAGACATTCAATTCTGTTAGCTTTTGTTTATGGGGAAAATAGCTATTTTCTTGTAAATAAGTGAACTAAGGTCACCACTCCAAAGCTACATACCTCTCTGATGCTGTTAAACAGATAAACAGTCACAAATAATATTATTCTCTATATCCAGACCATCAGCAGTAAAGTACCTATTTTACTTTAAATGCATGAAGTAGTGTGGTGTTTTCATTTAATACTGTTTCATCAGTTCAAAGTGTTGCATTTACATCTTTCCTGAGTCTGCTGGATTTGGGTGCATTTTTTTCCCCTGAATTATTAGAATTTTTGCTTCCTCTCTTTCTTTATTGTCAGGGAACAAGTTCTTTCCTTTTTACAACCCATATAGTTTTAGAATTATATAATGGTTACAGTATACATGGAGATTATGTACAATCTAAATGATAATGCTCTCAGTCGTATTTAGGAATATGAAGCATACAGATTATTTGCAGCTGAGACTCTAGAATAGCTTGTAGGTTACTTGTAGGTTGGGTTGAGTTTTTAAAAATTTATTTACTTTTCTTTCATTGCAGAACTTCCAAGGACACAGACCGATTATGAAAACAGTCTAACCACAAAGATGTTTTTGTTCCAGTTTGTCAACTACTATTCTTCATGTTTCTACATAGCCTTCTTTAAGGGTAAATTTGTGGGTCACCCTGGAAGTCCAGTTTATTGGCTAGGAAAGTATCGCAATGAAGAGGTAAGATTGTATAATGTATAATTAGTTCAGGTAATCTGCTGCAGTTAGGAGTGTATAAAGTAAAACATAGTTGTACATATTTAACGTTAAGGTTTAAAAACTGACTGCCTCCCAAGCTAATTGCCTCCTCTCTAACCCCTAGCATAAGAGAATATGGCACACAGTTGGGCTTAGAAATGTGTTACACATACCCAGAAAAGTGTATTTTAGTGTGGTCCTACAGTCTGTGAATAGGCACACAGGAAGGAGAGAATATCAGTAGGCACATTCCTACACTGCTGGATGACCCTCACCTGCTGATAGCACAGAGCTGCATGACTTCACCTGCTATTTTCCTCTTCCACTGGTGGTCTGTCAACTTACCAAGTGTGACCATATATGGCCTGGAATTGGCTTTTGCATACCTTGCTGGAAAGGTTTGCTTAGACAGTCTTCTTGGATTCCTTTAAGTTACTGATAATATTATTATAATAATCCATGAATGCATTATTTTAAATGCTTCATTCATGCCTGAAAAGTTACCCAACTTCAAAAAATTTTCCTCTCTCTCCCAATCTTAAGTGTGATCCAGGTGGATGTCTCCTTGAGCTCACAACCCAGCTTGCCATCATAGTAGGAGGGAAAGCTATCTGGAACAACATTCAAGAAGTGCTTCTTCCGTAAGTTCAAACTATTGAGTAATCTGCTTTTTCATATTCGGAAAATACTGTTTTGCTTGGTGCCTTCAGGCACTTGGTCACTGAGTTTGGTAAGTGCATATTGTATTCTGAAAGAATAAGACCTGTCTTCAGGGCCCTTTTTATACAGTTTTGATATTTTGGTCTGGTAGTCTGGGCTCCTGTCTCTGTTGTTATAACTGATTATAATTCTAATCAGAAATTCTTCCTTCCTCTGCAAGTCGAACTTGATATATTTCAGGTTGAATATTTAAAGCTGAGGTAATAGAAGCTCTGAGAATATTAAACTGAAGATTTGCTTAATATTGATTGGAATGATTTGTTGTTATACATTGGGCTTTAAAAAGTCATGTATAAGTTACTGATTTAACTCATTTAATGATTATAAATCACTACGATTCTAGTATATTGCCCCTTTACACTCTCATTTATGGTTTGTAAATAACCACTTTTAGGATAAGGCAACAAAGGGAAGGAAGGAAGTTTTGAATAATTCAGAAATAAATAAATACATTGTTTAAAGCTGTTACAGTAGAAATGGTTTGGGGTTTTTTTTCATTTACTGAAATTTTTAGGTTATTTTACCAATGTTGATGGTCTTTTTCTCCCCGCCTGATAGTTTGATCAAGAATCTAATTGGAAGATACTCTGCAGCTGCTAGATCAGAAAAAGTTGTTCCACGTTGGGAACATGACTATCACCTCCAGCCCATTGGAAAACTTGGACTATTTTATGAGTATCTTGAAATGGGTAAGTAACAGTTTAGTCTGGATTCGCTACCACTGCTGGATTAAGACATGTTCTAAAGAAAATCTTCATACAAGCTATGCTTAATAAGGTGGACAGAGACATTAATGTTTTCTGAGAGAAGTTTTCATGAGCCATTGCAGATGGTTTCATAAGCTTTTATTAGTAGCTAAACCTTAATCCAGTTTATAACTAGAAAACAGCATGTGTCTGTACAAGGAAGAGTACTGCTTCTTCCTTGCCTAATCCTGTGAGAAATGCATTCAGAAGGCAGACCCCTGCCATGTTCTGATGTTGTACAGCAGAGCTCTGTGTCAGACTGCTCTGCTGGAGGTCTGCAGTCACCAGGACTCGTTGCTGGTAACTTGGGAGGTGGCAGACCATGGCTGGTTTGTTGCCACCATCCATTTCATGATGGCATTGCCAGTGTACTTAAGGCAGTACCCAGACACCAATATGAAGATTGTTGGTTTGGGCCTTCCAGTTCAGTATGGAGACAGATAGTCATGAGATTTCCAAGTCTTCATGATAAAGACATCAGAAATAAGTAGATATTTGAATACGCAGAATAGTTCCTCTTGGTGTGTTGTGACTTGTAGTATTTTCCTGTCCCCTTCACCTAGCAGGTTTTTCGGGTACTGTTGTGCTACTATTTTCTCATCCAGAAGATTCACTAGAAACCCAGCTACTCTTTCTTGTTTCTCCCATCTGAATTTGGAGTATATAAACTATATATGCCTACACTTGCTTATCTCCAGTAAGCGAAAGCCTCATTGATGTACGTAACCTCTCCCTTCCACAGTTATACAGTTTGGCTTTGTGACTCTGTTTGTGGCGTCGTTCCCCCTGGCTCCTCTTCTGGCCCTTATTAACAACATGTTGGAAATCCGGTTGGATGCGTGGAAGCTGACAACCCAATTCAGGCGCATGGTTCCGCAGAAGGCACAAGACATCGGCGCCTGGCAGCCCATCCTGCAGGGCATAGCCATTCTGGCCGTGGTCACCAATGTAAGTGCGGTGCCAACAACTGCGAAAGATAAAATGCCTTCACTGCAGGTGCCAGGAGTGCAGTGTGTGGCAATGCAACTTAAATGATTCTTAAGATGCATCTTCTTAAAACAGAAATTCAGCTTCTTTCTTCTGTGCTTAAAAATACAACATGTGCTCAAAATTGCAGATCAGGATGAATTCTCTGAGAATTTGGACACTAATCAGTTCTTCAGTTGTACTTAAAATTTCTAAGTACACAACAAAGAAGCTGAATTTTAAGGGAGTTTCTTTAAGATATTTAAGAAAAAAATTCTGATGAATATACTTCTAACAATGAAATTCAGACCTTTCACACCTTTTGTATCAATTCACCAAGATTTTATTTGTAGGCTGCATTGTGGGAAGAAAAATAAGCCATTGGTATTTATCACTGTGGATTATTTGGTTGCTTATTCTTAAACAGTAGCTAGTATGTATTAACTTACAGAAAATTCTCACTGCTGGCCTTTCTTAAAGGAGCAATGACCACTGGTTTCTTCCACAGGGACAATAACACCACAGACTATCCATGGGGAATATCCTTATTCAAAAAGGTTGCTATTTTCTTCTGTTATCAGGGAGTTCCAAATATGTTATGCTATTGGATAAGATAACTGTTTTTCCTGGTCAATCCAGCTGGATCTTGTAATATCAGTATGAAATAAGAAGTTGTGTATATATATTAAGATTACTTTAAAATGTTGTACCTCATCACAGCTCTCTTGGTATTCAGGTCAGGGTTAAAGTGGCTTTGGTGACCTTACGTTGACTCGGCCACGTGCAGGCTTCTGTTAGAAACGTGTTTGTGCCCTGCTTTCTGCAGCTGATGTCACTGTGCAAACAGGGCACCAGCCGCTCACCTCCGTGGGGCTGTTGGCATGCGAGGGACTCAGCTCCAGGGACTGTCACGTTCAAACAGCCCTGCTGCAGGTGTTGTGAGGACCTCAAAGAGATTGGTATATACTGCTAATGAAGTGTGGGCCACAAAGCCATGTGCTTGACCAAATGCTAGAAGCCGTTCTCTTCCTTTGAGTATGTTTCTTTTCTTGTTTGACATCCAGGAACTGATCCAAGTCATCTTTCCTTTTACCAACCCTGCCTTGATTTCACCTTAGTACACACAAAGTGTTTCTTCTCTCTTACATGACTTGTTACAGCTGATTACACTCGAGTAGTGGGTCATCTTCTCCTTCATGCATCTTCTCCTTCATGCATGTTACCTTTGTAACAGCTGCTAGTGACTTGCAAGCAACTTTTGCACAAAGCTACCAGTGTTGAGCATTGCCACGAGGTGCTGGACTTGCTATTGCATCTGTTGTTGATTTGAAGACTGATTTTAATTAGTTATGGTATAAATGGAAAACTGTGTGCAGTAAAGCTTGGGAAGCAAAGAATGTGCTGTTTGTTTGTAGTTCTCCAGTGCAACACTCTGAAGTGCAGCCCATAATTCAAGAGGAAAAGAAGTTTTTCCTTTGAGAGGATGCCGTAGGATTAGCTCTCGTATTTCTGTCCTTGAAGCTCTCCAAAGCACATCTGGAGATCATTCTGAGAGAGGGAGGAGAGTGAGACAGGGTTCAGATTTAGGATGATGAGGGACCTGGGGCTTTGCAGAAAAGGTTCAGTAAGATCAAGTATTAAGCTGTGTAAATACCATATTCCAGCATCTTTCTGGTACAAAGAAGCAGCATCAAACTCATTTGGTCCAAAGGGAGAAGGAATTTTTTTGCCTTACTGTTGATATTAATTCATTTATGGTCTGAGTAGATGAGATAATGAACAGAAAGAAAATTTATTTAACAAAAATTTTCTATGCTTGTAATTCAGACTACAAATACTCTACTTGTACTCTACTTTTAACTGTACTTCAGAGTTAAAAACAGAGTAATTTAGCTGTGAGGTCGTCTCCCTGTAACTGCAAGACACAGTAATATATACTTCTTGTCAGTCAAAAACACCTACTCAGCATGTAAATATAAACAACACGTAATTTTCACTTCATTTCACACTGGCATGTAATGCTTAAAAACAGTATTTGTAAGTGCATGCCAACTACATTTGATTTAAGCCAAAGTGCAGTACAAGAAAAACACCTTATCCTTGAAATTTTTCAATGAGTTTATTTCAGACCTAGGATGCCTCCCTTTTATTTCTCATCAGACAAACTTTCTCTCAACTGAACTCACTTGTAACAGTATTCTGGAGAACTAAATATAGATCTTGGACCACAGTCTCAAAAGGATTGTTTCTGCAGCTTTTATCTTAACTACAGTTTAGCTTCTCAGGTTCTTCAAAGTAAGCCAACTCGAAAGGTAAGGCACTAGGATAGCATTCATTTTTTGGCAGTGGTGCTACTTGAGGTAGGGTGGGTCTTGCCCCCTTTTCAACTCCCTGCTCCTTCCCGTCGCTGTCTTTTCCCCTCAGTGCTCTCTTGCACTGTGCCAGCACCAGCACTTTATAAACACATGATGAATCAGACCAGGGAAAGGATCCAGTGGTGATTCCCAGTCAGATCAGCAGTCATCTGATCTGATGCATGGGGCCAGGAATGCCCAAGCCAGCGCAAAGCACAAGTCAACTGCTAGAGGCAGAGGCAGGAGGTTGTTTTAGCCAGCACTTCCACCAAAGCATTCTTCAAGGAACTGTAGAAGAGGTATCCACTTTTTTTTTCACCCTTTCTCCTCTCTCCTCTTCCCTTTTGCTACAACTGTTACAAATACCTCCTCAGGCTGGGACTGTCTGTCTGTAAATGGTGCATGAAAATGGAAAATTTTTGTCCCATGTCAGGAAAATAAAGAAGTAGAGACTTTGTGAATTGCAGACTGGCCTGATAGGGAATAAAATACAGATATTAACCAGCTTTTATGCTCCTCTGTTACCCATTACTGCTTGACTTTGCCCTACATGATTTTCCTGTAGTTTTTTTCTGCCTCTTTTATGCATCTCTGCCTAAATCTCCTTCCTCCTGATCCCATCGGATCCCTACTTCACATCTTTCTCCTCCATGTCTTGCCCTGGTTCTTTCCATGCATGTTGTCAAGTGAGTATTTTTATCCTAGCATGGGACAAAACACTTGAGACATAGTCCTGGAGTGCAGCTGGTCACTCCTTCCCAGGTGCTGGGCACCAGAGATGCCTGTTGTCATGATCTGGCTGGGCAGCCTCCTGCTAAGTACTCAGCTGCAGATCTTGCCAGTGGAAAGTCTTCCTCACAGGGGAACCTTTTGAACTTGCAGTAACAGAGGAGGAAATTGGATTAAACATAGTTCACCTGTTCTCCAGAATAGGATGTTTTGGGAAGTTCATGAGTTTAGAAAAGACTTCCCACAATAAACCCACAGATCAAATTTCCTACCCAGTTTGTGACTAGCAGACTGAGTAGGACAGGGACTCTCTTGGGAGCAAGATAAAAACAAATGGTCACGTCATGTAAAACAGCACTATGCAGCTGCTACTAAAAAAAAATTATCTTGGCATCAAGAGCAGTTTCCACATGTACAACACTGTAGTAGGAGGCAACAAGTACCAAGATGAATATGGGCTGGCTAGCACCTCAGAAAGGGTGGGATGTTTCTAGGATGAGAGATGGATCAGTTATATATCTAATTTCTTTAATTCATTTACTCAAACATCAGGAAACCTGGTGAAATTTAATTTTCTATTACTGAAGAACTCTTCTGTTGTTTCCATTAGTTTCATCAGGCAGAATTTCTTTAAGCATCTTGTAAGTACTCATGAGAAGCACATTTGCTGATCTCCTCTGCATGCACATGAAAGAAGTGTTTTATAGTGTAACTGTTTTAAGGCATTCAGCAGAGCTAGCATAATTTAGAAACTGTACAGAGTGCACATGCCAGAAAGGGATTGTTTTGTGCCTGTGAGGGACTACATGCTCATTTACAGAATGAACAACCACTGACGGGAAAAGCACGTATTTTCTATTTTTAGCTTACAAGCTAACTTTTGAAATGGTAAGTATATGGCAAAGGAATGCATATTAAAGCTTATTTCTTTAATGCTGCTCTGCTTTTTTGTCTTCTCTTTCTGAAACGCAGGCTATGATCATTGCTTTTACATCTGACATGATTCCTCGTCTGGTTTATTACTGGTCCTTTTCCGTCCCTCCTTATGGGAGTCACAGCAGTCACACTATGAAAGGGTATATAAACAGCACACTTTCTGTCTTCAATATATCAGACTTTAAGAATGCAAGCAAGCCATTTTCCCCTTGGTTCGGGAACCAAACGACATGCAGGCAAGTGTTAAATAAGCATTGGTCATTTTCCAATTTAAAAAATAATGGTTTTTATATCTAAGTCATCTAATTCAGTTAACAATATGCAGTAAGAAAAATTAAAACACAGGAAAAGCCAGCTTATTTTGAATGGCAGAATGGAGTGGAAGTATCCACCCATAAGTTTGTGCTACTCAGAAGATTCTTATTTTAATTGGGTTTTCTCCTAGCTGAAACTTTTGAAAAAAAAAAAAAAAACACCTTAATTTTTTTATGAGTAGTTCTTAATAAAGTGGCAAAAATGGGACATTTCCGCCAAATACGGCTCATTTTGCAGATGTGACTTTACCCATCACAGTAGTTCCCCGAGCTAACTGTTCCTGGACACGTTAAGCAGGGCCATGTCGTGCTCCATCCTCTGGCCACAGAGCCGAACTGCAGAGGTGCCAGAGACCAGCTCCTGACTTTCCTGCTTTGCTTTCAGATACCGGGATCTCCGCTATCCTCCTGGTCACCAGCACCAGTATGAGCACAACATATACTACTGGCATGTCATTGCAGCCAAGCTGGCTTTCATCATTGTCATGGAGGTCAGTGTACCGGGGTTTGAGCATTGCTTATTTAGTCTCTTCCCTCCATGCAGAAAATCCTCCAGAGACATTCAGTCCAGGCACAGCTATCAGAGCTGGTGATGTGTGCTAGCACGAGCAAGAACTTGGGAGATGTAAATTAAGAGTAGCAGCATTAAAAAAGAATTCCCTGAAATCATGACATCAGGTGAGGATTGCCCCACGTATTTGCAGCTGAGGATTGCCCCATGTATCTGCAGCTTCTTTTCTCAAGAACTGTTCTTAACTCAAGAATTATTTTTAGTAGCAGAAATAGAATACATGTACTTAGAAGAAGTTTGTGCACAGCATCGTGAATGCATATACATGATATATGTACATAATACATGTACATAATACATGTACAGTACATGGCAGACTGAAGTCTACAAAGACAGTCACCGTAAGAGGTGATTTTCTAGATGATCATCAAAAAGCAATTGCTCCTTCCTCTGCAGCTACAGCCTGGGCTTACGAAAGATAGGAGTCAGACCAAGATGAAGAGAGAAATAGTGGGTATTACTTAATTATAAAATGTACTTAGGGCCTGATCCAGGGACTGCTGAAGTCATCAGAAGCATGCAGCTGGTTACAGCAGAGTTCCTGTAGCAGAGAAAAGCAATTGCCTCAGTCATTTGAACAAACCTAAAAAATCTTATAGGAAACTGTAACCAGTGTTTCCATGCAGGAGAGAAGCACTGTGTTCCCCAAAGCAGGCAGAGAAGTCCTTGATCAAATCAGGATTGGAAAACCAGAAATTCTTGTTTATCAGATAATTATTCTATCTTATTAGTCATGCCTTTTTAAAATCCTTTTCTACCATGTTAGATACTGGTACCAAATGAGCTCAGAGTCTTAAGACAAAAAGTGACATTTCATTTATAATCACAATAATGTCGTGTTCAGCCTGACTGACATTTTTTCATTTTCACCTTTCCCAGCATGTCATATACTTTGTGAAGTTTATTATTTCATATGTAATTCCGGATGTATCACAAAAGACCAAGAGCAAGGTCAAACGAGAGAAGTACCTCACACAGAAACTCTTACATGAGAATGATCTCAAAGGTGTGAAAAAACCCATGGGTAAGATAGCCAACAAAATTGTCAAAGGAACAGACAGCACTTTCCAACCTAAAGATGATTAAGTGCTTTTTCATATGGAATAACAGTACTTAGCCAACTAATACCTGTCCAGATACTACCAATAGCTATCAAGCACTTTGGATTTACTAAACATTGTTTCTGGCAACTCTTATATACACATTTACCAGTTTCCCTTGGACAAATGCAACCACCGCAACTCAGATAAGAGTTACCATTTTTTTAAAACAGCTTTTTGGGACATATTTAAAAAAAAAAAAAAAAAAAAAAAAAAAAAGATGAAGGTGAAGGTGAAAACCATTTATCCTCTTAAGAAGATGCAGATTAATTCCCAAACACCTAGGCTGCTTTCTACTTTTTTTAGGCATCAGCTATTAGATAACTAGTTTGATTTGAATAAAACCTCAAGAACAAGAATGATTTGCAATAAGAGTATCATCTCATCTGATGAAATGAAAGAGTTTTGATTGCTTGCTAATGCAAACCCCTGCTATAAAATGAAGAGGAAAAGCCAAAACATGAAGGAAAAAGAAAGAAGATACAACTCAAAATCCCATTGTTAAGCCATTGGAATTGACATACTAAGCACGGTTGTTTGCTACTCTGACTTAGCTATGCATACTGAGACTTAAATGGATAACAAGATATTTCAATTAATCATGGACTTGGATCACAAGAAGCAACAGGACTGTAAGACCATCCTGTTCATCAATCTCTGTGTAAACAGGAGAACTGCCTTTGAAATCAATGCATACAAACCGACCTTACAGCACTCCAAGTGAGGAGAAAACTCAGGCATTTTATCTTTTCCTAGTCAATGTACTTTCATTAGTTCACTTGCCCATTCTGAGCTAAATGCTCATAGCCTTGAAGGTCTCCTACCTGTAAAAGCAATAAGTGTTAAAAGTCTTTTCACATACTAAATCAATATTTGTGGAGGGCTGTCTTTTGCATTTCTCTCACACCAGAACATGCTCTTCCCTGGAGTTAGGACAAATGTGCAGCTGAACATTTTGATACAATATTGCACGATAAAGTGAATTCTGACAAGACTATGAATCTATTGAAACCAGAGATTGGAATAAACCATATAATAGGCCTTAACCATTATATGAAGCTTTAAACAACAAGGAAGAATATCAGAGGTGTGGAGGCAGGTGCTACAGCCGTCAGTCATCTTCAAATCAGGCTGCAGATCTGCTTGCTTATTTTGGCTTCAGCTGCAAACTGAGAATTCGGGAATTACAGATTAGACATGTATGTGAAGGGCTACTTTGTGCCTGAAGCACAAAGTAGATTATTAACTTGCTTTCTCTTTTAACAGTTTTAATGGACCAATTTTTATAAATCATTGAAACAAAAACCGTTTTAAAAAAGCAAAAGTATGCTTGTACTCTATAAACCAGGTGATTACTTTATGTTTGTAATTTTGTACTCTTCTTAAATGCAATAGATATGCAGAATTTTTAGGCAGATTATTTATATAGATTTTTACATATGAAGTCCATTTACAGAAACTAAATAGCCTTTAGAAGATGTATTTTATCCAGTCAATAATCAGAAGGAATTAAACCTATGAATTTTGCAGCAAAACTTCCAAATACTGAATGCTGTGTAACTCAAGCCTGTCTTTTGAAGTAAACCCTACAGAACCCTAAAATCATTCAGATTGGGAAAGACCTTTAAGATCATCAAGTCCAACCATTAACGCAACACTGCCAAGTCCACAACTAAACCATGTCCCTGAACGCCACATCTACACGTTTTTTTAAACACCACTCTCTGGGCCCAGCCAGCCAGACAGTTTTTTATCCAGCGAACCATAGGTTTGCCCAAGCCATGAGCAGATCAGCACCCGTTCAGCCCCAGAGACTTGTGTCTGTCTAAGCGGTGTAGCAGTTCACTGACCACTTTTCTTGGATTATGTGGGCTTCATTCTGCTCCCTGCCCCTTTCTCCCAGCTCAGGGGGCTGGGTACTCAGAGAACAACTGGTCTTACTGCTAAAGACTGAGGCAAAGAGGGCGTTGGGTACCTCAACTTCTTCCTCATCCTTTGCCTCTGTTTCCCACCACATCCAATAAAGGATCAAGAGTTTCTTTAGCCCTCCTTTGTTGCTAATAGGTTTATAGAAACATTATTATTGTCTTTTACAGCGGTAGCCAGGTTAAGTTCTAGCTGGGCTCTGGGCCTTCTAATTTTCTCCCTGCATAACCTCACAGCATTAGTCTTCCTGAGCTGCCTGGCCCTTCTTCCAAAGGTCATCAACTCTCCTTTTTTACCTGAGTTCCAGCCAAAGCTCTCTGTTGAACCTGGCTGGTCTTCTCTTCTTTTGAATATTTCCAGGGATGGAGACTCCACAACCTCTCTGGGCCACCTGTGCGAGGGTTCAGTCACCCTCACAGTAAAAAAGTGTTTCAGTTTGTGTCCACTGCCTCTGGTCCTGCCACTGTATAATATACCAAACTCCCAGTTAAAACGAAGTTCTGTCCAAAAAGCTGTTTCAAGGAACAATTTTAATGAAGTACTCGGGATTTCCCTGTGCAAAATGAGTTGGGTTAGAAAGGACAGTCAGCTCCTTTCATACTTGGAGTTTTGATTTTAGCTTTCAACTGGACCTTTCTCATTTGCAGTTGTTTTCAGATGAGAGATGCCATTTTTATTCCCTTATCAGTGATCACAGCAGCAGTGTGCCTTAAATACCTTTCCACGTGTGGTGTTAGAGACCTGGGGCAGGTAAGGAGGCATCCTGTGGTAAAGAGGGGAAAATGCATCACAAAACGGACCATTTCAGGTAATTATTTGGTCTTAAGGAAGCTCTTTGAGAGTTAAAGAGACTAGCAAACAAAGGAACTGTCATACTGCGAGCAGTGGCAGAGTTTAAGGCTGATTTCCAAGACTGCCTGGTCTTTTGCTCCTTGTTTGATACCTGGGGACTCTCCAAGTTGTTTCTTCCTACACCAGTTGGCACCGTTTCCTAAAGGGAGAGTTAGCCCTCAGTGTCATAAAGAGTTTATATTTCTGCGTTTAAAATACAATTGAAACACATGCTACATCAACAAAGCCTGTATGTCTATGGCTTGGGCTCCTCCCATCATAAAATCCTAATTAGCCCTGAGTGTGTTTCTATGTAACCTTTTTTGCTGGGATGACAAATGTGCTTTTGAAACCAGTCTTCCGCTTGTCTCCATTTTCCAGGCAGTGCTTCCCATCACAGACTAGTCTGGGTGCACGTGGACTGAGTTCTTTTTGGTTTAGACTGACCCAGAAGGCAGCTTTTAGACATGCCCTTAATGGTCACTGGCAGGCACTTAGTCCACAGAGCTGAAACCAGAGCTAGGCTGAAGAGAGCGGTGAGCTCTGCGGGGGCATCACCAGCCAACATTAACGTTTTGCTCTAGTGATTTGCTTCTGAAATGCTCCTTGCTAATGTAGCTGTAACACTTCATTTCAGAAGACATTCTATCAGGAGTCCAGTTCGGTTTGCCATGTGCACAGTATTATTCACAGCAGAGTTCTGAGTCAGAGAAAGAAGAGGGAAACCATAACAGTGCCTAATAATTGCGTTTTAATAGTTTGATTTAAGCTGTGTAATTTCTGTAGCCTCTACCTCCAACTGCTGAAACGTGCTCTGCTTGCACGCAGGGAGCTCTGCAAAGGCATAAGAACAAAATGCTGGGGGGCAGTTGCCAACATATGAGTATTTGTAATTTTTTTTTTTTTTTTTAGGCTAGGTCACTTTAATTAAAGATCTGTTTGAAGGGAAAATTAGCATTTGTTTTAAACTCTGAATCCATTTTACCTTCTTTTTACACTTGATATGTAGGCCAGACTCCTATTTTGTACAGATCTGTTGAAGTCAGGGTGAATTTGGACCAGTGACCATTTCATTGCCTTAACAAGCACCATAAATTACAGACTATCACCACTGTTTTAGACTTTGTGTACGTCAATAAAATTCAGAATGTAAGAGTGTATGTTTTGTATTTTTTCTAAGAATGTTTGCTATTAGTTTCTGAATATTAAGATTTCTTTATATTTATTGTCATTAAATAAAGTCTTTATTTTAAAATAACAATACATCTGATGTTGATTAGTGTTGTTTTTCCTTGAATTATACTGCTGCTGCCAAATGCTACATTTAAATTATTATGGTGTCATCCCCATCTAATTTCCATATTCATCCTCTTTTTCAATCTTATTCCATTAAACTGTTACTAGTGCTGAAATTTATCTCCTGTGTTTTTCTACACACTCTAGATGGAAGCCACTCCTTTCAACACCAAGTTGATGACAAGAACCATTATGTTCTCATACAAATAAACAGTTTAGGTCATTATAACCTTTCATTCCTGTCATGATAAACCCTATGTTATGTTTCAGAGTCATCATTTATTTCTTCATCTGAATCGAGTCTGGGCTGCTCCCACCTCCAGGCAGTCCACTCTGTCTCTCCCTGCCATCCAGCCGTCAGTTCTCTTCTGCGTCTGCTCTGGCTCTTGCTCTCTACTTCAAGGAAATCCTTTTCTAAGGCTGAGAGAACAGAAAGGCTAGAGGGTAATTTTTAATAAAGACCTTATTTGCACTGTGGTGCATTGGTTTTATTTCTCATAGGAATTCCCAGGATCTGCTTTCAGCAGCTTTATGATAGGTGTAGAGCAGAAGTACTACCACTTCCAACCTGTTTTCTGCTGACTAAGGGCTATGTGTATCACAGATGCCAGTACCCACACTGCCCTGCCACACCCTCTTGCTTCAATTTGGCTTTGTCGGAGCAAGAACAAAAGAAACTTTAGAATAAAGTATAATAAGGATTATTGTCCTACAAGCAGAAAGATATAGTACCATATCCATATGGTACCATATCATAGCCCAAATCCATATGAGGATTGTGCAGTTTTAAATTGACTGATACATTTTAAACTGTTCAAACAACAGGCTTTAGTTATTTTTCTACTTAATACACAAATAGTCAAAGCATAGCATTTTACTTTTGGTGATGCTAGAATGTAATTCTTTCCGTCACAGAGCAGATGAAGTGCACTTATTTTGGATAGTCAGCATATAACAGATGAAAGCACACTGTGCTCTGCCTTACCTGGAACACCCAACCCTGCTACTGTGCTCTGCCTGCACATCACCAGAGATGTCAGCAAAGGTATGAGCAACTCACACCAAGTCTAGATTTTTCTCAGGTACGCCTACCTGTCATTTCCAGTCTATTACTTAAGGCTGCTTTTCCAATAAAGGGGAGCAAGTGATGGTGGCTGCAAGTTTTATTTTTATTTGTATTTCTGTGGACCTCAAGCATGGACCAGTAGCAGGTATGCAAAACACTGAAAAGATATGGATGTAGTTAGCCATAAAAAACCTCAACACAGCTTGTACCGGTATTTTCCTCATAAGAAAATAATGTGTTTAAATAGCTTGAAAATAGTAAAAAATCCTTTTCAGGAAAGTTGAAGAAAGTGGTTTTTATTTACAAGCTGGAAGTGCCTCAAAAAAAGAGTATTTTACAATTGCTTTCTACAATTTCTGCTGCATTCTCCATTACATCCTGTAAAAGCAGTGCTAATTGCTGAGATTAAAGTTACAGTTAATCAGTCAGCAATTGTATCAATTGTTTCAAGATATACTATTCTCTACAAATATGTAGGCTATGGTAATATCCTAAATGCTGGAGAGAAAGAAGAAGAAGTACACAACACAGACCAAGGAGAAAATCCCATTGCATTCCACAGTGCAACATGCACAGGCCAGGACACCAAAAAGCCACCTCTAGCATATGAAGAGAGAGCTGGGGGGAGGACAAGGTGGGGAGAGAAACTCCTATCTTTAATTGTGCGACACGAGATATTACAGCCAACTGTGATAGCATTAATGTAATATCGGGGTGGGAGATGTTAGGTATTTGTGTAGTATCTATGTAAGCCGCTCACACGATTTCTCAGCTTTTTAAGAAATTGTGATCCCCACCCACTTGTGCGGGCATCACACAAGTGCCTAAATAAGCTGTGCTGGAAGCCACAGCCACCTGGGGCTATCGCCTTACCTCCCCATTCTCTGGAATCCCGCTTGGTGTCCTGTTACAGCCATACTGTGCTCATTCATGCAGGCATGCTCCAAACCGGTCTGGCTGCTTAAAGAGAGCAGAAACTTGTAAGCCACTCTGGAAGGGCACTGCAGGATCTTCGCTTGCTGGAGCCAGGCAAGCCAGTGGAAATTGTGACCGACACACCCAGCTTGGCATTCAGCCCTGAACATCCATCCCCTCCACTGAGGATCGAGGGTGCTTGGGGTTTGTTGTGTTCTTGGGTTTTATACAGCTCAGAGTACTCCGGCTGCCACGGGTTAAGATTCCTTGTCCTGTGAAAATATTTTGGCAGCCGTGCCAGCATAAGGAGTCAGGGGCTCTGGCGTCTCCCTGCCACCCTGGGGCTGGCTCTCGCCAACCCCCGTGTTTGTGCAGCTGTCCACTGGGCACGGGAGTGTGGCCGCAAGGATGGATGTGCTGGCATGGGTGGCCATGCTGGCACGGGTGGCTGTGCTGGCATGCATGGCTGTGGCTACACGGACAGCCTGTGGCCACACGAGCAGCCTGACAGAGGGTCATGCAGGGTGGGAAGTAGAGATGAGATGGTGGGAGAGGCTTCGGGGGAGCCTCTGGCCCAAGAAATCTACCAAAGCACAACCAAATGTGCTCCTCATCCCATAGTTATTTTAGTGAGTTAAAAAAAGAGGGACTTGCCTGCCTGCCTGAGCTGGTTACACAGATGAATAGGCAGGGTTGTGCCTTTAAGAATCCCCTGCACAACTGCAAACAAGCAGGTCTGGTCTTGGCACCTGCTGTGTGTCCTCTGAATATCCCTATTCAGGTGTAGCTATTGTGCTTTGAGCTCCTGCTTCACCTGAGGCCAAGTGAATTGTCCAAGTTCAGACATGCTGTCTGTGTGCTCATATCTTTAACTATATTGAAGATTATGTAGATGGCAAAAAACTCGCAGAATTAGGCCCTTAATCATTGTCCTAAATGTGGTTTTGCAAAGAATATGGCATTGCTCTTTCAGAGATTGCCAAAATGTCACCTGGACTCTGAAAGCCCCAGGACAATGAGGATTTTTCATGACAACAACCTGCAGGAGCCAGCCGTGCAGCTTGGGACAGAGGTGACACCAGACGGGGGTATTTGCAGGAGGTTTTGGCTAGAGGCAGAGGTCTCAGGGTGAGGGCAGCAGCAGCCCCATCCCCAGCCACACAGCTCCGGGTTACTGCACTGACAGCTATGCCAGTGCAAGGACTGAGAACAGCCATATCTGCTGTTAATTAGTAACTACTTACTTAGACCTGGGAAAAGCAAAAACTGATCTGCCTCTCCTGGAGTACTGTACCTCCAGATTAATGATTGATTATAGACCTGTTACTGCTCACTGCAGCTTTCTTTTTAAAAGACACTAAAATACTTCTTATTGTCTCTTAAGAAGGTATATGCATATGAACATTATATCACTGATTTTGCACATGACTACAAATAAAAGGAAAAGGCTATATTTGTGCTTTTCATAACTTAAAGCTTTTACTGAGAAGCATAAACTAAGAAAAAAAAATTAAAAGAGGCAAACAGATTTTCTTTCCTTGCCAGCCTGCTCCCGTATTTTTTCCCCAGTGATCTACAGGGGGGAAAAAATGTCACCATGCCCCAAAAGGAGCCCTTAACAAATCCTTTCTTATTTTGCAGCTAAAGTAATGACATCTTATTGACAGTGCAGCAGAACAAACAATGTCTTATTGAAAGCTCCAGTGCTGGAGGATTTGGGCTGTCCACAGGACTTGAGACCAAGTAATGAAAACAGGTATTACTATTAAATCAAAGGCAATGTCTGCTCTAGTTCTCCAATGATCTTTTAGCAGTCCCAGTCTCACAGAAGGTGTTCATAGTCCACCTCGGTAACACCCACACCACAAACTCAGACAAGTACAGAGACCTTACTACAAGAAGTATGCCCAAACTAGCAAGGAGTTAAATATGATCTATGGTATATATGGGAATAGTGCCAGAACTTTTCCTCAGCACTGTACTTGACATACGGATCAGCCTGGAAATACAGGTCCATCCATTTCTCACAACGTGCAGATATTACAAGATCCAGATATTTTTGATGAGCAAACATGAGCTGGTGATTTGGGTTTTGGTTGTCATATCTGTGTATGATCTTATTAAAATTATTAATGTACCTTCGTTCTTTAGATAGATTCACCTTCTTGTAGCCTCCTCTCAGGATGTTGTGGGTATGAAGTGAGTTTTGCAAGCCAGATGTCAGAGTTAGGTCCATTTGGCTTTGTACAGATGAAAAATCAGTCAGACATAAAATGTAACTGTGCCTCTCAAATTCACCCAAGCAAAGGGGAAACAAAAATGCAGAAAACAGGTTGTTGTAGCACTGAAGCCTACAGCTTCAAGTAATCCCAGCCTCCCCTGTCAGAGCTCAATCACATTCTGTGTCCCCAAGCCTTCCTGCACATTTTTCAACTATAACTTGTGTTTATTTGACATCTTGAAGAACCAGCTCAAGATGCAAAACTGGGAGAGACCTACCTAAAATCATAAAAATAAAGAGCAGGGCACCATGTCATGGCACAGCAGGGTAAGACAGCAAGATCCACTTGGAGTGCCTTAAAGTCTTGTAGACCCATGTCCAGGTGTCCTGGCTGGGGAGGTGGAAGAGGCAGCTGAGTGAGTCTAACAGATTTCCACTACCCAGAAGTCATCATTCTTTGTCTCCATCAACCTTCACGATGCCCAGCATTCCTCAGGCCCTTTGTGACGATGATTCAGCTTATCAGTCCAAGGCAAAATTGCCCAATTTTTATCTATTCAATTTTATTTGGGTAGGTGAGTCAACCTGGCTCATTACAGATCCAAACAACACCAGAACCAGAGCAAGAGCTGAAGGAATACACAGTCAGAAGCTGGGGGATCAAACCTGCCCTGTCAGGGTTTATGATATATTAGATCAACTGAGCCCATGGAATGACCCGCAGCCGTCAAAGTTCCATTACTTCACAGAATAGTAACTTGGTTTGCAAATGCTTTTTTTATTCTTGTCTTTATTTTTGTGTTTATAAAGCCAATGCATCACATCTGTACAGCACGTATAAAATAGACTAAGACAGAACGTGAACATACATTAAGAAAGTGCTCAATTTCTCAGTATTAAATTTAACAGATCTTGGATCAAATACAACTTACCCTTTTGAGTAAAAAAAAAAGATTAATATTAAATCCCATTTATGCTAGAGCAGGAGTGAGCAATATGTGATGTCTTAACTTGTGAATATGCACCTTCAAAATGCATCAGCAAGGCCAAAAGAAAAGTGGAAGGGGACCAAATTTAAGCCGCCTGAGGAAGCTGAACATCCACCAGGAGAATGCTGAAGGGCTTATGACAGAGCAAGGCTTGTTCTCACAACTGACTTCTCAAAAAGCCACTAATAATGCTGGCAAACATCTGGCTCAGGAATTCCACCTCCATTTTTCAGATATCCCTCTTCAATTAAAGCTGAATTCTCAGGAAAATAGAAACTTATGAAATATTTAAATAGATATATTAATAGAGAAAGAAATTCTTACAATAACGAGTCAGGACATTCCCAGTGGTTCTTCTCTCCTATCTACTGTAGGTCCTACATGGGTGTTAGTGGCTGTGCAACACCTCCCTAGATTACTCCTGATTAAATGTGCAAGAGATGATCTGTGGGTTCAGACAGCCAAGCCCAAAGAGATTATATCCAGCATGGTGGCCAAGAGGGTCTCCAAATTCCCTCTTCTTCACCCAGGAATAGGATACAAGTGTGCCCAAACCTCAGTTCTGAAGCAGAAAGGTTTTTCCCCCTCCAGCTTCAGAATTGTCTGATTTGTTCATATGACCTAATAAATATCCTCTCATTTTTCTGGCTTTTGCAAAAATTAGAAATACTCAATTTGCCCACTTAGATATCCCATAATGAGTCGCATATGTGCGAATATTCCCAAACCTTTGATTTCTCTTGTTGATTCTGGTTTTCACTTGGTCTTCCAAAGAAGGAGGAGTGACTATAGTTGTACTTAGTAGCTTACGGTCATAATGGCATCAGGGCAGCTCTTCTCTGCCCCACTCTGGTGTGCTCTCAGCAGCAGAAAGCTCATAAGAGTCCAGCAACCACCAAATCTAAGTCCAACATCTGGCTCCAGTCAGCCTCAGACATAAGCCTAAACACCACTCTATCTTATCATCCTTTTTTTGCTTTATCTTTCTAGTGTGACAGGAGTTTCATCTCTTTAAATATAAACATTCCCTGTCTTTAAATACCAACAGTCTCATCTGGCCTACCTATAATTAAACCATTATTAGAGTAACTTAATTTCATTTCACAAATAGCTCATAGAGTAAAAAAAATCCCACAAATAAATATGTGGCTCTTTGCATTGATTTCATTTATTCCTGTTGTCTGGCTTTACATGGGATTGTGACTTGAAAAGTCAGCGTATACTGTAGATAAAATTTTTGACTGCCCAGCACTGGAAGTGGTAGAAAACTGTAAACACATAGTCTGAAAAAGATATTTACTACTTTACTTCAAGAATCATCATTATTCAGTTCATAGGCCCCTTAAATCCACATTATCTAATGAATTATCCTCTATCATACTGGTAATACATGAATGGAAATGTTACATTTAGTTATAATTTGTAAAATTCTTACAGATAAGTCTAACCTGATCTTTTTAACAATTTTAATTGCAGGAACATAAGGTGCAACACAACTATTCTTGATGCAGACAGTTTTCTAAAGAAGACATTCCATGCTCGGTATAGCCAAGTATGATGAATCCCTCCTGCTCCTTTTTCTCCAACAAAACCACTGGAGGAGTTTTTTGCACTCTACATTTTCAAAGTATCTTCTCAGTCACGTGCATTTCGATGAAGGACGAGCTTCTCCAAAAGCCTCTGGAAATGTACTTTGCAGAAAGATCAGAAGAGACATCTTTTTTCTCTTTTAATTTGACTGACACAGAAGAACCTGGGCTATATTGCCTTCCAGGTCGAGAAGGTTCATCTCCGTTCAGTCACAGTGAAACAGGACATCGGTGTGGATTTTTATCCTCAAATAAAAACTGCAGAGAAGATCATTCCAACTATTAACAAGCTTCAGATATGTTGTGAACAATTTTGGCTTTCTTGGGCCGGTGATGTAATGCGAGGTTATTGAGTTATTAAAAGCATTTAAATACGGGGAAGCGGTAAGCGATTTTAATTCTAGGAAGCAGCACAAGAGACATCACACAAGCCGAAGAGAAGGACCTCTGAGAGACCTCGCTTCAAACACCCCAGACTGCAGGCGGACAGGAGACCACCAATGAAATAAGACACTCAGACGTGAATAGCCAGGAATGCTTCTCACTATAAACCAGCAGGATCCAAGACAATGAGCCAATCAGACTGGGTTTTTTTGGACTTTGTGGAGAGGTTTAAAAAGGGGACTGGAGGGAACAAGGGGAATCTTTTTCCGTGTGGCAGCGTGAAGGAGGGCAGGGGGAATGTTGGGTGTTGTGGGGGGGTTTTGTCTGGATTTGCCACATTAGACCCTGGACTGCCCAGGAGTCTCTGGTTTTCGGCTGCAATTTGGAATAAACGAGTTAACATTTTCATAGAGGTTTCTGACTCCGTTTATAACAAGATATACTAAGGAAACAAATGAAATATCACATACATTGATTTCTAAATGATCATAAGTAAAGAAATGCCAGAAAGGACACCAGCATTCTGGCAAACAGAACACACTGCCCTTCTCTAGAAGATCCCACCACCAAGATGACACACAAATGCGTAGTCCAAGATATTTTTTCTTTTTATTGTAAAACTTATATAACTGAATGTCTTAAACCAATGTCTGGGAAGACAAACTTAACTTGTAGGTTGATACTGATCTCCCGAAGAAGCAAGGGGCAGGGCTGGGTTCGGGGCATTCCTCCAGCTTGGCTGATGGTACCACCGCTCAAAAGCACAGTAAAGAAAATGGGCAGGGAGGGCAGAGGAAGGAGGGAGGTGAGCCACAGGACCAAGTTTCACCTAAATCAACATGATAATCACATTTCTTCGCAGAACATTGTCCTTAAGAGAAGTTGTTCTGAGCCTGCTCCTTAATAAAGGGGATAATAGCTCACGAGAACAACAGTCGCAGGAGTGATTTTTCTAGTCAGCTTTTGTTCTTGTACTTGGCCAGTTTATGTGCAGCCTAAGGGTATAAATAGAGACACTATAGAGGGGATTAACAGGCTTTCTCTCTAGCAGGGCTCATGTGCCAAAGCGATGACTCTATTACCATTGTTTCCCCTGAAAGGTTTGTTTCACTCAGAAACCAGCACAAAGGCACCAAACTCCTTCTCAGGCCCCATTTTTACCCCTGAAGAGGAGGGAGGCCTCACTTGTGGATCTAAATACTTTGGTGTTTATCCTTCTATCTGGGATAACCCAACCAGATTTTCCACCTCCCCTTTGCTGGCCATAGCCACAGACAAGGTTTCTGTGGGGATTTTACAGCTCTCCAAGCTCTGCATCAGCAGAGTCACTTCTCCACTACAGCATTTTAACACTGAATATTATTTGATGAACAGGTTGTTAGTGATGACTGTGGCCTTTCACTCTTCTATGTAGCGGCAGTCTAACAATGCTACAGGGAATGGGGAATACAAGGAATTAAAAGGTAAGCCTCATCTCCCCAAGGTTTAGGGCTCTGGAGCGTAGACATCTATACTTGAGCAAACTCAGGATCCCCTTGTAATTATCAGAGAAAAACAGGCACTTTTCAGGTGTGATATTTCCATTTTGACTGACATTGGGATGTGGTGAGTCACCTGGAGGTAAACAAGGATGGGCTGAGTTGTCTACAGGTGATCAGACAGGGTTGTATTTCTGCTCCTGCTCTCTATCTCCCATGGACAATTTCTTTTACTCAGCTCCCAGCTACTCAGTTAACTCTCAGCTTCTCAGTTTGAGGTTTGTTTGGGTTTTTAAAATACAATCTCATTTTTGCAAAGCTTTTTAAAAATTAACATTCCCTTTTCAGGGATAGATCTCACACAAATGTAATCATCATGGAGAACTCAGAGAGGCACAGCAGAGAGTGCAGTGACTTCCCATGGAGTGAACAGCTGGAGAATGATAACATGAACATATCCATCACCAGAGGAGCAACAGGACTTGGCTCTGTACTAGGCATTCCATAGGATTCACCAGAATACTTGCACATGTGATTAAATAAATATGATCACAAGTTTAGACACTTCTTTGGACCAGCTCTAGGTTCCAGCGTGTCAATGGATGAAGCCCTCATAGTCTATGGCTGACACTATTCTCACAGATGCACCTTTAAGCAATTTTAAGTATTATTTAGTCTGATTTTCACCATCCATGTGGTGGGCAAGGTCTCTGGTGGGCTGTAATCAGCTGCATGTGCCTGTTTGATATGTGCAGTGCTCAGTTTAAGCAACTAGAAACAAGTCTTTTTGACAGGATAATCATTCATCCTGGGTGCCTCGTGCACCGCCAGGATGAAGGCTGAGAGCCATCTAAACAGCTAAGCGTGAATTATTACACCATAATTCAAAGTCAGTGGTATCTTTTATTAATCATTTATAGAGCTGTGTATTATTAATATATGCAGAAGCAGCTGTCTCTCTCCCTCTCTCTCTCTCTGGTGGAATTTGCTTTTGTGAGTGATTTGGGGGAGACCGAGGAGATGAAGAACCAGAAGCCCAGCAGAGCTTTCCCAAAAGAGCAGGAGAGCTGCAGAAGTAGGTCACAAAACCTCTCAGTAGGTAGACCGGTCCTTCCCTCATTAGGCTATTTTTAAGCACACAGGACCAGCTCCTTAGCTACTGTAAAAGAGTTTGGTCCCATTGATTCCATTTCAGCCAGACATATTGACACTCTCTGAAAATTAGGCCCATGATTACATAAATATAAAGAAATACCCTGCAATATACCACAATTACAAGCCCAAAAGACATACTGAGTGTGCAGTAACACTGAGCAGGACAGGCAATGCACTGCAGGAACAGTAACACTTTAATGTGCCTCAAGACATGGGGCCAAAGTGCTTTTACTGCTTCGTGGTGAATACATTATAGAGGTGAAGCTGTCTCTATGTATTTATAAAGCAGCTACTGCCTTCTTGTTCACTGGTCCATGTTTTTTGCTTACCAACACATCAGAGCTGCCCTCTAGGACTTCTTCACTTGAGGACTGAATCTCTGAACAACTATGAAAGATTAAAAAGCACTCTTGGTTTTACAGAAATTCTCTTGCTTTTACAGAAATCAGCTCCTCCTATTTAAGTACCTAATTAATTTCATTGCAAGCATTTCCCAGCATTTTTTTCTTTTCAATCTATTTATTGGCCTGTTCTCTGCAGCACCTTACAATACAGCAAGACCAGCTTGCTTTGTCTGCTAACATTTGTACTGTTCCATGAAAAAGCAATTTTAAGGAATGAAGTATCTATCTCTTAGCAACCTTTATAACTGGGTAAAAAATAAAAATTTCTTCTATTTTCCCTCCCCAGATAGTTTCTAAGAGTCCAAACTTTTATATTTTACAACCAAAGGAAAATGCAAGACCTTGGGAAGTTTTCCACAAGCATATTTAAAAGCCTGGAAGAAGCTGGGGTAAAGCTTTTTCACTAGGGGTTTGGGGAAAGCAGACTGAGGTCCTATGCCAATGTGTAATTACCTAAAATGACAGCACAAAATTATTTCAGTAGAAGTAACTCAGTGAGCCCTTCCCAGCTAATTCTTCTCCCAGCTACCATCCAGCATCTGGGCACACTCCTGCCAAGTTTGAAATCAGGGAAGCCTGACTTGGGTCAAAGCTTTCAGAATCCCGAGAGGGGCCTGGGACACTCCCCCATGGTGGAAGGAAGAAGAGAAATGCTGCTCCCTGCTCCTCTTTTCCCTCCTCCTCCTCCCTCTTCCTCCTAGCTTGGACCAGAAACACCACACTTTAGCCAAGAACCTTTCTGTAAGGATTTGTGTGTATTCATAAGAAAAGGAATACCTTTCCTTAACAGCTTCAATTTAGAATAATCAGTTTAAGAGACCAAAAAAAAAAAAAAAAAAAACAAGATATTAACTCCTTAGAAAGTGTCAATGAGAAAAAAATTCATATTAATCTATAGATCTCACAATGTGAAAATTAGCATAATTCTATAAAGCCCTAAGACTGAAATATTGCTGCTAAAACAAATCTAATTCCATAACATAGAACAGATAATACCTGAGACTTAACTTTTCCTAGTTTTGTCATGCAATTTGATGGAAATAAAAAAAAATCCAGATTTTATGTGACCCTTTCCACTTATTAACATTGACATATGTTTTGAGACCATTTGCAATCCAAAATCTGATCCTGGCTAAGAGTGAAAACTTTAGTTGTCAAAAAAGTTGATTTTATGATTGTTTTCATTTCACTTTTAGGCTGATTTTCAGTGGTCTGTATCTGTCAAAAAGTGTGTTTTATCCTTGCTAGGAGGCTTGATGAAAACCTGAGCAGTGCCTTTTATGTGTAGTATAACTTATAGAAGGGTGGTAAAATTCCATCACTTTTGAAATGATTAGCAAAAAAAGCTGCATAGATGCTAGGTGTTTTTAAAGATTCACAATTGTCAACCTAAGTGTTAAAGGAATTTTCAGTTAAAACATCTGAGTGCTTTTGGATCCTGATCTTAGGAACATACCAAATTCAGCTGAACAAATTTTCAGGATTTTAAATAAGGAAAAAGCCCAATTCACAAAGAATCTCGCAATTAAAAAAAAAAAAAAACAACAAACCAAACAAATTGGATATTTACATCATTTACAAGTGTGTGCAGTATTTTCTGATCTATAGCTTACATTAGTGACTGATAGTTTATCTTACATATAAGATAATGAGATGTGATGTACAGGTATTGCATGAAATGAAGTACTGATCTGCATTGCTTTGTTAAGACTGGATTTATAGTAAAACCTGTTTTCCTCATTTTAAAACCAGAGTCCAAAATAAGTTCTTGGGGTTTTTTTCCTACAGATAGAAAAGAAGGCAATGCAACTGCTTTATTCATCTTCTGCTAGGGTAATGAGCTAAGGAGTCCCTGAAGGGACCCAGGTGAGGCTGAGCAGGTCTGAGGGCCAGGGTGATCCCAGCACCAAAAATCTGTGAGGTAGGAAGGCAGCCCCGTGCTGCCAGCCTGGCTCCTGCTCTCCCACCATACCTGAAGTACACTGAAGGCTTCACTGAGCTGTGCACCAGCCCCACCGCCTCACCCAGCCTGTGGTGCCATTGGTAACACCTCAAAAACAAAAACAGGAGTAGGAAGTGGATAAACCCATTTTACTTCCAGGTTTGAGGAAGGGGTGGCTGAGGGGAGATGCACTTGCTGCAGGCTATCCCAGGACAGGAGCCACCTCTCCTCTGCCCTTGGGTCTGACCCTGCCTATCAGGAGGCATTTTGAGGGCTCAGTTGTGGAGAAGTCCTCTATAGCACCTGATACACAACCTGCATGTAACACACAGCAGGTGTAGCACACGTGTCTCTCTCTAATGGATAAGAAGAATTTAAAAGTCCTTACTCTAAGCTGAATAACTCGCCCAGAGACAGGCACCACTGCTGTCTGTTTTCCAAACTCAAAAAACTAGGAGCTGATGAGAGACTTGGTTGCCCTTTCACACCTTTGTGATCTGTTTCTTCAGGAATATCTCTCTAGGACTAGGTAATGGTAATTTAATGGGCTACTTCCTTCAATATCCACCTTTTACTGGCTAAATGCAATGCACCTGTCTGATGGATTAGGTGAGCCATCCCTCCTTCTGTAAAGCCCATAACTCACAGCTCTGCTCTTCATCTGAAAGTGCAGTGTGGAATTTCTCTACACTTTCAAAAGACAGGGTGAACAGGAGCAAGGCAGCAACTGAATTATTTTTTTCTGTACTCATTTATTTATTGCGCTTCTGACTCTAGGTGCTTCCTTTTTAGTGAATTTAGTTGCTCCTTCAGCTCTCAATCCTTCCTGCCCTTAGCTGAAGCAAAAGACAGCTTTAGTAAGGTTCAGAAATGTCTCTACATCAGAGGAAAACGTGCTGTCATCCATCAATGTGTTCTCAAGTGATGCAGAGCTAAGGACAGCGGGGCAGGTGTTGCTGGTGGCTGTGGGGGTAGGTGAGGGCAGTTTTCTGCAGTTTCCTAAGTGCACCATAAAAATAATTTGCCAGATACCTTTATAATTTAACCTTTGCATCCATATTCTGAAGAGTGGCTTAGGAACCTCTCAAACTGGGAAAATCTCACAAGAAACAAAGATGATTATGCCCTATTTCCTACCATTTTCCTACTTAAGATCCCTGAAGAAAATTTTGCTCAGTCTAAAAGAAAGTGATTTTTATTCTAGAAAAGAGCAAATATACAAGACATCAGCTCAACAGATGTAAGATAAAGGCTGGGATGGAAAAATTTATATGTTCTTAACTATATACATAAACACTAAATTTCAAAGCTCACCTGAAAAAATATTGCAGCTGTTGCACAACACTATTATTTTTACAGTTGATTTCGCAAATTATTTTCACATGCATTAAAAAAAAAATGCAAAAAGCAACGTGATATTTGGGGCACAATATAAGTAAGCATTCAGACACCTAGTCAGCAGAAAGCTTATCTCATGTGCTTTAAGATACACAAACCTGGTTTTTTTGCCTGGGCATTAGAAAGGTAATTATTTTATATATTCTTTTATTCTACTAATTTTTTTACCCACATATATATATATACAATCAATTTCACATAAGCATCCTAAATCCACCCAACGGCCCCCATAAACTGAGATCTGTATGACAACCTAAATTCCGTAGATAAACTCACCTAAGTAAGGTTACCACATACAAAGGTCTCTGAGAGCACGAGGGGCAGTCACAGAGCGCTGCAAGATAAAGCCTCCCAGCCTTTTTAGCAGTACAGCTGCTATCTCTCCCCAAATCCTCTCTAACGACTGTACAAACCATTTCATTAATTGGGTCAGAAAAAATGAGAAGTAAAACAGAACAGAAATATAGTAATATAATACAGCAAAGGAGATTAAAAAAAAAAACAAAAACAAAACCCAAAGCGTCTGTGGAACGCATCCCATTCAGCTCCAGCTGCTTCACTTTGAACTTGGGGGGTGCCCCAGTTTCTGCAGGGAGATCACCTGGAGCCTCAGCCGTCTCTGGAGTCAGGCTGAAGCAGCTGGGGGACTCGCTGCAGCCAAGATTTTGATATCAAAAGTAAAGACTCTCTGAAGGAGGAAAAAAGGGAGTCCCTTACACATCTACAATCTGTTCTTTTTGGGAGGAGGTTGTTGATAGTGTATTTGAAGTGATAAGCACCATCAAGTTTTGTGTCTAGGGCTCTATGATACATATTTAAATAGTTTTTAAAAGCTAATCAGAGAAGGCTGTATAACATCAGCTGGGAAGTGCAGAGGCTGATCTGGTAGCTCTTTCTTCCCATGAACACTTACAAATTTGAATTTGCTCTGGAAACTAAATGATACTTCCAAACACAGGAGATTCAAGAATAAAATTCCCATTAGCAGCTATTAACAGGAGTGATCAGTTTAAATCCCTTCATATTAAGTGAAGAATAAACTGGAACTCAAAAACTCTCTAAGGAAGGAAGAGAAATTAGAAAGAAAAGCCCCAGAGACCCAGACTTCTCACCGGGCTTGGCAGCAGGGACCCACTGTCATCTCCTGGGCTTGGTCCCTGCGAAGTCCCACCAACTGCCTTGATCCTTCCCATTTCCCAAATGATAGCCAAGTCTGTAGGTGTTTGCTGGGCAGTAAGGAACCCACAAGAGTACCCAGGCCAGGCACAAAAAGTGCATTTTTACCATTTCTGGGGCTTGCTGGGTTGCAAACCCAGGTGTGCTGTGAGTGAACCACATGTGAGGACATGGCAGTCTTGATCCGCACTGCTGCTGAAGCCCTGCAGCAAAAAAAGAAATAGTCTTCAAAAAAGGTACACTGACATGAGGTTGAAGTTAGCGAGAAAGTACAGCACTAGCATCAGCTGCTTAGGGAACTTGTTTGGTGAGTCCTCAGAGATGGTTACAATGCTTGTTGCCTGCAAAATACAGAGGCACAAAGCGGCATGTTTTAAGGACCTGATCTTGTGATATTTCACCATCACTCCCTGAGTTACCAAACACTAGCTGAACCATGGCAACTGATTACTTATTTCTGCTGCCTGTCTAATGCAAATGCATGAGGAACTGTGTTTTCTCTGACCCAGTTTAATCCCTCTGTGAATACTGCTGTCCACACTGACCACAGGCTACATTCACAAGCTGGGCTGACTCTCTCGGCTCAGATGGTGCAGGATAATGACTGGACTCAGGCAGCTAACTCCCCAGTGTGGCTGAAGCCTCAGACATCTCAGCTGTACCTTTTCCTGGGAAGCATGGTCACTGCCAGTCTTTGTGTATCGCCTTTCCCACCCACGGAGCATCCAGCATCCCCTAGGCTGCACAGCTGCGTCCAGCTTTACCAGCACCTCTTACAACCCAGAAAAGTCTTGTTGCAAAACACAGTATCTTCAAACCCTGTTTATTGCCTTGTTCCATGGGTGTTCGTGTACTATTTGGAAAAGTATCTCCCTTCCCTTTGACTTGGAGTATTCTCAGACTTTCTGTAACTACCCCTATTTTCTTGGGTGGAAAACAGGGACAACAGCTGCTCCTCCCCTATATTAATGATTTTTAGCCTTTATACCCCAAAAGACACACGGCAGAGAGCCCAGCTGCACAGCCAGCTGGCAGGAGCAGCAGCTTAGTTCAATTCTGTGGTTGTGGACCTCTAAAGGAGTGTCTAGATGAGTCCTCCCAGATTTCTTTTTATTTTGTCTTCTTTTTATTTGTCTCATCTCTGAGGGAAACAACTCCAACCTTATTAATCTCCCTTTATATGAGAGTTTTCCTCTGCTCCAATTATGTTTGTCACCGTTCCCTGAACCCTTCCTACTTCTTTTGTTATTACCTTGAACAAAGATGGATAGAACAGCAGAAGTGGAAGTAGTTCTCCAGACATGCAACTTGTGAGCTACAGAAAAACAGGTCAAGGCTAGACTAAACTCTGGATCAGGTCTAGCAAGGTCAGTGGAGTTACCTTAGGAATGAGTGCACTCCTCTTCAGTTGTTTGTTGCCAAATTCACGTTCCTTAATACCACTTAGTCTGTGAAAAGCAACTGTGGCTGACAAGAAGTTGCCCACAGCACACACAATTGAAGTCACATTAAACATTTTTTAGCTGGAAATGCGAGTACACAAAAGCCTTTCTGAGCATTTTAGCAAAATCATGCCTAAGCTTGTCTGTACAGCATTGCAACACATGACCAGAGAAAGGACCTGGCCATCTGAAACTCCTGTTCAGATTACTGCCAAAATGAAGGGACAAGAAATCTACTGCCAATTAATTACGGCCCTGCCTTTTGTTCCCATGGCTTGTGTCACCCTGTGCTGCCTAACAGGTTTTAGATCTTCTTATTATCCATACACAGTTTTCCTTACTTTTATTTTTATTAAATCCTTCATTTTGATGCACCAAACAATACCATAAATTAATAATATACCACTCAGATACGCTGCTTTTCACTTCCATTTCAAATTGTCTTGTTTTGGCATTATGCTCAAGAATAAATAGGAGACCTTGATTTTTCTATAACATTTATTATTTTGTGCATTTTCCACTCCATGTTGACTCTATTCACACATTTACTTTTTTTAATCGCTTTCTGAATCAAGCAGCTGTGGTCCCTCCATCTCTCTTTATACAGAAATTTCCAGGCTTTTCGACAATGTCTGTTGGTATGGCAAGACTCTGCCTTGTCCAATTACTCTGTAACATAAAGGAAACCTGATGCAATATAACTAACTGCCCATTAAGTATAATAATGAGTTATCTTTGTGTATATTCTTAGGCTTTAGTGACTTTCAATCAGGCAAAAAAATTTAGACCAGTATCTTGATTGGTGTCATCTTTCCTAACACCCTATAGCCCTTGCAGCACTTTATCTAATCTACGGCAGCTGACAGTAGTTCTTCCAGACCTTCTCAGCTCCTAAGGCCTTTTCCACCCTACAGTTTATAGGAATGTAGGGAAAAAGTAAGGTGGAAGCATGATCAGAAGTGAACTGAGCCACATAACAGAACGGTGCTGGAATAACCATCAATGCTTTACCTCGCAGCAACATCTTCATGGCCCGGACCAGCAAGATCTTCCCTCAGGCAGATGTTTTTGACTTGGCAGTGACTATAATTGCTTTCTTCATTAAGGATGCACAGTGCAGTGTGGTGATTTCTATACTGTAGAACCAGTGTTCAAAGAGAAGAAACCAGCAAATGCCAAAACAGATTTCTAGTGATGTGTATGTTAGTACTGAGCTCAGGAAGGTTTCCCCAGTCCACAATTTCTTCATCAAGAGCCAAACAAAAGGCTGACAGTAGTCCCATTTCATGCAAGTGATCCAGGTTTCATGGCCCCACGCAGAGAGCCTACTCTCCAGCTGTAACCACAGCCCCTCCCCAAACTGCACCAGAGCTCCCACGTCCTCCCCCTGCACGGGGCCCGAGACTGACCTCCTTCTCTATGGATGCAGAGAGCAAAGGGCTACACAGACACAACATGCCAGTTCTCAGCTGGACTCTGCTGAACAAGAGTGTCACAGATCTCTGTAAGATTTGCAGTCATAGCCAGCCAAAGGCATATTCATGAATTCTCACTTTGAATCCCATTCCATTTAAAAAATGCTGTCCCCTTGAGGTTTTTTTTTCAGTACTTGCAAACCTGCCAGCTTTTTTAACATATAAATAGGAACATTTAGTAAGAAAACAGGGACATGATTCTAACTCTATCAAAATACATCTGATAGAAAGAGCTTTCAGCAGAGAAAGAATTGAAACGATTCACTGCTTTTAAAGAATGGTTAAAACCCCATCTTTCATTACAGCAAGACCTAGGAGGAATGGCTTTGATCCCTCAATATTATTGGACCAAAGGCAGTTAATACCTACTTCTAGAGTAGAAGCATTATCTATTTTACAGAATTCTTTAAATTACTTCCAGGGCTATTAAAGTCAATTGTAAAATACCACTGCATTTACCTAACCAAAATTTCCCCACCAGACCAGGCCACAAAAGGCTTTAGAAGTTGCAATATCAAGTGTCTCAATTCTGAACTTCTGACACTTTCAGCCAGCTTCATCCCACTAACTTTGGGAACCTTAGCCAGAAACAAAAGTCTTGCAGAGCTCCTTTGAAGTTAATGGAGAATTCCCAGCAATAATTCAGGCTGACTGTTACATGGGATGAATCCAAGATCTTGTCCCACAGAGAAATATCCAGCCCTGGGTTATATACCTAGGCTCCGTGTTGTATATGTGGGGACACCCACATGTCTCTGAACAGGATCTAGCAAAGCCATCAGAAGGAATAAAGAACTCTCTCATCTAGCTGGCACCGAGCTGAGGGGGAAAACCTTTTCTCCTTTAGCCCCAGGAAGATGCTGATGCAACCTTCTCAGTTTCCTTGCTTTCTAGGACCAATGAGGACACCCATCCAGGTCTGTGGGAGCCCTGCCCATTCACCTCTGCCAAGGCAGTTTTAATCTAAATCTTGTTGTGGCCACTAGCATGTGCCTGGGTGTCAGTCTCCAGTTTCTCCAGGTTAATTTTTCCAGTTTTAATTAAATGATTGCATGTCTGTTGAGCTAGCAAGCCAGAAAATGCCTCTCTAATCTAGTCACTTGGAGTAGGCATGGAAGACTATGTCATTGCAGTTTCTGCTCTCAAGATTATTCAGTTATTTGATATAAAACATTGAGTGGAGAAGAAATCAAAGAATTGATCCAACAGAAGAAATTATCATGTTTAGTGGATTTATGATAATACCTAGTTACTGTCAGCAGCAAGACGGTGTTGGTCATGTTCCCAACATATCATTGAAAAAATTAAGGACTTTTCTGGCAGAAATGTAGATGCCTAGAGACTTACGATTCTGTCAGGATTGGCTAGCAACAGAAACAAGATTTTAAGTATTTAATTACGGTTTGCCATCCCTATAAGTATGTAGGATGCGCTAGGAAATCCTACTGCTTCCAGATTTCTCTACAAAGTGAATCTTAGGGGGAAGTCCAGTGACTGCAAAGAAAGAGGACATGCTGGACTCATTTAGTCTTGTTCCCTCTCCCACAAATGATGGAGGCATATGTGTAGCACACTGCCACTCATACTTCAAAATTGTGTAAATAAGTATGTAATTTTTGAATGACGTAAGTAATGAGTTGGCCTGCTATCTACATACCATTCATCATGGCATATTGGCATAGCATGTTTACCAAATAAGATAAAATAGGGTTTTACCTATTAGTCTGAGAAATAAAGCTCACAATGTTCAGATCTGTTTCAAAAATGTAAAAACACTACTTGGAGACAATGTTGTGCCACCTATAAGATTACTAGGGCTGTATGCAAGACTGGGAAGAAGCTAGACAAAGGAATGCGGGGCTCACCACTGAAGGGAATGGGAAGCCGTGTATTTAAGCAAGCAAGCAGCCCAATAAAAATTAAACATCAACATAAAACAACAAAAAAAATGGGCAGAATGAAAAAAATACAACATAGGAACACAGAAATAGGGGGAAAAAAAAGAAAATAAGAAGAGCTATCAACCTCTTTTATGCACTTGAACATAGGAAAAGAACGGTCTCCTATTCATTTGTGTATTAGGGTTTTTTTCTGGTTGAACAGCAGTACAAAATGCTTTTGCTCAATATATTCCTTATTCTATAAACTCTCATATAAACTGTTCACATGCTTAATATATAGATGTATTTTATAATACAATAACTAATTCCTTAACCTCACTGTGAAAATGTAAATTATATGGCTTTCAATAATAAAGAAGAGAATCAGATTCAGATTAATGAGATTTGTCTGTTTAACCTTCTCCACAGTAAATGACTTGTAATGATCCAGCAGTTATCCATGCCTAAGTAGAGTCCCCAAAAGAACTAAAGGCATGCCCAAACATATATTTATAGAAACAATCACAGGTCACTAAATAAAATCTGGAGCCATGTGTTAATCAATGAACTTCAGGAAAATATGTTTAGAGCATTCAAGCACCTAAGGATGCATTCTGCATGGCCAAATTATTAGAGCTTACAGTCTTTCTGGAATTATATACCCAGGTGAGAACTGGATCATATGAAGAAAAAGAGTCACAAACAATAAAACATACCCAGAGATTTCCACTTGTTAATAAAAATGAATCTGCTGAAAGATAATAGTACTTAGCAATTGGAAAATTACATTCCTGTATGTAAAATTAGTTGTTAGTCTTAATCCAGTTAGTGGCAGTGAGAAGACAGCTGCATCTAGTGCTCTGATGGAACAAAGCCTGGAATTTGAAAAACAAAAATCATTCCCTGTTAATGCTGTGGTTACTTTGCTCCATAAAACTGTGTGGGGAAACTCCTGCCTTTTCAGGATCTGTCAAAGAGATAATCACAGATGTCTTTTTTCTGAAGATGCCGAGTAAATACATGAAATGCCATTAACTCTTCTTTAAAAACTAAAAACAGAACCAAACCCACAATGTGCAGGTGGAACCAGGTCTTGGCCTTTCAGATTTTCACAGGGGTCATTTTAAGAAAAGATGTGTGAAAACGTTTAGGACTTTTGTTGCCATGTTTGAGACTGTAAATCAGGCACTAGTTTCCAGACATTAAAAACTGTTCCTTTGTGTGGGTTACTACATAATATGCCTTTGAAGCATTGGGCATTGGTCACTGTGCAAGGAACGGTAACAGACTCATCCTACTAGATGTCTGCTGAAATATAGCAAATCTTCTGTTCCCATGATTATCAACAGAGCAAGAACAATAATTCATTGCCAGTAATTTATTGGATAATTATTGATTTTTTTCTCTTTATGAACAGTCACAAACAGAAGTTCAAACTTTCAAATATAGTTATTATTCAAAATTACTTTTTATTTCTATTAAAATGTCCCAGAGATTAGAACACTCATTAGGATAAAAAAAAACAAGAGTATGGACTGCATTAGTAGGCTATACTAATGGCCTTGTTTCGGGTTTCAGTTGGGCTCATATCTGCAAATATATATGAAAGGGCAAATTGAAAGCACTGAATATCACAAATCAATATGTGATGTAAAACTAACTTTTGAAACAAAGAACATAAATGGTGCCTTTTGCGCTTGCTCATGATGCAAAATCGCAAAAAACTGAGTGCTTGGAAAACCAAATCATAGTATGTGCTGACTTTCAAGTGCCAGATATTCAGACCCAAGAGCTTTTTTTTCCTTCTCGCTAAATTCTGTCTTTTTCACAAGCCTAGCCAGAGGACAGACCCAACCCACCAGCTGTACTAAGGGAAGCATCTGGCCAGCAACTTGGTTCTTGTTCTTCAGCACCACCGTCTTAATTATGTTTTGCTAATTATGTTATTGACCTTCCTCTGAGGAATCTCCTCTCTCGTGAAAACAGTATTAACTCAATCAATTTAAAAATGGAAGGTGTTTCTTCTTTTTTTAATGAAGCAGAGAGCATTCTAAAAATGCCATGAAAACAAGGGTCCCAGAGCACAAATACCTCTGCTGCCTACCTTGGGCCATCTAAGACTAATGGAAATTACTCTCCTTCTTATTACCAAAACCACAGACTGTGAGCAGAAATAGGCAAACTATGTCTTCACCATAATAATCAGATATGTGCCTAATGTAGTTCATAGCTTCATTTAATCTAATCCACTGTGATCAGAATACTGGGACTTTTAAAAAACAAAAAATATTCTATCGATATGAACAACATCAAAGACAAATCTTGAGGAAGCAGGCAAAGATGGTGTTCTGGTAAGAAAAATCACAAGAGTCAGGTCTGAAAAGTTTGCTAGAAGAACCAAAAGACATAGTCAAATCTCTCTCAAACATGCTGTGGGCAGTCAGACCACCAGGGAATCAATAGTGCCCATGGGGTTTCCAGAATGACGAAAGCTAGGTGGGCTTGGTAACCACAAAGAACAACTCAGGGACATTCCCACTACATGGGCTTTCCTGGTGAGAACAAATAGGAACGGCTCAAATGTAGTAGGGGGATATTTAGGACAGAACAATAAAATAGGTAGTAATGCATCAGCAGAACCCTAAGGTATTTCACCAGAGCTGTAAAATAACTGCTAAGTGCAGTGCTCAACTCTCCCTGTAAAAGGTAGATGTGAACTCAGTTTTGGAAGAGAAAATTAGAAAAGGTCCAAACACCTATGATGTGTAATTCTGAGGTAGGAACACCAAGATATGAAACTCATGAGAAAGCCTAGAACTTCTGTAGGGAGAAAATCTTACCTCATAAATCCACTGAGCTCCTTGGAAATAGTCAGTGAGAGCACGGATTGTGGTGGTGCTGTTAATGCAGCATGCTTGTGTTTGCAATGAGGTTTTGAGATGGTCCCTCCCAAAAGGTTCTTAATTAAATAAAGCTCTTATAGTAAAAAAGAAAGGGTAGGAACAAAAGGTCATGGGAATTTTCTTGGTGTTTTTTTAAAGGGAGATTTCCAGGGCAGTCCCACCGACATCTGTGGATTTGTGTGCCTGCCCTATTCACCCGAAAATCATCTGAGAAAAGTGAATAGCAGCATGGGTTGGTAGATGATACAAAATAGTTCAGGGCAGTATAAACAAAGGCTGTCTGCAGTATGACAGAGACAGCTCACAATCTGACACAGGTGGGATTTATTTTATCTAACCACAGCACAGCTGTTAGAGAAACAAAGAACTACCTGAGGCTCATTTTGTACTCAGTGGAGAGAAATAGGCTTGATTCCCCTGGTCTGTTTGGGACATATACATTAGACTTGGAGGAATCATGGCCCTGGAAATGTCTGTCTTTCCCTCTGCTGCCTATATTGGTATCACATGGTGCCTGGCTCAGATGATGTTTATCTACATTTAGTCTGATGAACAAGCTCTGAATATGCAGGCAGTAAAATAACAGACAAAATTTCAATGTCAATAAATGTAAAAAAATGAATATGGAGGGAAACAATTTTAACTAGGCATACATAACTTAATGGATTTTAAACTGGCTATTACCATAAGAAAAGGGAACTAGGAGTCACTGCTGGTAGGTCTGTGGGAAGCACTCAGTTCACTGTTAACAGCGGTCAGAAAGACACTCAGCTTTGCCAAGTGTCAGATATCTGGGGACACCGAGTGCTTCATAACAGAAGTACAGTGTGGGACAGATCAGATGGGAGTTTTTATTAACCATGATCACAGGCAACAAACATTTGGACAGCACTGGTCTCTCTGCTCCCTTGGGCTCTGCCAAGTGACTGCAGAGAGCCAGCCTATAGACTGTGTTAATATGTAAGGAAGGAATTAAAGTCAAACCAGAAATGTAATGATGGTGTTGTGTACATGGGGTGAAATTATCCTTACTGGTGACAATTCAGGTCCAGTTATTTAAAAAATCACTGTAGAAATGGTACAGGTGTTCAAGAAATACAATGGGGATGCTCCAAAGGTGGAAACACCTTCCAAACGGGGAAATATTAAACCGGCAGAACCCATTATGTGCAAAAAGACATTTAAGGGGAATAAAATGAGGAGTGGTGTGGAGAAGTTGCTTGGTTAATCACTCTTGCAATTCTATCAGTGTCAGAACTGGCTTGTCATCACAGGCATGTGGACAATAGCATCATGTGGCCCCTAGAGTAGTGAAAGCCATGAAACACTAATGCA
>VYXC01007459.1:258335-280875 GCA_013397175.1 Platysteira castanea | reverse complement strand
ATTGTGTTTGATATATAGCATATGTGGTATAAATATATATTTATATATAAATATAGAATATTTTAACAGCCTGAATATAGTCATTTGGGAAAACATCTAAGCTGTTGATTGAAGATTGATTCTTCAGAACTGCCAAGAACTAGAAATCTAACAACACGCAACAAAAATTTGTGAATTAGCAGTTTCCATGTTGGAGACCTTCCAAACGCAGTGAGACTATGAAAAAAGTCAGAACAAGAATTAAAAAGAAGCAGAAATCTTCTTCCATGTACTTCAGAATGGGTATACAACAGCTCCATGCAGGAGATGTACTTCCAGATATTGCAATCACTTAGAAATGCATCAGATTATATTCTATCCTGCTTGAAAGAAAATAATACAGCCAACTCAATATCGAACAGTCTTGTACTAATGTGGGGTTAAACACAATGTTTAAACTACAACCTTTGCAGAGACTGGAGAAATGCAGAGGTAATCCCTTCTGGAAAGAGGCACAAGCTCAGTTTTCTTTATGGACCCTCTAGTACTTGCTCCCAGAACAGGAGAGAGAGCAGAAGCTTGGCAGGGGCAGGAGGATGAGCAGAGGGACCATGGCAGNCTGTTAACAGCGGTCAGAAAGACACTCAGCTTTGCCAAGTGTCAGATATCTGGGGACACCGAGTGCTTCATAACAGAAGTACAGTGTGGGACAGATCAGATGGGAGTTTTTATTAACCATGATCACAGGCAACAAACATTTGGACAGCACTGGTCTCTCTGCTCCCTTGGGCTCTGCCAAGTGACTGCAGAGAGCCAGCCTATAGACTGTGTTAATATGTAAGGAAGGAATTAAAGTCAAACCAGAAATGTAATGATGGTGTTGTGTACATGGGGTGAAATTATCCTTACTGGTGACAATTCAGGTCCAGTTATTTAAAAAATCACTGTAGAAATGGTACAGGTGTTCAAGAAATACAATGGGGATGCTCCAAAGGTGGAAACATCTTCCAAATGGGGAAATATTAAACCAGCAGAACTCATTATGTGCAAAAAGACATTTAAGGGGAATAAAATGAGGAGTGGTGTGGAGAAGTTGCTTGGTTAATCACTCTTGCAATTCTATCAGTGTCAGAACTGGCTTGTCATCACAGGCATGTGGACAATAGCATCATGTGGCCCCTAGAGTAGTGAAAGCCATGAAACACTAATGCACTGCAGCCAGCTCCCAGGGGAGGGGTGTGGGTGGGAACATCAGAAGGAAGTTATTCCACGGCAACCTTTAGGGGAAACTAGAGGTGAGAGAACAAACAGAAAGATAAAAGCAGAGTCATCACACACCATACAACGTGCAACTGGAGAGGCGGGACACTACCGAAAAGGCTGTGCCCAGTGAAGAATTCAGAGAGCTGAGAGATATGTGGATCTTGGAGAATCCCTATGTGTAATGGAAGCCAAATAAATATAGTTTCTTAATCCTCTAACAGCACGGTGTCAAAGTAAAAAGACAGCATACTTGCTGGACTGTCGAGTGTGAATCCCAGGGAAGTATGTTCCCTCGCTGGAGGCTGAGCATCCGGAGTTACCTTTTTCACAAGGAGGGAGCCTGGGGCATCATTTAAGGGGTAAGGCTTAAAAGGGTCCTAATAATGCACAGTGAAACAGAAAACTCTGACAAAGGGTAGAAAACACTGAAAGATTTGTAGATCTAACAGACTGATGAGAACTGTGATCTTTCCACAACAAATGACCTCAGAAAAACCCTGCAAAACTGAATTGTGTTTGATATATAGCATATGTGGTATAAATATATATTTATATATAAATATAGAATATTTTAACAGCCTGAATATAGTCATTTGGGAAAACATCTAAGCTGTTGATTGAAGATTGATTCTTCAGAACTGCCAAGAACTAGAAATCTAACAACACGCAACAAAAATTTGTGAATTAGCAGTTTCCATGTTGGAGACCTTCCAAACGCAGTGAGACTATGAAAAAAGTCAGAACAAGAATTAAAAAGAAGCAGAAATCTTCTTCCATGTACTTCAGAATGGGTATACAACAGCTCCATGCAGGAGATGTACTTCCAGATATTGCAATCACTTAGAAATGCATCAGATTATATTCTATCCTGCTTGAAAGAAAATAATACAGCCAACTCAATATCGAACAGTCTTGTACTAATGTGGGGTTAAACACAATGTTTAAACTACAACCTTTGCAGAGACTGGAGAAATGCAGAGGTAATCCCTTCTGGAAAGAGGCACAAGCTCAGTTTTCTTTATGGACCCTCTAGTACTTGCTCCCAGAACAGGAGAGAGAGCAGAAGCTTGGCAGGGGCAGGAGGATGAGCAGAGGGACCATGGCAGTGGGACAGCAATGCCAGTGGCACTGGCTGTGGGGGCTCTGCTTCCTCCAGTTCCCACCATGCCACAGAGGACACTGAAATGTTCAGGACAGAGGCAGGAATTTGCCCAGGCCCTCCATGGGCACATAGAGCACAAAGTCTGCTTTTTTTACCTTTCCCTTGTTCAGAAACTCATGCTGGATGATGTAAACCTTTGTGGTTAACAGCCTACTTAATAAAATATTGATTTCTTTTTTTCCTTATACTTTAGGAAATAGGATCTTCAAGCACTTTGATTAAGCACTGTAGTTTCCTCAAACTCTTTTCAAGGTCTAACAAAGTCTAAATCCTAAACTGACTGTTTCCTGTTATATTATATCCACATTTTCTACCAGTCCTTTAAAAATAAAGTATGCCCACAAAGATCGTTGATGAATGAGAACACCACAACTTTTTGGATTCATCCAGCAGTACAGGTCCATCTACAGCTACACACGAAAAAGTGTGTGAGTGCAGTTTTGAGAGGAAAATACCCTCACTGAAGAACAGAGGTGTGAATAAATAAAATCTGTAATAGTTACTTGCTAAATAAAGCTAACCAAAGTGGAAAATAAATGATACGTATATCTCAGAGGAAAAAAAAACCACATGTAATTTAGATAGTATAAAGTAAGTGCAATTAGTACATAAAAGAAATGTGTACATTATTTATTTCTATTTAATGAATTTTAACCTTAGTATTAGAGGTGGAGATGTATATGAACTAAGGTTGATAAATTTATGTCTTGAAAAATTTTGAAAACAAAAACCATCAATAATTTTTAATCATAAATAAAAATAAGATTACCTGTAGAGTTCTGAAATAGGATTTAACTGAATTTAACTCGGTGTTATAATACACACAATGGAATACAGACATCTACAGAGAACATTTTTCAAAATACCCATGGTATTTCTATTAGTGTTCATCATAACAAAGTTAAAATAGAATTATATTGAAGAGTAACAGTACATAGGAATTGGAACACCAAACTGATAAATTTTGAAATAAAGTATAATGTGAAACACTGCCTACACAAAGCACATTTTAAATATTTTTCAGTTTCTTTCACTGATAAGTTTTTATATTTTATAGGTCATATGAAAATTTATTTAAAATCAAATTCTACCTTTTTTTCCCCCATATGAGTTCCCTGGAATTAATATGGATTTTTTTTTTCTTAAAACTTGCGGAACTTTTCTGTACTGTATTAATTCTTTCTACAGAGTATCAAAGAGACTGAATATACACTGGAAGCCTTTCTGAACCAGGTTTTTGAGTTTGCCCAGTGAAAAGCATCTGGCTGCATAACAGTTTTAACCAGCTTTAAAATTTCTGTCACTCAAGTAGGAATAAATGGGTTCTTGGTAAGTAGAGCTTGTGATGTTTGGCCATCTTTAAACTTTGTTTAAATTTGGGATAAACATGTTCACTGAAACATAACTGAAAAAATTTAAAAGTGTGGTCCACACATGCATGCCGGGTTAAATTAGCTGAGGATTTACTCAGAAATATCGTCCAGAGCACTCACAGAAACCTTATGCAGATTGCCTGTCAGCATATTTTTGGTATAGTCTGTAAGCGATTGTGCTGGAGTAAGCCATCTTATCTTCTGTATGTTATCTGCACTGGTAAAACTAACATGTTATGGCCTTCTCTTTTTAACTACACACCATTAGGGCTTGCAGCCATTAGAAAAGAAGTCTGGATAAGACAAGAGGAAAAGCTCTAGCACATAACGGTATTAAAGAAAATGAATACAATTGTACTAAATGGTTGAATCAAAGGAAAGTGAAAGATCTTCAAAGGATTGACACTACTGCCAAAGAGAATGTACATCAGCTTCATTAAGTACCTTCAGCTTGCTGCTTTTACTCTGATGGGAAAATAGAAAAGTATCCACTTTCTAGATCCTGACACTATCCATCTGTGTGGCTTGTCACATCAATGGAGCTGCTAGAAAACAAAAGGCTTTATTTGTGGAAGAGAAAACATAAGTGTTGGAGTGTTGACATAGAATCAGAATCTTAGAACGGTCTGAGTTGGAAGGGACATCAATAATCATCTTGTTCCAACTCCCCTGCCATGGGCACGGGCACTTCCTACTAACCAGATTGCTCAAAGCCCCATCCAACCTGTCCTTCAAAACTTCCACGGATGGGGCATCCACAGCTTCTCTGGGCAACCTGTTCCTGTGTCTCACCACCCTCACATTAAAGAATTTCTTTCTAACATCTGATCTAAACCTACTCTCTTTCAATTTGTACCCATTACTCCTTGTCCTGTCACTACAGTTCCTGATGAAGTGCTTCTCTCCAGCTTCCTTGCAGGCCCCCTTCAGATACGGGAAGGTTGCTATAAGGTCTCCACGCTGAACAGCCACAACTTTACTCTACTAAACTACATAATAAAAAAGGTTAAAGAACGTATGACTCCTTGAACGGAAAATTCATAGGCTTCATCTGAGGAAGTTCCCCGTTAGCTCTGTCCATCCATAAACTACAAATATGTGTCTTGAAGGCCCACACGTCTGCTCAAACTCAAACCTGAGAAATGAGTTAGATTCACATAAAATATTATAAACATGAGGAAAATTCTGTAGGTTTTCCAAAACCTAGACTAAAACCAAATTCACCCAGGACAGAATCAATAGCTTTGTCTTGTTGTTCTTTCCTTTCTTATGCTTGATCACCATTATTGGTCACTGTAAGGAAAAAACAAGACATTGTCCTTTCCAGCTTTATTCAGAACATGTCTCTAGTTGGTGAGTTTTGTGTTTGCAGGAGACAGGATGAGAGAGAGGGAAGGAAGTTTGCTTTGCAGGGACAACACATGCAGCTCTGAACTGAATGACCAGAAATGTTACCCCCAAAGTAAGTCCTCCCCACAGGATTAAAATTATTGGTGGACCTTATTTGTTAATAAAAGGATAAAATACACCTTTGCAGCTCCATATGATAAAAACAATGGAAAGGAGATTCTCTGCCACATGATGCCTCATAGAGCGGTGCAGGGAGTTGTGAGTGTGGGTGTTTCAGGACATGCTGCTTCATCACCTCTGTGTGCTGAAACTCTACCTTCACAGCAAGAAATAGTTTTCTGGCACTGATTTATATCACTAATGGTCCTAAGGTCACTACAGCCAAAATACTGAGTGCACCAAGGGTAATATTTTAGGACTGTCTTGTGCTCTGCTGGAGCACTGATACAGGGGAAGAGTTGGCACCTGGTGCGGGCATGGCAAAGGTGCTGCACCCAGCCCCAAGCAGAGGCAAAGGTGGTGATGTGAAAAGCACAATCCCAGTTCCTGAGAGTATAAAGCAGCCAGGACTGTAAGCAGGCACTGCTCTGGCAGGATGCCCACAGCCTAGAGGGCAGATGCCAGCAGGCATTGTGTACAGGCACTCACACACCAACATCCTTGTCCTGCCTCTCCCTCACAATCTCCAAGTCCTCCTCCAAAGCCTCCCATCTGAATTCCTGAGTGGCAGTGATGGCCTCCACAGGGCAGTCGCCTTGACACAGGATGTGGGGAGCCCTCTGAATACAAAAATCTTGAAAGACCTTGGTGAAGGCCATTCCTGATGTGTTTCACTTCCATTTCCAAATACAGCACCAGAGTTCCTTCTGTCTTTCCAGTCGATGGAATATAGCTGTTGTAAAATGGTAGTTAACCATGTTTAGCAAATGGAGATAATCAAATAAAAACGAAACTATTCTTACTAAAGAAAAGGAGTTTCCAAAACACAGACTTTGGCTAGAGACAATGTTTTGCTTTAGAGTCTGCCAGGAGATCCGTGGACTGTTTTGTAAACAGTTCTCAAACTGAGACACATGGGAAGGGGATGAAAGACAGATGGACATATGAAATGTATCCCAAAGGAAGTTTGTTGCCTGGGTTTTGCTAAAGCCTTCTGTTTTTAACCTTGGAGTCAGATTCTTTCACATAGTTTCATGTAAATAATTGCCAATGTTTACTTAATGGTATTTTCTGTTTTTCATTCCTTTTGTGATAAGAGAACTTTGATGAGCACCTTTCTTCTCCAGTGGGATTGAGAAGGAAGTGACATGCTCTCCAATCCCTTGTGGAGTTGGGACGTGTATATGAATGTGAGATTGTAAATAATAAACATGCATTCCCTCCTTTCTGCTGAACCTGGCAGGTGTAAGAGCATCTTTACTGTGTCTTCCCAGACACAGAAGTTCACCAGGAAAGAAAATGCTCAATAGCAGCTTTGATGGGATCTAAGACAATTGCATACAGTGGAAAGAAGGTGAACGGGGAATCATTCATTGTTTCCCGTTGTTTCCTGTTACACAAGAGGTAGGGGACAGCCTTAACTGTATGTTTAAATCAAGCAAAAGGAAGCATTTTTCCAACATAATTTAACTGTGTAATTTATTGCTACCAAAGTTATAATGAGCTATAAAGGAATTTAATGAGTTTGTGAAAGATGGGATTACCAGGACTGTTTAGAAGAGTGGTTTAGGTGCAATTGAGGATCTCACCAGTCCTAACTAAATGACTGCTGAAGAAGAGATGGTGTCCTGGGGTACCAGATGGTGCTCCACACAAGAGAAACCTTCATTTAAATTCTTTCTAATATCCAAACCCCAGGCATCCTACACTGATCACTATAAGATTTAGAATTATGTAGCAGAGTCATAATTTGACCTAATTTGTCGTTCTCACATTCCAGAAGACAATTCATGGATGTTTCAGGGTTCTTTCTGATTCTTTCTGGCCTAGCTGAAAATTTGTAAGCTGAAAAGCTATAAGCCAGAGCTTAAAATTGTTCATTCTTGTACTCAGTTCCTGCTACTCTCTTACATAAAGTAAGTGTTTCATTCATCTTCAAAAGGGCACAAAAATCAACCCAGGGAACTGCAGACTGCTCAGCCTATCATTCTTTCCTCAGGAAATCATTCAGTGAGTCCTCTTGGAGTGCACTTCTGGCACATGAAGGAGAAGGTGACTGGGAACTCTCCTGGGCTGCATTAGTCAGTAGTTTGAGGGAAGGGATTACCTAGATACTGAACCAAGAACAACATGGGCAAACTGGAGTGAGTTCAGCAGAGGCCCCTAGGCTGGGTGGGGGCTGGAGCATTCGCTCTTTGAGGAGAGAGTGAAGGAACCAGCTTGGTCAGCCTGGAAGAGGGGAAGCTATGGGAGGACTCAGGAGCAGCCCCTCAGCACCTACGGGGAGGTTAGCAAGAAGACAGATCTGTGTTCTTCATAGTGGTACATGGCAAAAGAACAAGAGATAAGAGGCATAATTTGAAATAAGAGACATTCAGGTTAGTTGAAAGGGAACACTTTTTCCCCATCAGGCTGTGGAAGAGGCTGCCTAGAGAGGCTGTAAAGTCTCCATCTTTGGAGGTTTTCAGGACCCAAATAGGTGTATCCCTGAGCAGCCTGGTCTGGGCTCAGAGGCAAGACTGCTTTGAGCAGGAGGCTGGCCTAGTGACCTTCTGGGGTGCTTTTCAGCCTGGATTATGCTACGAGCCTATGATACTATGACAGCAGTGACAATACTGCCTTTCACCCATTTCTACAGATTTAATTATTTTTTCTATCCTGGTGATTTTAGATTAATTGCTTTAGATTTTCAAAGAAATACATTTTCATGTGTGCTTTTGTGTGAGTGATGATTACCGTCCTAACTTTTGAGCTATTACACTTGAAGTCCTGCTATGTAGCACTGCCAGTATTGAGTTTAATTGCTACTTCCAGTTACAGCTGTCTTTCCTAACACTGGAGTCCCCTGCTAAGGCAGGAGATGCTGTCCTCTGCTTTTGTGAGACAAAGAAGAGATCCAGCAATTCAGGTTGATGGACCAGTGCTGAGTGAAGCTGTGGCACCATGAACCTTCGGCTTCTCAGTCACCCCAAACACCCCTCCTGTGGGGGAGACAATACAACACATATTCTGGTGCACAGATCCTCTCCAGGATGCTTTCAAGGAGAGCAGTAGTTCTTCCTAGTATAAAAAGGGGGTGCTGACTTCTAAGCTGTGGTGAGGAGTCTGAGGCCTGTGCAAGGGAAGGATGCATCTCCATGTACGACCTGTCCATGCTCAGGCTTGAGAGCTACGTACCATCTTTGAATGGCAAACCTCACCCTGGAAAGAAATACATACATGAGCTTTCCTATGCAAGCTTTTCTAGAATAGGGAAACAAGTAAGCCTTAGGTTATTCACAGGCTAGGAATAAATCACTTCTGTCATTTTGCTCAGGCAATTTTATATTTGTGAATTATATGGAAATAAGGGCAATTAGCTTTTAGACTTGTTCCTCTCACATATTTCAGCTGCCCATTTCCCATTCTTCTTTATAGGGCAGCTAATAGTAGATGTTTTTCTCAGATGGCTTTTAAGAACTGGAATGCACAGAATACAGAACTGTACTTTCTTTTCACATTTCTCCCACTCCTCAGAAGACTGACCAGCACACATTTCATACTGTTTTGCTTCTTTCCTTTCATACTCTTAGAGTTGTATGCACTGGATGAGCTTCTACAACGTATCATTATTTAGCAAACTGTGGACTGTTGCATCATAGATGCAGATCATTGGCATTGTCTTTTGCACTCTTGAGATTTGTGACTAGAGACACTTACAAAATTTTCCTGTTGCACCAAGCAACCTATTAAAGGCTGACATCAGATACAAGCAAGTTTCTATCTTCTTGCATAAGAAATGAGTTGTAAGAACCCACAAATTTCCTGGTAATTTTGTTTACCAAAACCTAATCTTTAATATATAAAATATATAAAATTTTAATTGTGTTTTTGGATCTTTTTTTTAATGCAATGGTTTTGGACTTTGTAGCAAAAAAAGAGAAAACCTCAAAAGCACAAAATGCAGAGGTGCTTTCTCCCTGTGGACACCCTGAGCTGGGTGGTGCCAGGCAGTGCCCAGTTGACTGGCAGTGTGCTGGCCCTGGGCTCAGCACTAGTGGGAAATGCAGCCTACAGCTTCCAGATCCTGGGGAGCAACTCTGCCCAGACACCTTTTGCATTAACCTCTTGTCAGAAATCTTAAGAAAATACTATCTTCAAAGAGAAGGACTGTGGGAAAATCATTTAAAAATGTCATGTCAAAAAAATACATTTAACCACAAACTTTGGTTGCGTTGGCTTTCTTCTTTGGCCCCCTCCTCCAGGAGGAAGATAGGAAAGAAAGATGATTGCAACATGGTCTAATAAATTAATGTGTTGAAATTAAAAGAATGAAATTTGGAACAGAATGTGGAATTTAATACCATTGTCTCAGAATCCATGGAGTCTTGTACTAAGGAGAGTCTCGTAATAAGGAAAAGCTACTTCATATTTTTCCATAGTAAATCTGAATTTATTTAGACCAGCATGTGAAGACTATTTCAAGTCTGTTCCGTTAGAAATGCCTATAATTTTAGAAGAGAAAGACTGAGAATAATTATTAGTATTTATATTTTAGAGTATCTTCTTCATACTGAACATATTCTTGTGCAGAGCCTGCGCAAAGCTTGTGGGGCAGTTGCAGACATCCTGAGCTGCTTTATGACATGAGACCCAGGCTTGGAAGAGGATCGTTTTGCAAATATGAATTTAACTGTTGTGCTCCCTTCATTTTTTCCCTACTTGTCCCCCGAGGACTTGGGTTACAGCCAAATGGTGTTTTCCAGTGTATTTGTCGGTTGGCATTCCTTGTCAGATGATTAATCACAACTTACTGTACTATGCCTACTGCACCTTCTGGGATTCCCAGGTTGTCTCTCCTGCAAGGACTAAGGAAGATCCATCCATGCCGCTTACCTCTTCTGGTGAAACCTACAAAATATATCATCATTTGTGCTAGAAAGCACAAGATAATTTTAATTAAGTTCTTTGGTTTCGACTCTGCAATAACAGCAGGAGAAAGTAACTTTCTTAGGTAGAAATTCTAGTTCCCCTGAAGCCATTAAGCATTATTAGTACCAGTAATATTTCGGGAAATTTTGTGGCACAGGGTAGATCCACTGAGTACTACCAAGGTCAAGACCAGAGTTATTATTTGGGGTCTGCGAGATTTCTGAATGCATAAAACTAATTCTTTTTATATTTTCTCCTTCGTTTTTAATGCAACAGAATGGGGCTATGGTATTTGCTAGCAGTGAAATTATATTTTGTATTTAATAAATCTCAACACCACTTAGCTTTTTTTAATGATAGAGGTTTATTGATAGCTCATTTTGTGGTCCTGGTATTAAAGCATCTGTAGCCTCTTATTTCAAATAGTTTTTCATAGTAAAATGAAAACAGGTCTAGATGCAGTTTAGACGTCAGCCAAGATGTACCCAAGGGGTGCAATTATCACTTACTATATTAAAGTGAAAAGAGGAGGTACTGAGACAAACAAGTACTCTAAGTTTACTTTTATTTTTCCAGAAATACTTACTAAACAATGAGACTTGCAGAAAAAAGTGAGATATTTTTTGGCACAGGCTTTATTCTTTAACTTGTGGAGTCACAACTAGTGGATGCAAGGCAAAGAGGGATTTAAAATGATTGATGATTCGAGATATCTATCTGTAACAAATAATTTCCAATAAAACCAGATTGCACAAAGCTGAATGGCAGTCATTGCCATGAGCCTGTTGCAACCTGCTGTTGTAGCCCTCCGTGAGCTCCAGGTACAGGAAGCATTCAGTCCATGTGACACTGATTAAACCATCAGGGTCAGCAATAAATAGCAGACAAGATGATAGAGGAAAACCAGCTGAGGCATTAGTGCTTGCTGATAGTACCTTTGTACATCAGAGACCAGCGCGCACTTTCTGATCACTGTACTTCCATAACTTCTTCTGTCATTCTGTAAGTTATCACACAGTCCCTTGATGAGAAGGATCCAGGACATGAAGGAGCCTCACGACTTCTGATTGTTAGCTTCTCCAATGCATCCTCACTGCAACAAATCACAAGACTCTCCATCAACTTTACATCTGTAAGAAAAGATTCAGGAAACACGTAGACTCTAAATCAGTCAATGCAAGCCACAAGTAACTTCATTAGAATCAATGTATTCAGTCAGTTTAGACAAGGCACAGCCGAAAGGTCTCTTAATAGCAATCTCAGTAATACCTTGCATGGTGAATAACAGACTTACAGATTTTAGAGTGGGCACAGATTTTAAATCAACAAATTGTTGATAGGTTAATAAATAACTCTTCTCCTTGATACTTTCCTTCACATGAACTGTTGCAGTAAAAGTTCAGGAGGGATGAGTGATTGTACACTGCTATTTTGTAAAAATAATACAGGCTATGGCATGCTTTATGTAGGTAAGGGCACTGGGACCTTATTTTGGGTCTACTCTGTTCCCCACAACTTGGAAGTACCATGAAACTACAGAAAACACACAGAGAAAACAACACTAAAAGGTATCTTGTGACTTAGGTTAGACAGAAGAAGCGCAGTTTTTACAGTCTGCCAAAGAGAAGGCTCAGGGGAGACAAGATCACAGAATATAAATACCTTCAAAGGAAGGGGATTATTTGCATTACCAGAATATGACAAAACAAACAGGGGCTCCAAACTAGAGAACACAAAGTGCAGTGGAGTAAATAAGCACTGAATGAAGCATGGTGCCAGTGAAGAAGGGGCCAAGAGGAAGGAATGGGGTCAGAAGAGAAGACTTAAACTAATAGAGGAGGAGAGAATTACAGACATAATTAATTAATTCAGTGTTCAGGAAGCTGGGGGATTAGGAGTAGGCAAAACCTATATCCTTCCTCTGTCCACAGAAGAGCTATACAGCCTGCTGCACACTGCCCACCAAGGCAAGACATCCTTGTCTTAAGTGAACTTCTCTGTGCAGGTACCACTTGCCCAGGAAGAGCCCACCTACCAAAGCAGGGCTGTCACAAGCCCGCACACTGCACTCAACTTCCGTCAAGTCTGCACCTACTCAATTGCCCCAAGGGTGGAGGAGAGTTCTTGGCCTGATCTGATCATACCCGAGCTCAGGTTTTGCTATACACTTCTCTTCCATCACTCATAACATACTTTCCAGGGAAGTGCAATCAAGCTTCTTCCTTTAACTTTCCAATCCTTTATGAGAGCTAAAGGTTTTTTATTGAAATATGCTACATTAATAGTATATTCTTAGCTAACATTTTAATATCTTACAACATTTTAAGATTCATGCTATTTCTTTTCCCTTTATGGAGAACTCCAAATGTGCAAAAATGAATTTCCATTTTAAAAGAAGAAGGAAACAGGTTTTGAAACGAATGATAGAGACGGAAACGTAATTCTTTTTGAAATACAAAGAAGAGTGTCTAAATCACTGACAGTACAGGGTCAGAGACAGTTATATGCCCACAACTGCCACATATCCTTTTCCTGACCGAAGCAATGTCAAAGGTGAAGATTAATTCATTATTAAAATAATTTTCAAAATTAAAAAATTGATTATGCTTATTGGAAAAGCACTATGGTCAAACAACAAAACATCTTCGGAATATCAGAAGTAGAACATGGGTTAATAAAAGAGAACATACCTTCAGATACATATTAAAAATGGCCTTTTTGCTTAGGCTTTTTCAGTTAAGTCATCGGTTTCAAAGCAGACATAAGTTTAAAATATTGCCATGAAGAAAAATATGCACTTCTGTTTTGGCTAAATAAAGAAAATCTCAGAAGATGGCAAATTTTCATAGTCAAGAACTATTTCTGGAAAAGCAGTGCCTGATTAGTCCATATTTTAATCAAGTAAACAGAGGACAACCAATTCTATAAATAATATTGGGATTTATGTGAGTAAAAATTAGCAGGATGCAATCTTTACAGACTCAGTTGTTTTCAGATTAATTGGAATACATAATGAAAGTAATTACACTGATATTTTGGTGCATGTCTCAGTGTATGTTGGAAGGAGTCCAGTAAGTTGTCTGTCTATATCTGATTTATAGAATAATGATTTATCATTTTAAATTGCTCCTTATGAGCAATAAGCATGGAGTATTTGTATAAATAGTAAATGTCTCTTGATTTTTACCTTTCTGTGCCGCCAAAAAGATGTCACTAAGAATAAAATACTAAAAATAACCCTGAGTGATTTACTAAAAAGGAAGTCCCTTTTGAAGCTAAAAAGTGAAAATTGGCCTGTTATTCCACAGGCCTGTGTATATTGCAGACCACCCAGACCGTTCCCCACGACAGGCTGTGCTCCCTGTGCCCAGGGGGATGCAACTGGCAGTGTCCTGGCTCGCTGGGCTCCAACCCTGCTTTGGCTGCATTCTACAGCAGCTCTAACTATGAGCACCATCAAAGCAGACCACAAAGCTTAATTTTCATTGATTGGCATGATCATTTTTAATTTTTGTTACAGCTACATTGAACTTGGTATTTTAAACCTGTTCATACTTTCTTCATGTGTCCCATGCACATTTTTTCAAATGATTAGTTGTACAGATATATATATATATGTCAGACAATAGCAATAGACACACTTCCTGGTGACTGTTTTAAGATTTTTATAAGCAGTATTCAGATGAAAGATGGAACTAAAATTTTAAGAATACACAAAAGAGCCTGTTAAAATTGCTTCTACAGGTAAAATAAATGACCCTTTATTGCTGTTTCACAAAAATGAAGGTTTAAAACTATGTTTTGTATTTAAAACTACATTATTATGCAAAGGAAATATTAATTGTAGTTAGTGAAATAACTAATAATAATGCTTCTGGTCATCATGGGCCTCACTTCTAAAGGTATTTGCTGCCTAATAAAGCAGTTTATTACCTTGTGGGATTTCAGAATTATCACAGTAGGCCAGCTGCTTTTGCCCCATCAAAATCAGTGCCACTAAGATGCTGGGGCACTTCTGAAAAGCAGCCAAACACGCAAAAATACTGTCACAAATATGTCCATATATTCTTTAATTTTCAGATTCAGTTGATGTTTTTCTTGTCCATTTGGGAGTTTGTTTGTAAACTGGAAGACAGAAACTCCTTTTTCTGCTTTTTAAAACTCAGTCTATCAGCTTTAGATGAAATAACACAAATGAAGAAAATAGTGTGTTTGCAACTCACAACTAAAAATTCCACTGGAAGTAATTCAGGAAAGCTTCAACCAATACAGCCAAAACTGAAAAAGCTCCGAAGTTTAAAAAACCCAACAAACCACAACACACCAAACAAACCCTCTTTTCTGGAGGACGTATACATTGTGAAGATTTATTCAATGTGATACATATTATTAGGCAAAATGCACTTTTGAACTCATTAACATCTGAGAGTAATAAGAGCAAAATTAGGCCTTAGAACAGACTGTCATTGCCATGAATATAAACAGCATTTTTAGAGAAAAGTGTACTTATTTTAAACCAAGACCTTTCCATTTAAAGAAAAAAGGATGGCTTTTTTATGTTGGTAAGCATGAACATAAACTCTGATGTTTATGAGTCATACCTCGAGACTACAAATATTTTAATCAAGTGATAATATCTACAAATCTGAAATGTACTCTGTTATATACTGTCTGAGTAGATGATGTTGTGTAGTTACAGGTAGGTGTATAGTGACAACAGCACTAGCCCAGGAGCAGCAGCAATTATTACCTTAAGCAACACAAGACAGGACAACAGAAGCGGTGTGGTAGACTTTAGTATTCAGATACAAAGCCACCCAGTATCATTTATATAAGGTGCTGGGGCTGAGTGTAAGTGATAACAAACTGATGTGGACTCGTTATGATGACTCAGAGAAACAAAATTACATTATAAATTCCAAGTAATATCAGAGTGGATGTGGTCTTGCTAAGAAAAATAGGTACCTTTAAAAGTTGTTCGTTTGGGCTAAAAGAGCTGCTTGAATTCTTGAAGGTAAAGATTACTGAAATCTCATGAAAAGACCTCTAAAAGACTTAAAACTGAAGAAGAAAAGGGGAAAGCAAAGGAGATTTTTCTTTTTAATATACAAGTGACTTTGTTGTTTTTCTATCGTAAAAACCTTGTTATGATCAAAGTTTGGGGCTACAGGTTGGAGTGGGAGATGTGGACAATCCAAGTGTATAATAACACAAGTACAGTTTGGAACAGGTCAGACAGGAGCTTCATTAACTGTGATCACAGTCAGAGAACATGTGGACAGTATTGCACTCACTGCTCCCTTATGCTCTGCTAAGTGACTGCACCCTGTAATCATTCTAATATAGGCTGTGTCAGGGAAAAAAATAATAAAAGAGGTGAGAAAATCCGGTCATTTTGATGTTAACAAATTCAGGTATCCATCTCCAACAGGGACAGACTTCAGTAGCTTGTTAGCTGCCACAGCTCCAAGAAGGACTCACACAGTAAGTAAGGTGAGGGCATGGAGCCTGTATTATCAGGCATATCCTGTATCGCCTTCAGTTAGCAGTGGGGAGGGGAAACAAACAGACTGCAAGCTCCTAGTTGAAAGGACTGTTCTTTTCACTTCTGATAAACTGCTTAGCCAGAGCTCTCAAACATCAGTACTCTGAAATATCAATGATTTTACCACCACACTGGAAAAACATGACTCAGGATGTTGACTCTTACGGCATATCCAATCAATTCTGTATTATCAATCACAAAAATCTGGCTTTTCTATTGTCCCCTGACGCCTGCAGCTGGGGAATGACTGTGCTCATAGTGCAGATCTGTTGTCTGCAGTGTGCTGGTGCCATCTTTCCAGTCACAAGAAGTTCATTGGGTCTTGCAAGTGTTAAGGAAAAACACTTCCTTGCTGATGCTCCTCCTCACCCCCTCCCAAATACACACACCAAATATTCTGATGAATACGTCAATACACAAGAATGTCTTCCATGCTGTATTTTCCAGCTTTTACGGACAGGTTGTAATTGGAATGTGACTGTGAAATAAACAGGTACAAAGTGACTGACAATTCCCAAAGATGTAAAAATAAGCCCGTTTTAACCTCATGCTGTTAAAATAGTTCCTGCATGGATTCTACAAAGTATTGTCTTTACCTGAAGCTAAAGAAACTCTTCAAAGATGAGATCCTTTGGCTTTCTTTTAAAGCCTATGCTACCAGAATGATAAGCTTATTTAAAAAGTTATGACATTGTTGCACTTGGTATTTCTACGAGCAAAGTAAAAAAAAAAAAACCAAAACCATTTGTACCACAATCATACATATTCCTTTGTATATGCTCTTTATAATTTACTTGCCCTGAGAAGTACACATAGTTTTGTTTTTCTTTTTTTTGTGGCAGGACTCATGTTAACATAAGTCCGCATCTTTCTCACATTAAATTCATATGACTAATATCAAACCAAAGCAAAACTGTAAATACCTTACACTGACTCTACAGCTGGAAGTTATCAGCTATGCAAATAACAGATAACACTATTCCTACTCATTGCAGAGAGATGAATAAACTGAAAAATTTCATTACAGGCATTGTGTAACTTGTACATACTAATAATTTCTGCTTCTTAATTTGTCCTCAAATACTTCCATATATGCTTTCAGCAGTGGGGTGTTCATACAACTACTATACACTAGAGCTACTCAACCTCTCTACCCCAACGATCCAAGTAAAAAAATTAAAACTTCTGGGTGTTCTTACCAGGGACTGTAACTCTGGCAAGAATTAGGGGTGGAGGTGATGTGCAACTTACAATTTGGGAGAAGCAATTGCGGACTGAATGGTGAAGGCTCTTTGTAGTTAATGCTGCCAAACTCTTTCCCATTAGAAACCCTTCATTTCAGTCATTAAAAACTCTTCCAGAATTTAACTGTTGGGGCTGAAATGTTCCATGTCTGATTTCCAAAAGAGTGTTAGCATAAACTGTCCAGTTGTTTTCAATAATAAAATCAGCAGAAAATATATTATTTGCCAATCATGCTATTTACCAGTGATTACTACAAGAGTTTTGTCAATAATTTCTGGCAGTATGATGTCTTGAGGCAAGGAAGTGAAATCTGGCATTGAATAGTCTTTGTGTGATGGATAATTCTTTTGTTGTGCATCTATGTGTATGGATGGGTATAATGCTCAAATATAGCCAAGTTAAAAATAATTGAGAAAATATCTGATTGCATATGCTTAGTAGCAGTTGATAAATAGCATTTCCAAGGGTTCTGTCCATGCTAAGCCTATTTTCTTTCTGACCCCAGGATGAAAGAGGCTATGCCTACACTGTCTCTACCATTGCTTTTCCCAGCTGTGCTGTCCCAGAAGAACGACACAAAACTAAGGTGGAGGTTACACAAGATGGTTGCATTAATGGCACCACTCCCTGTGGCTGGTAAGGGAAAGACATGAGTCTCCTTTCTAGACCTGTTACCTAGCTAACTTCACAAATCCATTCCCCAAAGCATCTTTCCTCAGGCCCTTAGTTGTGCATCAGTTTGAGCCGAAGATTATGGTGGTCTTGCAGAAATGTGGGGTTCTCACACCCACATCTGACACTGGGGAGGGCTGTACTGTGAACTAATAAAGTCTGAAGAATTGCTGTCTATTGTTTTCTTACTCAGTTAAAGTTAGTATTCATCTGCTTCAGCTTATTATCTGAAAAATGGGACTAATAATACTCTTCATTGCAGCAGATGAGTATGGCAAGAAGTTCATTACTGCTTGCGGAACAGCTGAGTACACTAATAAGGAACATGAAAGAAATGGTCGTAAGGAAATAAATAATTCTGCATTACATCGGTCTTGCACAATGTGAAATGAATCAGCATTGGATGCTTCACGAAGACAAGGATAAACCCAAATACTGAGTTCATTAATGGACCATCTATATGAAACGTTTCCATGTCAGGTGTCTGACTTTAAGAGTTCCAGTAGAAGAGGTTCATTGACAAGAACAAAAAAATAGTGAGTGTTCTTTTAATTAAAGACCGATCACAGTGCATAAACCCAAAGGAAGCTCTTTAAACTTGCACAGATTACTGCCAGAAAGAAACAGAATTATGTTTTACTGCTTGATTTTTTAAACTTTGTGTCCTTTTAACATTTTTTAAAATACATTATGTTAACACACGCAAATAGTGACAAAATGTAGAATGGCTACAGTGAAAATTATAATCTTATGGTTTGAAGTGGTTATATGCTTCCCTAGGAGCACCATTTAGACCAGATGATTTTACAATACATAAACATACTACAAGCAAAACCAAGATCTGATTTAGTACCCAACAACACATTCCTGAAACCTAGAAGAGACAAGAACAAGATCAACCTCAAAATTCTTGCAGAAATAAGGGTTTTTATGTAAAGAACTGCAAACAAAACTTGGGATGACAGCAGTGACATGTTTTCCATTTTTTCCTGACATCTTTCTGGAGCTGATGTGATTTAGCACTGAAATACAATCCAGTGACAAACAGTAAAAAGCCATCTTTGATGCAATTTCACAAAGCAGTCCTCTTTAACAGCAGGTTTTCCATGAACATAAGGTGACATCTGAAAAAAAAGTCAGGCTAAACCTCTACCCAAGACTTTGGTTAAGAGTCTCTTACCTAGTAAATAAGAGGGCCAAGGTTCCAGGCTGGAGATCACTCATACTATTTAATGTTTCCAGCATCCCCCAGCACTACCTCCACCAGACATGGCCTCCACTATTGTCCCAGAAGACTGGCCACCCTTGGACAGCCTCCCTGTACCATGCCACGGCCCCGGGAACCCAAGGTGCAACTTCAGCTCACAGCAAAGCAACAGAATCACTTCAGACAGCAGTTCTGAGCTGGGGTCATGGGAATGCTGCTGGGCAGCTGGAAGAGATGTAGAGCCAAGGGTGGACATGGGCAGCCTATGCCCAGTGGTCAAAGTGTTGAGCATCCTCTCTGGTCTCACTTTGTTTAGCAGTGCAGGGGTAGTCCAAGGAGCCTGTGCCATCTGGGGGACTGCTAAAAGGGGCTAAGGGCTTCCTAGCTCCTTTCCTCCAGTTCATGCCTCTCACTGGCAAGCCAGCGCCCTTGCAGCCCCTGTTCTTCAGCTCAAACCATCAGTAGCTGATTATGAATATAAGCCCCAAAGGTTTTCATCCTTCTTACCATGACAGCCTTTAACAAAACAGAGGTTTCTGGCAGCCTCCCCTCTGTCCTGTGTCCTTTGTAATCAGGAGAATCCCAGGCACTCGTCACCCCTGTGTGCCTACAGGGCGCCTGAACTTGGAACAGGGATTTAGAGCCCATGCTTAATAAATTAATCCAGTGATTTACAATAAGAAGATTTCACACACTCCTGCTATACTTCTTTGAAAAATTTCCTTACCGTGTATTAGCATAAAATGATAAATATGTTCTGTGTGATGCAAACGATATGCGCTGCACTAGGCTCGGGACAGTGACTTATGCAGGTCACATGCCCTTCTGCTACATGTATGTGTAAGATAACCTGGTTATCTCAAAAGCTGTGGTATAGCTGGACTTTCCAGTGAAGTCAAGAGCAATTTATAATCATGAGCAAAATTAAACTCCCACATATTTCTGCCTTCAATATGGCAAATGTACTAATCATTGCACTACATTTTGTCATTGCTTAGATTTTTTTCCAGAATATCCGAAGAACTTTTGAATATTGCATTTTCTAGCATGATTGATTTTAATACATCAGTCATATAATTTTCCTCTTCCAAATTACACTTGCTGAAGAAACAGAAACATGTTGAGCAAGGAAAAAATCTATGTACTCACAAAGAAAAGTACTCTTAATTTTGAAGATGCAATGAATTCATATTTTTAATTTACTAATAAAATAAAATATTTCTGATTATTCTCAGGTTAAACATATGCAATGAGTTTCTGGTGGGATAGCTATATTTATTGAGTATAGCAGGTCACTACATAGATGACATTACTTCATTGCCTGAGGTGCCAGGAATGTGCAATCACCCCCGATTACTCTTAGCTCTGTCCTGTGAGGTACTAAACAACTTTTACTTTCATATCAGTAGTAGCCAAAAGTGTTTTGCATTCCTTAGGAACAAGCACATGAAAGATCCTTCTCTAAATTAGCTGAAAAACAGTTTCCTGTAAAATTTTACATTTGTTTTTAATGAGAAAAGTTAATTTCAACAGAATAGGATGACTATGACAACAGAACATTTGACCCATCAATCTCAGAATTTCCTTCAGTTTCTGAGCAATCTCCCTTACCAACACAGACTGACTTCTTGTATGTACGCTGTCCAATTTTATTTCAGACGTTTTTGTTCCAAGTGCTCACGAAGTCACTATAATATGTTTTATTCCAAGTATACTATCCGCAAACAACTAGTGTAACTTTATTATTTAAAAATTTGTTAATGTTTTCATCAATGAAACTAAGAGAATTGCCATTCATCATCTGCAAGTGATCCACTAAATGAGATCTGTTAGTATGAAGTTCTCAGAACACTAGTCTATAGTGTTATAAGGAATAATACATTACACTACACATTAATATTAGAAAGGCATTCCCGTTTTCTCCTTTTCTCCCCCCATTTTCACTTCTTTCCAGCTGAAAAATGTTTTGCTTTTAGGAGTTTGTTTACATTCTTGGTCAGCAGGAGTTACCTGTGTTATCCAGTTACCTGGAGTTATCCTGTGTAAGTGCCTCTGCCTTCCCTGTCCTACACCAGACACACAGTTTCAACAATAGACTTTGCTGAAATAGTGATAATCAATGCGGGTTCCCTCTTCTGGGTCTACCCAGTGGCCAGTGCTGGACAGACTAATCTGACTGAATTTGCCAAAAGAGTTGTTGTTGTTGCTAGAAGAGAATTTTTTGCATTGGTGTAGGTAAGCCAAATACTTATGTTATCAAGAAGTTCACCAGGTCCAGTGGATGTGGATTTTATTAGTGCAAAAGATGACAAATGTCACAGCAGAGAGGAAAGACATTTCTTTTATTTTCCACAAATAAGACTTCTGAAATTCTTTTAGCACTTCAATTGTTTTAAGCACATTTTTCAAATCCAAACTGGTTTTTGTGCCTTGTAGATATTTTTAAGACCTAAACTTCCATAAATTTTGGCATTTTGAGCAGTCAGTATTTCAGCAGTGGTGTTCTGAGCCACTAGAAGCAGCCTTTAGTATATGTCTTACCGCTCTTATAGTTCACTCTGTTACAACTAAACTAATTTTGTAAGGGATACATTGACATTTTCTACTNGGGGTGGGAGAGGGGGTAGAAAAGAGGATTAGTCCTGCAGCACCCATTCATACGCTCAGCAAATCTACCATCTGCCATGAATAAAAGGTGGGATGAGCTGCAGCATTTCACACAGTAGGAAAAACTGCATTGTAATCTGATCACTGTAATCACTGCAATTACCCAGCTCTGTAGCAGCACCAGGGAAGTGGTCAATAAGTTCCTCTAGCTATTGAAGAGCACAGTGTACTCACGGACAGGAGGGAAGAACAGAATAGGTTGTGCCTTTCCTCCCACTTCAGGCTGTACCTGCCTGACACTGCTACCAGGAACAGGTGNTCACCAGGTCCAGTGGATGTGGATTTTATTAGTGCAAAAGATGACAAATGTCACAGCAGAGAGGAAAGACATTTCTTTTATTTTCCACAAATAAGACTTCTGAAATTCTTTTAGCACTTCAATTGTTTTAAGCACATTTTTCAAATCCAAACTGGTTTTTGTGCCTTGTAGATATTTTTAAGACCTAAACTTCCATAAATTTTGGCATTTTGAGCAGTCAGTATTTCAGCAGTGGTGTTCTGAGCCACTAGAAGCAGCCTTTAGTATATGTCTTACCGCTCTTATAGTTCACTCTGTTACAACTAAACTAATTTTGTAAGGGATACATTGACATTTTCTACTTTAAAAATGTATTTTAAAAATCCAAAAACCAAAGCAAAACCCAGACTAAACTTTTTAATTCCAATGTCCCAATGTATTCTTTAAAGCTTGTTTGATGCACACATTCAGACTGTATGTTTAGTTTCTTCTCTTTCTTTCTTAATACTTGTCTTTAGATTCATCAACCAAACAAGAATATCTGTTCACCTAAGGAACAAAAATTATGAGGTCGCTGATGCTCTTTTTGCTTGTTGTTGGTTGCTGTAATTTCACCTCAGCAGAGAGCTGTTGAACATGAGAGGATAAACTAAATGTCAAGTCTGACTTGCACAAAGCAGACATGCTGTCTGTTTTACTGCCCTGCTAGTTCACACAAGGTGAAGAATATAACCTAGCGGGGGGGGGGATGGGGGGGGGGGAGAGGGGG
>VYXC01007459.1:220564-258256 GCA_013397175.1 Platysteira castanea | reverse complement strand
TGGGGGGGTGGGAGAGGGGGTAGAAAAGAGGATTAGTCCTGCAGCACCCATTCATACGCTCAGCAAATCTACCATCTGCCATGAATAAAAGGTGGGATGAGCTGCAGCATTTCACACAGTAGGAAAAACTGCATTGTAATCTGATCACTGTAATCACTGCAATTACCCAGCTCTGTAGCAGCACCAGGGAAGTGGTCAATAAGTTCCTCTAGCTATTGAAGAGCACAGTGTACTCACGGACAGGAGGGAAGAACAGAATAGGTTGTGCCTTTCCTCCCACTTCAGGCTGTACCTGCCTGACACTGCTACCAGGAACAGGTGGCTCAGAGACCAAATGTTTCCTATAGTAAGGCCTGCAGCTCCCATGGACACAGGCTGCTCTGCCCTGGTAGCCACGACATGAATAACAATGAGTTTGTTATGAATATAGAGGTAATTGCCAACACCCAGCTGCCATCCCCTGAATTTCTCTTACAATATAATGTGCAATTTCCCTTTACAGTGACATTGTGGTTCAGATAATTTCAGAAGCATTTTGTTTGCTGGAGCATTTACGTGTAGTATCCACCTTTATTCAATCAGAAGACAGCTAATTTCTTTGCTGTGCTAATTATGTCAGAGCAAAACACAACGTGTTTATGCTTGTTCTTGTCAGCCAGTTTGAGAAAATGATTCCCTTTGAGTGACTCTATCACCTAGTTTCTGATGTTTTGTTTGTGGACTACCTAATGATCTGTTCCTAAATTTCTCTGGAGTCGTGCATGCGGTGACTTGCAGGCAGTGCAAGTATAGTCCATAGAGGGCTGGGTATTGTTCCCAACAGGCTGTACGTACCCAAAGTGCAGAGTAAGCTAGAATAGTATCAGTGCCTGGTATCTGTTCATACTCCACATGCCTGTGGTTACATGTGTTGCCTTGCAGCCTGAGTCACATAATGATGGGTTACATCTGATATACTATCATATAAGCATGGAACAACAGGATTGGGAAGCATATATAAATATAAATATAGCAACGTGCAAATTGATTTTATGGAAGCAATTACATGACATAGCTGCTCTCCATAGGTGAGGAGTGGGCTTGCCCCAGAAGGTTCTCTGAGCTGTATAATATTAAAACTGCAAACGAAGTTGTCTTTGGAACAGTGGAATTCCTTCTACAATTTGAGTACTGAATTCAAAATTTGGGTCAGCCATCAGAAGAGACACATAAAAAACTAGAAATTACAGAAGTCCTGAGTAAATATAAGAGTCTCTATCAGCACTAAGGCAGTTTGACCATATTTCTCCCAGTTTTTCCTTTTGGTCTTGCTCTGGCATTCTCTCACATTTTTATCACTTAACAGGATAGAAATAACAGGGGAGAAATACATTCCCATTGCTACCTGCAAGGTTGAATATTCTGTCTCAGAAACCAAGTTTCCTGAGCTAGCCAAGAAACTGATAGTGGGTTTGTCTCCCCCCGAAGCCGTGGTGAACAGAGCCACTCTGGCAGGGTCCTGTGCTGCTCAGCAGAAGAGTTCTACTATGAAAACAACATCTGCGCATCAGAAAGGGGAGCCTGGACATGTCTGCAAGGGCAACAACAACTTCAGAGAGCAAAGGGGAAGTGATGCAGCATTCTCTGCCATGCACACGTCTGGTAAGGGTGGGAGGGGGTTTGGTCTTGTTTTTTATGAGAGAGGTGAAGGTAGGAAAATCAGATAGGAAGGAAAACCAGATAACTCAGGAATTTCAAGAGTTAAACTGTCCTTAAAACTAGTTCTACTGAGATGAAAGGAATAGCTTGCACGTGGCCTCAGCAGTGCATCTGCACGCTCAGGTTTCCCCTCCACCAGGGATTTTATCATCTACAGCTTCTCAAACTCAGTGTAACTTTAAATGAATATAAGTAGTGTCTACACGATGCGTACAGCTCTATTTCTTCCACGAGTCACAGCTCTACCAGACATTCTGCTTCTACCTAAATTTTTTCTCAAACATTGTGTATGCAGGAACCAAAGAGTAACGTGGAGAGAAAGTGCCAGATGTGCACGTGCCTTGAAGCACCCAAAGGCTTTCTTAAACAGCGTCCAGATCTAAGGGGATACAGCTGCTCTCCTGAAGATGCAGGGCTCTGTCCCTGGGTTTCATAGGCTTCAAAACCAGGATCCTAAGCCAGCAAAGCAATCTGAGATATTGGTAAATAGACTCTGTAACCAAGGTATCACAGCTCTATTTGGGGAAAAAAACCCCAAACCCAAACAAAAGAAAAAAACGTACCCATAAAAGCAATTAAAATGTATATGCTTACAAGTAGGATTTAATTCTGCTTGTATTCTATTATCGACATGCAGCCACCTTTTATGCTGTCTGCTGACAGCATTTGATGCATTTTTCCTCCTGTGCTTATTTTTAGTTGCCATAGGAACTTTCTTATTTCCTGTCAGCTGATGTCCTTATTTAGTACTATTAATTGTATAAGAGGGTGTTGATTCTGGTACTCCAGATGCTGAAAAAAAAGCACTTTACAAAGGCAGAACACACATTTCAGTTTACTCAGTCGTTTATTCACTTATTTCTACCAATATTTAAGTCAAAAAGCTGGATACTGTAATAACAGTTGTTGCCACATCAGTGGAATCTGTAGTAGATCCTCTCCAGTCTTTTCTTCTTGTTTGATCTAAGTTTCCCTCCCACTACCATAAATATACTTACGTGAAATAATATCTTTTGTCTGTATAGCTTGTAGGTTCATTCTTTCTCACTTCCCACATATCCAATCATCTTTTTTTTCCCCCAAAAAATCAAATCTGCTGTTAAAATGCATAGGAGTAAAAAGAAAATTTTCCAATATGTGATGAAATATAGTCTGGAAAAATATTGGGACCTGAGGGGTGGGGGTTCTTTTTGGCAAAGACCAATTCTTCTTCTCTTACATATAATAAGATATTTTGAAAAAGATATTTTCCTATTAAATTTATTGTGTGGCCAGAGAGCACTAAAGAACGACTAAAGAATGAAAGAATTGACTGAGAACTATAATAGCTTAAACCGGCACTTTCTTTATCCACATCAACTATGAAATTTCCACAATTCTTCCCATGAAGTGGTCACATATTTGGAGAAAAAACCTGTTCAACATATATATTTGCATTTGAGTTAGTATAATATGAAATTCCAATGCAAGCTTACTCTAGTCTTTCTCTGGATAAACTATGGAAAATAACAGCAATGTACACAAAGTCTTTAAAAACATATTCTTTTTTCCAGTTCACATCATTGCTCCTCATAAGATAGAGGAAAACAAATTGGTTGGAATAAAGAAACTGGCAATTAGCAAGCATTTAAAACTTTGGAAAATAATTCCTGTGCTGTGACTTAAATTATGCAAACTTCATTTAAGGTTTTATTCAAGCATCCTAAAGACAACTTGAATCTCCTCAGTGACTTCAGGGGCTGCTGGATTAGTCCCACTGAATGGGTAACTGGAGTATTACTGAGCTTGCTGTGGCACTAGGAGGATAATATTCTGCTTGGAAATGTTCCCAAAGCATATGGTGTGTGCTCTTGCTGAGACAAGAACTGTCAAGTGTTTTAGTTGCTATAACTCAGTGGACATTTGAGGTGAAAGATTTCAAACCTGATCCTGGAAGCTTCTGCATAGAGGGTGTCTTCTGCAGAAGCCCTTCCCAGCCTCCTCAGCCCAGCCCCACCACCAGCAGAACTGTCATCAATTGAGCCTAGGACAAGCTGTCCTGCAAACGGTAATGCTGATTTTATTTAGGCCTTGCTAAATTAAGGAAGAATATTTATTCAGCAGCAAAAGCTTTTATTACTTTATGAAAAGAAGAATGTACCAAGCATCTGTCTTTTCTTCTTGAACAAGAAGAACTGAAGGTTTTGGGAACTGGAAATTTATTCTTCTAACCAGCTTTTTCTTTTAAAAGTGGTTTTAAAAAGTACCTTCGTTTGTAAAAGGAAGTGTACATGTAGATGTAAGTTGTTTTTACTTATTAGTGAGAATCATGGAAGATATTTATGCTGATTACTTCACTATAGGACGGTTTTGGAGATTTAAAGATCTTGAATATTAATTTATATTTCCAGATACTGAAATTTAAAACTGATATTAGAAAAAAATTCTTTACTAGAGTTTGTCCATAATGCCTTTTCCCAAAACAAGTCTCCTAGTTGAACCAGGAGTCAAATAATTACCATTATATAACAATGCTAAATTAAATAAATATTAATGGTAAATAACTATATTTAATTTAAGTTACAATTATATAATAATGGTAAATTAAATAAATGGTAAATTAAACAAAATAATTATTTGCCCCTAGCAACCGGTAATTTTCAATTTATTTACAAGAATAGGCTACCAGCCTGATCTATTTTAAAATATGGGAGAGATGTGGCCAAGTTAAAAAAAATAATCCCAATTTGTCGTTACTAATACACCGTGACATTTATAACATTACATTAAATTTGAAGGAAACTGCAAAGGTATCCAACTTCCTTGGAAAAACCATGGCTCAATATCTGGGAAGAAGAAGCTTAGATGGGGAAAATCACCTGCAACTGAAGTGGATGTTGAGTTTCCATCTCCTTTCCATAGGACCAACTGGGTCAGCCACCACAGAGAGAAGTGCTGGGAGGTTGGGGAATACAGGGGCTGCCTGATCTGGGTAGTGCTCCATGGGAAGCCTGGGTGGCCCCTGGGGGGATTGTCAGGAGATTCCAGGGTCAACTGAGAGAGAACTGTGACACTGAATAAGTTATATTGGGTGTGCCCACCCAAGCTACATCCCTCTAGGAAGGAGGGAAGAAAGGAAAAGAGGGAGGCAGGAAGGCAGGAAGGAAGGAAAGCAGGAAGGAAAGAAGGACAGACAAACCAAGGTTCATTGTCTGACAGCAGTGGGAGAAAGGTGAGCAGGAGAACAAGCCCAAAACATCCCATGAAATCAAACACCACAAAGACCAAAATCACTTCTAGAAACAAAACTGGAGTACTGCTCTTCCTCCTTTTTGCCCCACTGCAGTGGGGACAGGAAAGGATTGTATTCTCACCACCTTGCTGTGGGGTTGGCACTGGGCGTGAGAGCACGTTTGCTTTCTCCACTGTGCAAACGCTGGCCCAGCAGTGACACTGTAAGATTCAACGAAGGATGAAGCAAGTTATGAGAACCATGCCACTAAGACTGAGACACTAAGAACATTACAGGGATATCTGAGGATACTGTTGTACTTACCAAAGTATGAGAATCAACATCACCCTCTCTAAGTTATACAAATGAAAGAAGGTTATTTAGTGTCCATCTGGTTCGGCTCAAGAGATAGTAAATTATTACTCCTCAAATGTCTGCTGAAGGCTTTTCGAGCTGCCAGACAGCAGGATTTTTCCTAGCCTACAGATGTCACCTTCCATGTTATCTGAGACCAAAAGGACGCATTTCCAGGTTTTTATACCTCTTTCTTTAAGGCAGTGTGATTGCTTGTTTATAGAACATGGATACTAGTACAGCTCAGGGAACAAAAAATTAACAGGCACTATCCAGCAGAGGGAGCACAGTAACGCAAAAACCCCTCAGATGTAAGACGTAAGGAACTTTTTCTATTAAAATCCACAACAACTAGCAATCTGAATTTACTGTTTTAGCACATGGCACGGAAAAGATAGCATTTAAATTAAAATAGAGAGATGTCAGAGAGGAATATCAAACAAATACAAGTAGGAAAATAATTTATTTCCTGATATTTTCATCTGTAATAAGGCAAATGTAACTTAACTGCTGGAAAAATTGATGTTTAAAAGAAGAGATCAAGGATGATCTTGAGAAGAATAATAACATTTATTTTAAAATGCTGATTTTAATTTAAATAGAACTGGCTGCTTTGGCTGAAAGACTCAAGTGCTGCTTTCAGTTTGATGGTGCACTTCCTCTTGTTCCTAATGAAGTCATATATCACAGAAATTACTGATGCACCCATTCATTTGGTGTATGTGTAATTTTTAGAGTTCAATATGACAGAAATCTTACTAGATATGTTCTGACTTCTGTGCCTTTTACACTTTCTAATCTAATCAAGCTCAAATATTTGTGAATTAAAAAAAGAAACAAGAGCTAATATCTATTTTTATAAGAAATCATCATAAACCAGAGAAAGAATCCATCACATTTTGATGTGACTTACATGAACTACAGTAATTAAAGAAACAATGTAATACCTTAAAATTGTTGCCATCTTAAATGCAAACATTTCCCAGGGTGCATTTCATTAATATATTTATACCACAGGATTTTTAATTAGTACATCTAAATTCTAAGCTGTGCCACTGACTGTTATTTGACCTTTGGCAATTCACAGTCTTTCTAAGAGAGTTTCTGTTATCTTTGTAATGAAAATCATATTGATTTCACAGCTGGGTACAGTGTAACAGCAGCTTTGCCTGCTGGTAGAAAGTGGTTGAAATAAAAACATAATTTTAAAAGGAAAGAGAGAAGAAAGAACTGGATGTTCTGATCAGAAATGCTAACTACAGATAACTTGAGATAGAGTGTCTTCAGTTTAATTCTTATGTGTTTTCCAAAGAAAAAGCCAAGCATGATGAAGACTGATTAGCTATATTTTCTGGTAAGCAAACTTAACTTCTCTCCACAAACTATCAGTAAGATTAACAACTGAAACAAAACTTCTATACTGCTAAATATTGAAGATGTCCTCATCCAGCAGATTTTTCATTTTGTTGTATAATGTCCTAAGGAAATGAGGCTTATGCAGGCTCATTATCCATTTAGTCAACTATTACCCAAATTTCTCTGGTAATTTTTCAACCTCTTGGACAATTTCAACCAAATCTAGAACAACAGTGGAAGTCACAGAGATGTCAAAGACTTATGACCACTGGATCCAACTGAGATTGTATGAAGTTGAATGGACAGTTGATACATTTGCTAGTCACACATGTCCCTGCTCACTAAAAAGAACTCCAGCAGCAGACTGGAAGCAGGGCATTGCAAGAGGTTTCTCATCCCCATTTGTCCTAGTTCTGGCGAGGATAGGGTTAGTTGTTGCAGTAACCAGGAGGGGCGTGGGCAGGACCCAGAGGTTATTCTGTATCACCTCACATGATTTCCAGGGCTGGGGGAAGTGGACCCTTCTGGGTCCCTTCCGGGTACCTAACATGGTGTGATGGAGGGAATGGTTGGGTGTTGGGATTCCATGTGGTGAGCACTCATGTTTGATATTGTTACTGTTACAGTTTGTTGTAGATTTTTTAAATTAATTTCATTGCTGCTTCCAGTAAATTGTTCTTATCTCAACTCATGATGTTTACCTTTCATGCCTCCAATTCTCCTCTCCATCCTGCCACAGGGGAGGGAGAGGGAGACTGGGGAATGAGCGAGTGGCACATGGTTTAGAGTGTTTCAGTGGGGACACTGAATTGGGGAATGCCACTCCTAAACCACACCGCCAATAGTAGTTTAAAGACGCAGCATCTTTACACTGACAAGACAAGTTGATCCACAGAAAGCAAAGATGTCATCTTGGGAAAAAGTCTGAAGAATTATTTCTTAGGCATACTAAAAGTGAAACTGTTTTGCTTATATACTTGTGTATTCCACACCTCTTCTAGAATATCTTATTTCATCAGTCCAACATAAATTTATTTATTTTTATACTATTCTATTTTAGTCATGTGTTAAGGTCACAATAAACTTATTAAATTATTTTAAAAACATGATGACTTCACTAAGGATATTAAAATAGTAGTCCAAACTGCCTAACTTCAAAAATGTCTCATTAAAAGTTCCTTACTGTTTATGACCAAAGTGCTCTCGTGATCCTCTATAGTCACATAAATCCAACACATTAACTTTTAGAAAGTTTTACTGTCTTTTTCCCATCTAACAAATACAAATACCTTTTGCTAGGCCAAGACAAACCCTCATCATCCCACAACAGCCAACAAAACGTCTAGTACAGGCAGGCTCCTTGAAAGCCCAGCTTGTTTTCAGCTACATGGTGGCCACTATCAAAACCTCAAGTGTGGTATGAGCAGGTGTAGATGGTGATCAGCAAGTAGAAATGAGAAAAAATGAATTAACCTCAGTCACACATGGACACACACACACATGTGCATCTCAAAACAAGCAGATAAACCTATGTGCAAGAAGTTACTTGATGTCAAACCAAGAAGGACAAGGATACCAGAAAGACAAGGAACTACTGGAGAGGGTCCAGCACACAGCTATAAAGGTAACAAGGGGAATGGAGCATCATTCAAGAGCATTGCTATCCTCATGAGGATAGGCTGAGAGAGTTGGGCCTGCTTGAAGAAGAGACAGCTGAGAAGGGATCTGATCAACGCACATAACTATCTTCAGGGCAGATGTCAAGAGGATGGGGCCAGGCTCAGTCCAGTGATGAGATAAGGGGCAACAGGCACAAACTGAAACACAGTGAGTTCTATCTCAATATGAGGAAAAATATCTTTACTTTGAGGGTAACAGAGCAATGGAACAGACTGCTCAGAGCAGTTGAGGAGTCTCCTTCCAAGGAAATATTCAAAACCTGCCTAGACACAACTCTGTGCAACCTGGTCCAGGTGAACCTGCTCTAGCAGGAGGGTTGGACTAGAGGATCTCAAGAGGTCCTTTCCAATCCCAACCATTATGTGGTTCTGTGAAATGTCTGTGAGATAAGGAAGAGCTTCAAAGTATGGTTGAAACTACCTGAAAGGGTGTAGGACTCACCAGTTCCATGGCCATAAATGATCTGTTCTGTATAATGCAGATTTCCCCAGAGCTATGCGGAAAAGAAACCCCAGATTGGAGGACAATTTGAAATCCATAAACTTTGTAATGTTTATGAAGTTCTGAATAACACTGAGGTGGGAAGGCACTGTGACCACAGACATGGGGAATAACAGACCAGAACCCAAAACCACCCTTTCATGGTTTTTTCTGTGAAGACTGCATATCAGGCAGTTAATAGAGAATCAAACATCCTTCTGCCTGTCCCACACATTAAGCAAGACTAAGTTTGGTATTGTATTGCCCCATCATCAGGAAGAAGAACTGCACCAATACAGTTCATCACAGATGTCTTACAGAAGTCTGCACAAGGGCCACTGGCTTTGCAGAAGTACAAGATACCACTGCAATATACAACAAAATACAACCCAAAGTTTTGGGAAAGACAAATGCTGGCTTCTGAAGTCTGTTTCATACTTCTAGTAACCAGTGCTATACAAATACACTGGTGATAATGCAAACGTCCAGTCTAAGAGCTACTAGTCTCAAACTCAAAACTCAATTATGGAGAATTAAGCCGCTTAACCCAATTTTCTCTAAAATTTGTCACTTACTTTTTAAAGTCTCATTAAGGTTCACACAAACATGCATCACCATAGAATCAGTCTGAAATATTGTGTAGGGCACCAGAGTACATTAAAGCATTATTTTTAAAACACGGGTTTATGTTACTATATAGCAAACCCTAGCTGAATCTCAGGGATGGAAATAAGCCCACATGTGTGCTGCAAAAGTCTTCCTACATAGCTACACCACTGAAGGCACACGTGTGGGGTAAGTAAATCATAAGCCCTAGATTACACACTGTGACACAGTGCTCCCTGAGAGCGAGGGGTGGGAGCTACTTATGCCAAACTTACGCCACTCTGAGAGGTGGTGTCATTTCCTCCAAGATGTACTGTCTTCATCCAACAGCAAGCGCCATGCCTGCATCAGAAGCCCCTGCCGACACAACTGGTCTGGTGCCAAGACATTGATGGCTCTGGGGAACACAGCGCCCCAGCCTTGATCCTCGCATCCCAGCTCTGTGCTTCCCAGAACGCTTGGGTTCTACTCTTCCCGAGGCTATGTGTCAGCTCCATCATCAGGTATTGCAGTGAGTTACACCTCTACCATGGCATTAATAGTATTTTATCTCACAGAAGAGTATGATGTATCCCAGGAGCATAGAGGGATTTAATAATAAAACCAAGAAGTGAAACTGCCTTCCTAAATTCCAAAAGGTACAGCAACAATCACTGAAAAATCTCTGCTATGTAGGAATATCTGTTTAGCTGCTGTCAAGGTATATATTCAACTTTTAAAAGTTATGATTACCTGATAGGATATACTATGGCTACAACATTTCAGAGAAACAAATATTTTTTGTGGTAAATGTTCTTATCACAAAGCTCTCAGGTACAAATTTTTTTCCTGAATGCAAGAATTCACATGAACTTCCTTTGGAAGACAAAATCTAGGGAAAAATAACAGAGCCAAAACCAAAACTGAAAAAGTACCTCTCAGGAAGGTACTCAGACGAAGAGAAAGAATTTTTCACTCACAAACCATTCCACCCACAGGACCATTAAGGATGTACCAAACTGATACTCACTTACCTAGGTTAATGGTCATAATGAACCATCTGTTGCTATGAAACTGTTTAAAATCTATTGTGTCCACTGAATGTAAGGAAATGTACCTGTAAAATCACTTTGAACATGTGCCTGAGCTCCATTAGAGAACATGAATGCCCAGAATAGAGGTACTGATTTTAAAAATATAATAAAAACCTGTGAAGATTTTTGTCTCTTACAACTATCTATTTCCTTTCAAGCCTCTCAATTTAAGAAAATGATTGCTTGATTTTTTATTAAATCTATTTTCATTTCAATGTGTTTTTCATATGAACACATTCTCAAGACCTACAGCCATGGAAAATGTAGGTACATCAACAAGTTGCTGAATGGTGCAGTTTTCAGTGGGCTGGGCCACTGTTTATCTTTTTTTATTGATAACAATGAGTTTTTGCCTTGCTAACACAATGTTGTAATATGTTCCAGGAATTGGCTGTGGGTCACAGTTTGAAAAATACCAGTGGCAAGGTCCTATTGATCTTGCTTTAAGCAATTGACTCCAAAAAGTAGAAGCTACATGATTTTGAGAAGGCAGAGCACCTTGCCAGTAACTTCTGTGGACAGAGTGACCTGTTACTGAGGCCAGATCCCTTCCAATATCTGACCAATTTTATTTAAAGCTAACTTCAGATACCTCTACCTTATGGTGAAATCTACAGGGTATATATGTATGCAGAAGCATAGGTATCCAAGTCTAGCATTTACACTCTAGTGAAGCCTCCAAAATTTTGTCTCATTTCCCTGTTCATTGAGTAAGTGCCTATAACTTTTCAGTGCATCAATTTCTACTGCTGCAGCTTGCAAAGTCACCTAAATTCAGATATCCCTGGACCCAAACATAGCTATTTCAATGACAAATAAAAGTATCAGTAGTACATATCTGCTCTCCTTGTGTCCGATGAGAAAGCTGAAGGGAGGAACGAGGTTTGACATAAGCCTGGGTGAGGTGAGGAGTCCAGCCAGCTACATTCAGTCCATGAATCTGGAACCTGTAGGGACGGTGGTCTCCCAGGGGCTACATCTGAAAAACCCAAAGAAGGACAGACAGTGTTTCCCATGAGCCAGGACCCAAGAGCTAGATGAGCATGGCTCAGTGGCACCAAGCACAGCTTGTTGCTCAGCCCTGATGGTTGATGGTGTCCTTCTTCAGGACCAAGATCTGCTGAGGTCTAAGCAGCTGGAGAAAGAAGCACAACAGTCAAGTCAAATTTCTGTTACATTCTCCAGTAGAAGTGCTATGTCCTAGTCACATGACAGGCAATGTAAAGAAACTTCATTCAAGTTATAATGTACTGTGAAAAATAAAGAATGCCCAGAATTAAACAAATCAATCGATTCTAAACTTTGTGTCAGGAGTACGTGTTTGAGAATCGTGATTTAGAAGTCATCAGTGAGCCGCCCCAGCCCAGCCCTTTTACTCTGGAAGACTCAACTGCAAATACAGTAATAAGACTTTTAAAGTTATCTCTGAAATGTCTATATTCTATCCTTTTAGAATTTTAATGGATTTCACATGATACATACAATTTTTGAGAACTGAAGTGCTACTTCTAATATTTCCAGTGAAATGAAATCTTTAAAATAGAAGGAATGGTAAAATAAAAATCTAAAACTATATTTAGCATTCTAAATGCAGTTAGGACAATTTTATTCAATTGATTTCTGAAGTTCCCACGAGTGATCTACAGTGATATCATTCAGTATAACAGTAAGAGGTGCCAAAAAAGTAATTTTAAACAAATGAATTTTATCACATTATCTATTTTTTCCCTATTACAGCTAACTTCCCAAGTACATCTGTGCAATTATCAAAATGAAGGTATATCAAAAAGTACTTTGTTCCAAGATGTATTTCCATTTTTCATTACAAGATCACTGGAGTAATAGCATTGTTTACTCTCTTTTCTACAGAAGGATTTTATCACTGCTTGAAGACACAAAAAAGATAGTGTAAGAAGTGTACACGAATCCTATCTTTTAAACTAAAGTTTTACTACAAGAATAAAATATACAGAAGAACTAGAAGGGACGTCCAGATGACACCTACTACATCCTCTTGCATTCAGGAAGCAGTTATTCAAGTACTCTGATCTTACAGATCTCCAATTGAGATGGAAACTCCAAAGGCTTGCCAAGCAATCTATTCCCTATCCTCGCCATTAAAGTTTTCTGTAATTTTAAAAATAAATCTCCCCTGCTGTAATTTAGCCTATTACTTCTTGTTCTATCAAACAGAGGCAAAGGAAATAGATTGTTCTTTTCCTCCTTGGAGCAACCTCTTGTATTATAGTCTCTTCGTTCTATCTTTTCTGTCAGACTAAACGAACATAATTTATTCTTTTTTTTTTCTTTTAGCTTGTAATTTCTACACTTCTGTCTTTTTTGTCACTCTCCTTTGGACTGTTTCCAGATGATTCTCTTCTTTCTTCAAATCTGGTGTCTAAAACTGGACATGGTATTATAATTCAGTATGAAATGAAGATTTGTTAGTTCCAGATTTCACCTGATTACTTAAATAATGAAGCTAATCATCTCCCAGGAGAAGGATAGCAAAGCTCTCGCTCTAGTAATTGTCCTGCTGTAAACCAAAGTCAAAAGTTAGATTAATTAAAGCATAATTCTGTGAAAATCAATTTAGGGAAACTTGTTTTCCTTTTGGATTTGTGTCTTAATCCTGATTGGCCAAACATCTAAGAAAACACAAACTCTGATTCAAGTTTGTTTGCATCACACTATTTCTATGAGCTTTCTGATGTTCACTAAGAGTGAAGCTCCTATGAAGTCTTTCCCTCAGTGCTGTTTATCTGCCTGTAAGAGCATATCTCAGATTCATTAAAACACAAACAGGGAAGCTGCCCAGGTATGAGCCTCTGGGATGACAGCTGGAGTAGATAGGGGAAGAGGGAGCAGGAGGGGACAGCGACTGGACCAAAAACAGCCGGTGCAGGTTTTAATAGCTGATTCCCAATTAGGCTGTGACTTTAGAACCAGTTCTGTTGACCCTGACAAAACAGCCCCTATCATAAGTCCACCTCACCAGCTATTGTGAACAACAGCATGATTTCCTAAGCCCTACTTCTCAAACAGACTACATGGTTTCCTTGCAACAGTTGTGAGCTATATAAACAATGGCTTATTACATCCTATCTTTGTGTATAGACTTTAGATCTCCTGTTGTAGTAAAGCACGTTAAAGTTTTAAATGAGACATGCATGTGAGAACACCTATTCCCTTTCTTTCTTCTTTTCTGTCTTCTCTCATTTAATTGCTCTACTCCCCTCTCAAGAGAAAAATATCTGAGCAGGATGCCAACATTCAACATGCTGTCATTTATTTTGTTCCTACAGTAATTTTAGTAATAAATTCTGTTGTATATAGGTGGAGCCATTCAAGGATTACATAAGATATTCATTATGTGAGACTAAAGGTCAAGCCTATTTATTCATTCCTGGAGGACTAAGGAATGAATACTTGTGTCACCAATGATGATACCAATACCCCTGCTAAGAGTTATGATTGTGGCTCTAGGATTTTGGTCATAAATAACTAAGAAGGTAGTGGTATTTCAATTTGCATTAATTTGAAAAAATCCTGTAGCAAACAACATTTTATATAATTACTATTTGTAAATATGTTTGGTATTTCCAGTTACATTGAATTCTGGGGATTTCAGGAACAATGCCATAAAACTTGAACAGCACATCTGCCTTAGGAAGCTACTTCAGCCTATTGAGGAATTGTCATATATGCTTATGGTTACTCTGATAACTTTGATATTAAGGACTACACACATCATTAATTTCAAGAAGCTGTCTTGCTATTATGAACCACCTCTTCAAAGGCATCTGCTTTCTTTCCTAGTGATTACAGAGGAACTTTGGAGGTTATTGCTGCCATCAACTATCCAACATTAGGTACTTAACATGGCCTCCCTTTTTTTCTTTGCCAGAGTTAAAACACTTAAAATACAGTACATAATGTGATCAGTGAAGGCTGGGAGCCAGGACACCAAATGGCAGAGGTGTAAAATCCCATGAAAATATTTTCTACAGAGCAAGCAGTGACTGACCTGACAAATAAATCAGACCAAGACCAGAGACAAAGCTGCTAAAACAGACTGAAGAATGGAGCAGGCAGAAAGAGATAAATATGATAGCAAGAGAGAAAATCAGCTTGTCTTGGCTATGTAAGAACAGATATAAGGACTGGGATACTGGAGGAACTGGAAGAGTGATTGGCAAAACAACAGGAGCCTTGAGCTCCTAGGTCAAGGTTTTACTAAATAAAAAGATGTTAAACAGAAGCCCAGAGGAACAACCACATAAACTAAATTAGGATTGGTTAGTTGAGGAGAATCGGTGCAAGACACAGGGACAGAGACAGGTATTAGAGCAGACTGGCAGAAACTGGGGAGGTTGTGCCAGACATACATAGCAGTGGGAAAAGGTACAAAGGTGTCTCAGCCCCAAGATTTATTTGTTGTTAGATTCATCACCACTGCAGTTGGCCACATGAGAAGAGCAGCTTACTTATCAGCTATTCCCTCACATCCAGCTAGCAGAAGTGTGGTGTTTTCACATATGGCACAGCAAAACAGAGCTTGCTCACTATGAGGATTTTCTCCTTTTAATAGGTCTTGACTGGACATATAGTCAAAGTTTCTAGAGGCAGATAAAACTGCTAGGTTACCTACTCTGGTCTCACATCTACACAAACACCACAGAGTCTCTTTCAGTAATGACTCTAATAATTTGTTTGAGATCTTATTTGAAGATGGATACAGTATTGGTAGTTACACTATTTAAAATTTCCACACTATTCCTATCTGAATTTGACTTTAGTTTTGAAACACCTGCACTTGGCATGCCTTTTTTTTCTATGTATATAACAGTTCTGTTCTACCCATTAAATTATTTATTTGGTGTAAGCAAGCTTCTGGCTTTATAAAATTAATTCCATAAAGATATTTACAGACAGACAATAAAGATGCAAGCTCACATTTCCTACCATTTTTTCTTGCTTTCAAATCTCTTTCTGGGAATGGGGCAAATTTCTAAAGTAGACAAGATTGTGGACAAAGAACCCCTAGTTTTGCTTAAACCACAGCAAAAAATTGTTTTAACATTGTTTAATCTTTAAATACATTGAATGCATATAATATAACTAAATAAAATGTGGGATGAATTTGCAGAAATTTCAATATTTGGGTTTTACTGGATGTGACCATGTAAACAGGATGTAATGTTTACTAACTATAAAGCCCATATTAACGACATTGTAAAACAACGTTTTTCAAATTGCAATTGGTTAAAGACCAGGGAAAGGGTGAGTAGCACACCAGCTTCTTACAGGTGTAAAACCAGACTATTGAATTCATGCAGTGAAAAAATAATCCTGCAACTGTAAAACCTGCTTTAACCTGCAAATTTGGAACAAGGCAGAGATATGAGACATTTTTGTTACTTGGCATCAGTTCTTGGAAGTTTCAAAGGTACTGCAGAGCTTCACCATCTCCAGTGAGGCACTTGTTGGTAGTTACTTAAATTTCTATGAACCTAAACTTTTGCCATAAGGCTAGGAATCCTAGCCTTATTATCTTGACAGCCCTTGAAACCTGCTAGCTCACCTCTTAAGCCTGAATGAGATTCCCACTACAGGAAGCTCCCTCCCTGCCACACCTGCAGGCTGAAGCACAACCCCTCCATCAGGTGCTTGGAAAAAGGCAACTGAAGACAAGAGCATTTGGCACAGGCCAGGATATGCTCCTCAGCGTGCTTCAGTGGCACAGCAAGTAGGAAACTCCCCTGGAATGCAGCCATTCCCCACTAGCTTGCTCGGGCAGCTTCCTGATCAGAGGTTTCTGTGAAATTCACTCCCACTTCTCCTCCCACACTGCTGAGGAAGCCTCTGAACCTTGAGCTGGGCTGTGGCTTCCTCCAGGCAAAGGGCATCCAGAATTATGCAGTGTGATGCAGAGCAGAAGAACAAATTACCTGTCTCCAGCATTTCAGCCGTAAAGTAAGTGGGGGTGGAAGTATTCCTATCATGACCTGCATGTTGACATAACTCCAGAGGAAAGAGTTTCCCATCCCAATTCATGCTACTTGATATGATTAAAAAAAAAGAAAAAAAAAAACTAAAACAACCAAACAGGATATCAATGCCTTACATTTGATGCCTCTGCTAATTTATTCTCTAATCTTTATCTGCAAGATAAAGCCCTCAAGGGCTACTACATCTGTGAGAAAACACAGTGGTTGCTGTAAGGACCTACAACTGCTCGCCACTGCTTTGGGCCATCCACTCTTTTGTCATTTTTACCTACCTGCCAACAACGTGCTAAGGAAGACGTGGAATTGGGCATTAGACAAACAACCCAATTGAGATGAGGGACAGCGATAGGAAACAGCACAATGTTTGGAGAAAACAACATGGCTTAGAAGTTCAGGGTAATTTCCCCCTTTCCCGTACATGTTGATTCATCAGACTTATCTTTCTTCTCTCTCTTTTATCTAGTGCATATTTGCAGCTTCAACCAAATCTTTCCAAGTTTCTCTCTGTTCCTGAGAAGGAGCATAGTGGTAGGAGGTCCAGAACAAGAAGATGAGGTTGTTCCTCCGTTCACATGCCAGTAAACAAATTCACAAGACAGAACTTAGCATGCATTATATAATGACATGCAGTCAGAATTTGTACTCGATATGGATTTGATACAACACTTGGAAAATTTTTTAGGATCTGTCAGCCAACTTAATCTAAAAGTTCTAGAGCTATTTAAAAAGCAAGCTTGCTATAGTGTAAATATGGCTCTCATTAGAGCCATTTTTCAGTAAGAACACTGAAGGAACTTAGTGCATTTAAATGCTGAATGCACCACTGACTCACGTATCGACCACGACCAGTTCATACACAGTAGAGTCCCCATTCACAGCTGGCAGTGCCAAGCTGGTAACTTAGAGCTAACTCAGTAAGGCTGAGAGTTGTTGTCCCGATTGCAAATGCAATGCAAACTGCAAACTTCAAGTGCTTTAATTCACTCTCACACAAGTGAGGAGAAACCTCAAGGGAATGTGAGGGTGGGATAAATCTCATCCACCTTGACATACCTACATCAATGAAGTTTAGAGAGTGATACATCTGACTAAAAGTAGATGCCTGCTGTAAAATGAGATGACTCACTTTATGGATAATATTGACTGTTTTGACTAGATCCCCACTGACCATGACTCCAGGCCTATCAGCTGCCTCTATCCACTCTAAAACCAGAGAGAAATTCAATCAGTTTGACTGAAGGCTAGGGATATTCCAGGACATGATCAAGTAAACTAGTAGCTAATATAGACTGTCTTCCAGTTCTCATTTTAGAGGAAATATTGATGATTCTACAGAGACATCACCATGGCAGAAATTATACCGAGATAATACAGATAGTCATTAAAGAGGCATTAATTAAAAATTAGGGGGAAAAAAAGAGGTAGAGTGGAATGAGTTATTTTTAAAATCTTCCGTATGTATAAAGTTGTATTTTTTACAATGTTGTTTTATACTCTGAATATGTATACCAATCATATATACACCATCCATGAATATTCACTAAGAACCAACAAAGTATTTTTATGTAATCAAAGTCCTGGCACATTAGGAAGATCGTATGTTTGATAGTTTTCAGATTATATCATAGGCTTTAAACTATTGCTTATAAAAAGATTCAGATCTTGAAATTTCAAAGCTATTCAAATAGAAATTATTTTGTTAACTACGGGGAAAAAGACTTATAAGTCATAACTTTTTTTAATAGAACCATATTCTTGTGACCAGCATGTGAGTGATGCTTTTATTATATGCACTGAATATGGCATGGTTTTTGGATCATAGAACCTCTTCTAAAACAAAACTGAAGAGCCATGTAATTTTTCTTACAGAGCATGATATAATTTAATCCAAGGGTTGAAATCTGATTAATATTTTTTCCTTCCCCATTTGGCAAATCCCATTTCCCCTTACCCATAATTCTAATAAAATATAAGCCAGCAGGTGGATTTGTTAACATACCACTGAGGAAGGAAGAAGGTCTCTATTTTAACTGTTTTATCATAGAGAGAGAGAGGCATTGTCAAACTAATGATGAAATGCTGTATTTAAGACAAAATACAAGAAACATTTTCAAGTTACCAAAAGTTAAAAATAAGGAGGATTTTTTTCTTAAATAGAAGGATTGCAATTATCCACTCGCTTGTATTTGTCCTGTTACCTATACCCGTGGAAGCTGCTACAAAACTGTAAATGATTACATTAGAAGAAAGAAAAATCATATATTCCATTAAAAGTATGTATCATGTTTATTAATTTTTAGTAACACAAAAAGTTTTTTTATAAAATGTATAGAATTTCATCAGTCATGAAGAGATAATGAATTTTTTCCCAAGTACTATGTTTAGAATGTGCATACTTTTTAACAGAATACTAACGTATATTAGCCTTTCATTTTATACAATTATTCTTGTAATGCATAGCTACACTTCCAGCCCTGCACAACAGAGTGCAGTAACATCACCTTCTCATATAGTTTTGCTAATGCTGAAGAAAAGCAGAATGTTTGGAAATGGAAATTAGACCAGTCAGAAGACAACCATCATCTAACTCCAAAAAGGTGCCAAATGCAATCATGTACACCAGCTACAAGTATGCATTAATTATTAGCAGATAGGAAACTCACAAAGGAAAACAACAATTTAAAGTCAGGAAAACAACAATTTAAAGTCCTGAAAACAACAGGGCCACTCCAAAACATCTGCCACTTCGTACAACCTCCAATCTAATCTTAGGACAACAGGAAGGAAAATGTCCCGCAAAGCAATCCTGATCAATCATCCTCTTAGGCCTTTCATGCCTTTAGGAGAGAAGCCTGCACTCTTTGAAAACTGATCCATGTTTTTTTAAGTTGACTATTAAGAACCAGATTCAAAAAGATATTCAGACCTTAGGGTTCTTAACTGAAACTTGCAGTTCTCAAATGAAAACTGAGCTGCCATGTTTCAGTGTTGAAATGTGTAAGTGCCTCATCTTTGGCACTAGAGTTCACTGACAATAAGGGTTCAAGCAGGTCTGCAGTGGTAAATTATTGCCATTTACTGGTCTTTGCTCCTCTTCTCTGACGGACAGGTTGAAAGTGATCTCCGAAGGTCTGCTAGCTCAACTTCTCATTCAAAGCATCTCCAGCTAAAGCATCTTGCTCAGTCAGGTTTTGAGTATCTTCAAAGACTGAGATTCCACAACGTTGACTGAAAGTCCATTCCAGCATTTGATTATATTAACAGTGAAAATGTTTTTCTTTACAGGCAGAATTTCCTATATCGCAACTTGTGTCCATTAGCTCTTCCCCTGTCACCATGCAACTCCAAGAAGAGTTTGGATCTCTTTCCTATATTCAGCCTATCACACTCTGCTCATACACACGTACCCCAGCCTGTGATATTAGTGACACTGCTGCATTCAAAACCATGTGTCAGTCTCTTGTGCTGGGCAGCAAAAACAGTACTCCAGAAGCTATCTCACAAGTGCCAGAGAAAGGGAACAATTACTTCCCTAGACCTGCTGTTTACAGCTTGCTAATATAATCTGGGATGCGGCTGACCTTGTTTGCCCCAACTGCCAACTTGTACTCATTGTGTCCACCAGTACCACAGGTCCCTTTCTAAAAAGCCGCTCTTCAGTCAGTTCACCTCCAGCATGTGCAAGACTTCCCATCTGTCTTTGCTGAGCTTGGTGAGACTTCTGGCAATGCATTCCTCCATCCTTTCTTGGTCCCTCTGAGTAACAGCCCTGCCCTCTGGCATATCAACTCCTTCCCTGAAGGCTGGTATCATCCATGAATCTGCTGATAGTGCAAGCTCTCACATTAGATCAGATCATCAGTAGTGAAGACACCAAACTGCATTTACCCAAGAATCTGTTCCTGAGGAGGACTGCCATTAGTAACCAGCTGTGGGATGGACTTTGTACTCCCAATTACAACCCGTCTGGACTGGTATTTCAACCAGTTTTCCATCCACCTTATAATCTGCTTATCCTGTCCATATCTCACTGTTTTGAGTGGTAGGATACTCTCAAAGACCTTGGGAAAAGCTCTGCTAAAGTCAAGGTAAACAACATTCACTACGCTGCCCTTGTCCATAGAACCAGTCCACCTTACAATGATCAATCAACCAGGTTCATCAAGGGCAATTTGCCCATGGTAAATTCACGCTGCCTATTTTTAATCACCTTCTTGCAGTTCATGAGCTCAGAAATGGTTTCCAGAAGGAAAAATCTTCTAGGAGACTGAGGTTAGACTGCTTAGCTTGCAGTTTCCTGGATCCTCTTTTTCAGCTTTCTTGAAGATGGGTCTGACATTTGCCTCTTTCTTCCGTCCATCACAGACCTCCCCAGTCACCACAGGGAAGTTGATGGGCAGCACACTTGTGCTGCCATTAGTTAGATTTAATATTTGCAGTCAGTCTGGAGTGTCCTGTTCATCCATACTGGCCTTGCACCACATTTGCTTACCTTTCTTGACTTGGAATGGACCAGTTCTGTGTTTTGAGAAGGCTGTTCTTGAAGGTCAACTAGCTGTGCCAGGGAAACTGACTGCCTCATCAATCTGCCTGACCAGCAGATTCCCAAACAAGTTTTGGGAATTTGCCCTTTGTAAGTCAAAACTGGCAATTTTATTACTTTTCTTGTTTATCTCAGGATTTTAAGTTGTACAAACTCAGAGTTGCAGCCAAAGCTGCCTTCAACCTCTACACTCTCAGACGGATTGTTCATGAGTAGTAAGCTCAGCCAGAGCATCGCCTCTAGTTGCCTCACCAATCACCTACATCAAGAAATTGTCATTGAATTTTCTGCACTTAATCCATGCTTCAAGTGCTGACATGTTTGGAACCTGGTGTTCCATAGAACAAGGAGCTGCACTTCCACTGTTTTGACACCAGAAACCTCACTTCACCTTCAAAAACTGAATATCCTTATCACCTGCCACAGGGAATCTTGGGGAGAGGGCTCCTTTAGCACAGCTGTAGTGCTGAGGAATATTGTGGCTCTGATGCAAAGGGCTAGTAACATATCCCAAGGATAAATGTGATAAGGAGGTTAGAAAAGTGGTGCCAAGGCCTCCTGTGACAGGTGCTATCTTCATCACCTCTACTGAGGCTAAGAGTGGACAAGGAGACTAAGGGGACATTCTCAGGTTGTTGGTGCTAGCTCTGGAGATGAGCAGAGCAGCCCTATTCATGTTGAGTCCTATCCACTCACCAGTGTCCAAGGAAAACACAGCACACCAAGACTCACCAGTGCCAAGGTGGGCATGTTTGCAGTCACTTCATGGAGGCTTTTACCTGGTGCAACAGCACTGGATATGACTCCCTGTTGCCATATTTCACTTGCCAATGAGCTTCCTTTATAATGTCATGTGCCCAAGAAGTCTTGACATAGTGAGGATTAGAGCTACTTCCTTGAGGGAAGACTTCTTAGGAGAATGGTCCCATATTGATTCAGTAATGAAGAGTTTTGTCAATTCACAGTTCCTGCTATTTAATGTGGCCATAGAATTCTGAATTTAATGATGTATTCATAACTTCCCAAGTCTGTAATTCTGCTGTTCAAGCTCCTGAACTCTTCTTGTTCTAAAATAATGACGAATTGAACATTTATCAGAAATACACAACCTTCTGAGGCAGTTAAGACTCCTGGTTTGCACAGGAGATGACAGGACCCAGGCATTTTAAGTCATGGTGAGTGAAAAGATGCCTTTGGAGAAAACTTGTAGAGGCACACCCACATCTTGAATGTCTAATGAACAGAACACAACTCACTCCCTGTCTGATACTCCCTGTAGAAGGCCACACCACCTCAGCACTGTCCCCAGAAGAAACTTGTGTGAGGCGCTCCTTGAATCATATTCTACACAAATAGAATGGCTTGAGTAATGGGGAACTGTAGGTCCTGAAGGTAACAGACTCTCTGTCAGGAAGCATTTACATTCTTAAGCCAAGCTCTTTCAGTTACCTCCATGCACAACTTTACACATGAATAAATCCATAATGTTATTGAATATTTCACAACTACGCAGTTAAGATATATTTTTAGATTACAGGAAAGTTCTCTTGAAACAGGAAAATACTCTGTGTGAAAACTGGGTTTGGTGTCAGTTGAAGAATCATGTTTAGTATCTTCATTTTTAATAATTAGCTGTTTCTGATTTTCTTCTACCATTTGAAACAGATAAAATGCAAATAACTATTTGGAGAAAAGATAAAAAGGATTTAAAGAATTTTAAGTGAAATGAAAAGCTTTAATGGGTGTTAACTGTATGTGAGACACCAATGGCTACAGTTAAAGAAAAACTGTGATGCTGCCCTCCCAATTCAGTCTTGGCAATTCTGAAGCACCTGGTTCTTTTCATTTTACATGAAATGCTGAACTAGGGCGTGGTTTAGAAAGAAACTGCAGTAAAGTGAGAGAGTAATTCTGTCCTAACAATAAGTGCTTTATATAGTGTTTCTCAGTTGCATGGGAAGCACAACAGCTGGGCTAGAAGAGTATAGGCTTTTAGCTAAAATACGACATTTTTGCTTTTAAAAAGAGGGAAAAATAAGTTATTTCTTCACTTCCATTCCTGACTTCCCATATCCTCTGCTTTACTCACCTAATAAATGCAGATTCTTTTTTATAATGTCTTATTGTGAAAAAAGATTTTTCACTGAAGAACATGAAATTACTTAACTTTGACTACTCTGAGCTTGTCTCAAGCACACATTTCTTCTTCGTTCATATGCAGAGGCATTTGACTTGTCCTTCTGGAGCCTTCCAAGGATTTCAAGAAATCTGAACTTCATACCTGTCCTGGGACTCTTACACAGGATCAGCCATTGTGTTATTCTGCAGAAACCAAGCCATTAGCTGTTGAAGACAGAGGAGGTGTGAGGGTGATGATGCTGGACTGTTCTGGGTTCCAGACAAACCCTTCTGCATCACTGGAATGGTAAAATTTCTACTGTGAGCTGTTAGAAGAGCTACCTCCCCCCATTTTTCTAAAGCATGGCACGGATTTGATATAATTGCATGGGGAAGGGGAGGGGTTCTAATTGAAAATCAACAGTTAAAAGTCTGTACTTCTTTTTCAGTTGCTTAACTTTACTGTTTGCAACATAAAATTATAATCTGGAATTAACTGCAGTTTCATTCTCCCCTCCACACTCACGGGGGCGTCATGAATCTCCAGACAGATACTCTGTAGCTCCAGTGGCAAAGTGCTGCTGAGAGGAGGTTGAGGAAGTAGAAGATGGAAAGAAATCGAAAATGGATGAGATTTACCAGAAGTTGAAACCAGTGCGTCTACAGGAGGGCAGCAGTAGACAAGGCAGTGTTTTGGTACTTCAGCATTCCGGTTTCATGTTGACTAAAAACATTAATCTTACCAAAATCAAGCCTGTGATATATGTCCTCTGTCTCTTGCATCTATATGAAAACATGTAGGAAGGATAGCCACTCCTAAAATATCCCTTATTTGCAAGACTTTAGATGTGGAATTTATTTCATAAATGCATTTATTTTAAGACTTGTCCACATAAAGGGGGGAAAAAGTATATAGGTAAAGAAAATCTAAATATAGATGTGCCATGGTCCAAAAGGTCCTATATTAGATTCTTCATGAGTGGAGAAGAGAAGCTTATTTCCAAATCTCAGTCCTGAAAATATCCAACAGGCTCTCTTTATGGATATCTAGGCTGAACTTCCCTCCATCTCCAAGGCCTGCAGACTCCAAATTCTAGGTCTTTGGTACAGTGCAAAGTTTTGGGGCACACAGACTGAAAGCCAGCAACAGAAGGAAAATATAACATGGCTGTTATCAGCCAAAAAGCCTTTTCTAACTTATTTTTGTATCATCTGTGTCCATCCCACACGGACATGCTCCATATAAAATGAAAGTTAGTTTTCTGTTTTCTTAAAAACACCACAAGATGACAGTTGTGCCCCACCTGCCCCGAAAAAAGAAATAAAGAGCAGAGTTAACTATTCAGCCAGGTGCACTTCTTTCAAAATGCCTGTGGCAACTGGGCTAAGCAAACTAGAGGAAATATTTATCAAGAGCCACCACTTTATCATCCTTTTAAAGAGCAACAAGGAAGTGCTAGCAACACCTAATTGCCTTGACTTCAGATTTCTTCTACTCCCTCACCACTGATAACAAGGGGGACAATGTTCTGTCTTGCTGTTGTTACCTGAATAGTGTGGATGCTGGAGCCTTTGAAGGAGGACTAGAGGGAGTCCTGTCTTTCTCTGATTCTTATTTGTACATTCTCTTGCACTGATGCTGCCCTTCACACAGTGGTAGGAAGTCCATTTAAAAGACAATTTTTTTGTCCTGTAAATTGTCAGCTGAATTAATCTTTATCTATGTTGCAGTACAGGTGTGTGAAATGCTAACGCCAAGAGGAAGGAAGAAGAGGACAAAGATGCATGATATGCTTCTTTTCAGAAGCAGCACCAGTTTAAGCTGTCCTAAAGAAATTGTGCAACAACTCGCTGTTACCTAACTACTAGGAGTGGTTCCAGAACTTGTCTTTAGTTTTGAGTATGTAGTGCATAACTGTAGAAAGCCACTCTGCTGGAGGGCAAAGCTATCACGAACATTCAGGAGCTAGCTACTCAGACTACAAACGCTACAAATTCTAGTATTCAATATTAGTTTGGCAAATCAACTACTGCATTAGGTTAGTGACATCATTATGTAAATTATTTACCTGCAGGCTTTCAGCATCAGGGATTTACCCAAAATCTCAGTTGTTCCTATAACGAAACAGCACCGTGAAAGACCCGTGTTGGTCAAGAGGAGATATGGATACCGTGCACACACGTTTTCATGTCTCAGAGGTGATCCCATGAAACAACTGCCTCCTTAGTTACATTACATTCCATATTTTGAGGAGATGTGAGCTTTTATATCAAAACTTGTCCAATAAAACAGTTAGGAGTTGTCTGTTAAGATTTTTCTTCCCCAGAGGTTTAAGGGGCTCTTAAAGAATGTGGAATATTTGTCCCCAAATAATATTATGTATGCAGAGTCTTAAGTTAATACATAATCTGGCACACAATTCAAGAGTTACTTCCTGTAGTAGCTAGTTTGTGGTAATGACATGTCATTTCTGTAGATTGTGTAAACTGCTGGCTCTATTTTCATACTTCAATAAAATCTGTTTGCAGAGCTTGTACTTCTCCTTTCACTACAATTAGGCAGAAGTTCAAACAACAAAACTTTATTGTTCATGTCTGTAAGTTAAATAACAACTGCAAAGTATAAAATGTTTTTAAACCAATATAACAACATGCAAAACACCACTAAGTTCTACTGAAATTACAGTGCACTTTCAGAAGTGACTGATGTGCAAAGGAGTTTGCCTGCAATTCTCCCATCCCCTCTCCATACACCCTTATTTCTTGTCTAAGTGGTACATCATGGAGTATATGAGAAAGAGCTTAGTATGGCTAAACTCTGGGATCAAACACTAGAAATGTATATGCATTCAAACTGTGCCTTGCATCTTATATTCAGACTAAAAAAAAACGTATTTTCATGTTAACAATCTATTTCTGTCTTCAAACTTCACAAAAATGCTGAAAACTCATTTTTTAGAGATCAAGATATATATGAAATACTTTAAAGTTGTAAACTCTTACTAAAAGTTAATTTGCAACACTGCTGCAGAACATGAACTCAACTGGTGAGTTTCTTTGCAAGTATCTTTACTTACCATTTTTGAGTAGTGAATTGGCAGCAGTTTTGTCCAATTAATTTTGACATGAGTGAAGGATGATAAAGCGAACTGTTTATCAGTACTTAAGCGCTGACTACTTTTAAACATCCATGAGACATTACACAGAATACTAGTACTCCAGTTTTAAGAGATGATCCAACATTTTCTGAGAAAAGACGCTCAGCTCCTGGACTCCAGTTCCAACGGACATACATGTGTATACAAACTCCTTTTAGGTAGTTCAGTTCAGGTCCTGGAAGTAATGCTGGGAGCTGTGACTTGAAGAGCTCCTGTTCTCTGGCTGATACATGAGGGCACCAGCACAAAGAACCACAAAGAACAGCGCACCAGTGAGACTGGTACAGTGCTGTGTTTGATAGTTTGTGCTCCAAACATGCCACCCAAGATAGCTGGCCTGCAATGGCCTCTCCTCCTGCCACACCCAGGCTCCTGCACATGCCTATTTACTACTTCCATTCCAAATGTTAAACTTCCCATAACTTTATTTGCATTTACAGAGGTGTGTGTTTTAATATTTACAGCTACTCCATATTTAATATCAGCAAGCTTTTACTTGGCAATAACAACCCAATTTGGTGATCAGTGGTTTTGCTTTAGCTAATTTTAAAATTTGTTCCTAACACCCAGTGCGCAGTACTCTGGTGTGGCAATGGACAAAACTCTATCAGACATGACACCCACTTTCAAAACACCTAGAGAGCTGTGGTGTTTCAATGTGCATGACAGCTTTTTAAAAGGCTGGTGACTGCACAGCATATGTTTTGTGGCGGAGTTTTGTCATGTACTGTGGCAGGGGGAGATGTGTTGAGCTACCTAAAACACCATATAAAATCCCGCCTGCCAATTTTTCCTTCACAAATTTGCAAACATCACATCCCCTCACTTTCCATGAAAAGACACAGAAGAATATTGAAGCTGCTTCAAGGATTTGTTTGAGAAGTGCCTGCTTCTCTCCAGCTAGCACTGAACTAGTTGCAGGCATATAAAAGTCAGCTTCATGGACCTCTATACTTAGGGACCACAAGCGGCCATTGAAACAAGAAAGAACAAAGTCTTTCTTTCTGCATCTTCCCTGGAACCAGAAGAGCACCAAAAACCAGACCTTTGGTGACTCTTCATTAGAACAGATGTTCAGTATATCATCCAGATACCCAGTGGAGTATTTAATGTAAAGTTTTTTTACAGAGCAGTATTACTGAATTCAAGCCATAAACCTGTTTATTCTACAGTAATTGTGCTTATGAAGATCATATACTGGAATTGGAAACTCTTCCCTCTCCGCAACTATAGGGGTTTTGGGAGTTTTTTTTGTTTGTTTGTTTGTTGGTTTGGGTTGGGCTTTTTTGGATTTTTTTTTTTGTGTTTTCCCCTTCCCTCAAGAAAGAGGCAGGTGACTATGGAGCAGCCCTTGGTGTTCTAATCACAAGACATCTCCCAAACATTTTATGACAATGAGGAGGGGGTAGGGAGAAATGAAGCAAACAGCTGTGTAAAGTTTTATCACTCTCAGACCTAACTGAAGCCAGCAGTACCAAACTGAGAACAAAAAATCCCTTAACATTATAAACACTAGCCATTCATCAGTCTGTCCTTTCTTAAAACTTTAACAAATAAATGAAAATTAAAAAGGCAGACAGTACTTACGAAGCTAAGCCCTTGTTAGCAATGAAGCCACCAAAACCTCTTGAGCAGAGATTAGCAAACTAAGTAATTTTCTGGGAAATCTCCAATGCCATTCAGCTAGTTAACAAAACTGTTCCATTCTTTGATTGTGGTCCTGTAGTAAGTTAGGACTGGATGTGGTGATCACAGATCTGCATAGCAAAGGGATACAGTCTGGATACTGCTGAAGACTCAGTTTGTGTACCTAACATAACCGATTCAGCTACCCAGAGAACTAAACCCATTTGAAAAAGCCAGAACCAAGAATCACCACTATAAAGAATATCTTTTACTACTTAGATTAGAAGTACAGCACTTGCTACCTTCCTCTCTGTACTGGACAGTGTTATTCTGAGTAATAAGCATTATACCAGAATGAGCGAAGCGTATTAAAGAATAGCTCATTTCTGTATTTGAGCCCAGTGTTCAGGTATTTTGCAATCACATTGCATATAATGACTATAATGCAAATAGAGCCAAACAGCTACTAGGGTATGTTTTCAGGGTTGAAATTCAATAGAGCTTCAGGTTCTAAGACACGTTATAAGAAGAAACAATTGAAGATATACTGCTTTTTCAACCTTAAAATAAACTGAGTTTAAGTTTTCCAGGCCACATGTCTGCCTCAAGCTGATGTTTTCAAAAGAATTTTTTAACAAAAATCCAAGTGTGAAACTGAGGAAGGAAAAAACCTCCCATTTTTACTCAAGTACAGAAAAAAACTCTTAGTGTACTTGAAAAAGCCTTTACTTTGAAGAGAGAATTTGAAATTTAGTGGGAGAGTAGCCTTCGAATCAGATATGCCTTTTGGGCAGTTCTCCTATTGAACAATGTGATAAGGCTGTAAGTGTTTGAATCTCAAGCTGCACATGCGCAGCAAAAAAAAAAAAAAATAATGACAAATATATTAAGAGCTGGAAGCTGGGTTTTCTGAAAAACCTGTGGCATCAGCAATGCTGCAGGTTGGTCCTTGCAGAGTTCCTCCTACCTGAAGCAGCAGCAGGGACATTCAGGCTGGGGCTGTGCTGTGTTCCGTGCTCCCTCTTCTGGCACCCAGGCCCCGCCAAGAGCCAGCAGCAGCCTCGGGGGGAGGGAGGGATAGGGGATGTTGGGAGTATACCGCAAATGCATCCTGTTGGGTATACACCACTTCTATTTCTGTATTTATCAGGGATTTACAGAGTAGCGAGTTTCTTGTATCAAACTGATGGCCTCTAACGAAGTGCTTCTCATTTTCTGAGTTCCAAACTCAAGCCACTGGAAAATAAATGCAGAAATATCAAGGAGAATCTACCATATGCATACAGCCTTCTCAGCACTGCAGCTGTTCTGAGGAACAGAGCATCCCAATAACGTTGCACCAGAAAAGACCTAATAATGCAGACAGGACCACAGCATGCACCCACAAGTTCAAGAAAAAGTCTATCACTGAATTTAGCACAGCTCTAAAATTATGGCTAGCACTCCTACTGCTGAATGACCTCTACCCTCAAATAACCTTATATATACATGTACATTATACATTATATATATGTACATTATATTCACTGAAATTGTGCTTTTATTAAATGAAAACAAACCCAATCTAGCAGCCATTCTTTTATTGAATCCCTCTATGCTTTAGCTTTCTCAGCAATATAATGATGATAATGCTACTAGTTCAGAATTTTGGGAACTCATTAGTATGAGCATTCAGATACTCTCCTAATGATTACTCTAGAAAAGTCTGCAGGAATAGCAAAAAAAAAAAAAACAAGCCTGTATTCAGATAAACACTTAACATCATGGAGATACAGAGAAATAACTTTTCTATTTTTTTAATTATGTGAACAGTTTCCAACTCAAACTGAAGGATCATGTATTAAAAAAGTGATCATGTAATTAAGGATTATCATAATATACATGCATGATGTCACAGATGGAAAACTTAAGCAATGAGCACTGAGTTCTTCAACCTTAATTTATATATATGTAAAGTTTGCATGTAATTATACTTAATTTTATGTTCAGATGCAAACAGAAACTATTAGACTTTTATTTAAAGTCAAAAACTCTCTGGCAGATAAAAAAATAGTAAATTAAATGTCTATGTATTTTCTTCTATAAATAAATAAATAGATCCTGAGATGAACTTGGCTGCAGCTAGCAACCCAAATATGAAAAAAAAAAGATATTAAAAAACATCTTTGAAACCTTAATTAGCACAAGGAAATGATTCCTTAGAACAAAAATTAAGTGACATGGGGAAATTCACACTATCAAATACATACAATAATTTCTGTATATTACTGCAAACACGACACAAACACCTGGATTAAGGATACACAACTCCATTTCATAACTTCTAAGCAAAATTAATTCCAATGGCACACCATGGAGGCTCTGGAATAGCTTGGCAACCTCTCAAAGGAAAAACTGTGACATTATTTAATTTTCCTAAAGCAAAGTGAAGAATGAGCCTAGACTTATTAAAATAGAGGTAACAGATGAAGCAATATTCTCAGGGTTTCATTCACAGATAGGCTTACTTCACTTTTATTGTCCTATAAATCTAGCCAAACTTGTAGCATTAAAGAAAAAAATAATCTATTTTGACTTTGTAAAGTATCACTACAGTAACTTCCTGAAGGACGAAACAAGATAGGAAGACGTTTCATTCTGAGAGACCACTCTGTACATTCAGGCCACTCCTGTTCATGCTGGGGAACTTACGAAAGGCAGCCTGCGATGCAGAAGTGTGAACAGTACTTAATATTCCTGAATCAACAAAAGATAGAAATAAACTTTAGGGTAAATGCACCTAAGGAGATCTGTATCTAAAGTCACCTGTGACACTGCTGAAAGCACATAGATACAGGACTGTCCCACTCAAAATTATCAGATTTTCCTCACTCCCTTGCTCAAGTTCCCATTTTCTTTCATCTTCCTTTCTTGTTCTTCAGCAGGACTGAGAGTATTTTTCCAGCTTCTTGACTGCTTTCCATTACATGCGAGGGAGTCTCATGGAGGCAAGAGACCTTTCCCCAGCGTGCCGTTTCCCCACTCTGCACACAAGCTAGATAAGGACAAGGCTAAGCAGACTCGCTTGCGTAACACGTTTGAACACTGCTACCCCAAATACCCACACTGCACTTTTGCCTCTTGGTAAAGGGTTAGAGGACTATGCTCACTCTTAACACTATTAAGTACATCTCCACTCAGAACCAGACACTGACCCTGCTCTATGCATCAACTGCTCTTAAACTTAAGTGAACCTGGGAGCCTCAGAAGCCCCAAAACCAAGAACTGGCAGAAGACATAGGAGCATATATGCACTCAATTTCTGCATTTTCCTAAGCAATTCTCATTGCTAACAAAGAGAGTTTGCAACAAGATTCTGAGTAAGACAGATCTTACATTAAGGTTCAAAATTCAGAAGTCGTAGCAGCTCAGCCTAATAAACATTTTTATAATATCTGGAGATTAACAGTCATAGATTCCCCTAAGAGCTTTAAATGCTATCATGTTTCTGCAAGCAACAGGAACCAATACTCAACTACTTTTGATTACTCTTTATAGTAAACAATTTCAAAAACTGTTTCTCATTAGCTTTTTTTTTTTTTCCCCAGTTATATCAGACACAACTGTAGTTAAAACTTTAAGTCCTATGTTTTAAATGTGATTTTCAAATTAGGTATCACATCAGCATTTGACCAATGCACTAAGATTGAGGGGATTTGTTTTCCAGTTACTCTGAAAAGTAAAACACTTCCTTTTATCTGGCCAACACAACCGCATTCAATGCAATGCTCCTATCTATCAGCGGTCTGTAAGGCCAAATCCAGATCAAGCATATCACCAACACATACATCAAGAATCATAATTAAACAACAACAAATTTCTTCCTTTTAAAGTACGTCTGTGGGTATTCATGTGCTGTTACTGCTTTAAGTTTTTTATTTGCTTGGGCAATTTTAATAGATTACTTAGTTTATATGGTCAATCTTCTTTTATTTAAGTTTTCAGAAGTGTTTTTTCAGCACATATTATATTGAAATGCATAAATTGTCACATGTATTGTCTGTCCACACATTCATAGTTGCACAAACTACTTCCCTTTTCATTTATGCCTGTATTAAAGTTAGGTAAAGCAACTGCTTACTCAGAGAAATTTCAACATAATCCTAGCTACTGTTGACTATCATTTGAATTGGTAAAAATATAAAGATGAGACAGTGCTATGTGACAAGGAAATATTGCTGGCAAATTTGCAATACTGAGAACTCTCCTGCTAGTAGGATTTCACCACTTTGACTTCTAAAAGACATCATGAAGTTACTAGGTTTGGTTTTGCTTTAAGTTAACTGGACCTTTCCCATCCAAGTATGACACCACAATTCTTAATCTACAAAAACCCTTTCAGCTCGAGCCAAATTTAATCTGATCATTTCTGTATTTCTGAGCATGGCTCCTTTTTAACATTCAGAAGAACTCTCTCAGTTTTGCATCTCAATCAAACTTTCACACATTCAACCAGAAACATGAATCACACTAGTGCTATTTCAGGGAACAGTGTACAGCTATAGTGGCAGGGGGAAGTGTGCCATCCACCAGATCACACTGACACAGAGGTTATCATGAAGTAATGTATGAGATTAAAGGTAAAGGTAACTTACTAAGACGAAATACTTGTTTTTTTTAAAGAAAAAACTTGCACCCATTTGCTGTCAGGACGTTCACGACTTCTGTGCTATAGACCAATGCCTGCTAGAACATGAAAATATTTTTTGCCATTGAGGCCCTAATCTGCATTACAGTTATGACAATTTAAAGCAGCAATTTTTTCTTGCCTGCAAGAAAATGATATGAATTTAATAATCTTTCTAAACTTACTGATGAAGTATTGCCAACCCACAGTGTTCAGAACACCTAAGTCAGAACCTACAAAGGAATTAGGATTTCAAAAGTATGGCAGTTTTGAAATCAAGTGGGAATGCATGTGCATATTTATTTTTACTTCTCCTTCAGTTGCATTTAGGGTCTTCCTGCTTTGTGTTTCATACTTCATTGCACAACTGAAAAACCATCACCTCTTAAGTGCTTATAACTTAAGAGTTTATGACCATAAAATTCACTGATTCCAAGAGGTGGAGCTTTGTGAAGAACAGCAAGTATTAAAAATTACAATAATTACATATAACATTTTTTAAAGTGTTTAATCAATTTACTTGGGTATTTTCAATAGCATTTATGTAGCCAAATTTTCCTTCCATTTTATTTCCTGAGTAGTAATATCATAAAGTTGAAATGAAGAAGGTGCACATCATCTTGGAAGATTTAGGAAGGTAAGTGTCATAAATGATTTAAATAAACAGCTTAAGAAGGTGGGTCTTTCCAATGTGAAACTGTTTTTAATTTTTTTTTTTAAGATTATCTAACCCAAGCCTCCTGGGGTAGTTAAGTTCCAGTAACTGTACTAAACATGGTGTACAAGTGTGCAGAAGTAACCTGTAATGCTGTTGTACCTCCACTTTCCCACTTCTGCTATGCTATTTAGCATTTAATTTCATGCATAAGACATACCTTTCACTTATGATTTAATGGTGTACCATTGAAGACTAGTCACTTATGGTCTACACTAAGCAGCAGAATCTTTAAAAGAAACTAGCATGCTAAAATATAATAAAGAATTTTAAAATATTATTCAGTAAGAAGAGGTAGGGCTTGCTGAGTAAATGCCCCTTGTTGAAGTGAACATTTGCCACAGCAAGTTAAGCAAACAGTGAAGTCTTTAGCCCAGCATCTGCAGCTACTCCAACACTTCAACATTTTTATTAAATGTTTTTATTAAATGTATTTTAAATGTAACATTTTTATTAAATATGGTTGAGCTACATGTTACTAAAATTTGCCAAATTTGCCTTTCTGACCCTCTCCTCTACCAGAAGTTTATTCTGTAATTCTTGTGCTTATTTTTACATTGCACCTCTATTATATGCTGTCTGCAGTCTTAAAAGGGAATTTACTAGATTCTCTACTCCATCTAATAGGCTGCATTTTCAAAAAACACGTATATAGCACAGGCACATACACACAAATAAAATTAACTTGTTTCTAAGGATTTCTAGTTTACTGTTTTAATACAAGTAGTATACAGCTAGTGATACTAGTGACACTAATCAGAATGTAATGTTGCCACAATTCAAGAGCAGCACAAGCAAAAATGGAAATGAGCAAGAATATTTCACCCACCAGAAAGCAAATGCAGAGTTAGTGGGACACTGACAAGAGCAACTGTGGCCTGCTCTCTGTAAAGCAGCAATTCTGCAGATAGGTAATAAGCACAAAATTTAGTATTAAACATTCAAGAAAAAAATTTGAAACTGCAACACAGGATACAGTTGCTAGAACAGAACATTGACTTAACATAGCTATACTTAAAAAAGACCAACCAATAAAGAGGCAAAACCCCATGCAACCAGTACTGAATAGTGACAATTCAGTTACTGGACCTGTCCTGTCTGTCTGCAAGAATTCCATTAACACATTTATACACTGAAGCTCATTGTTTATGATAACACTTATAAACAGTACAGGTTTTATTTTACAAATAAACTTAAATTGCATTGATAAATACTATACAGAGATCAATAAAAGGTCTTTTTTCTAAACAGCAAGATTTTTTCCTTTTCCCTATTTTTGATCTTTGACTCTTCAATACACAAGATATTTCATGATTCCTTAATGTCAAGGTAATTTTGGTACATTTAAAAATTATAACTTCAATCAGAAATATGCTATTTCCTTTATTTAATATCATTTAAAAGCATGCATATTTAAGACAAATAGATCAGAAAAAAAAAAAGCCTTAATGCACAANCCCGCAGCCCCCGGGTCTCCGGGAGCTGCGCCCCAGCGACGGCAGCGCCAAGGCCGCCTGCCTTGGTCTTTGCCTTCCCCTCCCCCGCGCGGCAGCTCCGCCAGCTCGGCGCTCGGATAACTCAGCCTCTGACTCGCTCACTGCTCGCGTCCCCCTTCACCTCCCTCTCCTCCCTCCCCCAACGCGAGCGCTCGAGAGTCTACTCTCGGCGGCGGGAGGGCGGTGAAATCCTCCGCTCTCCTCCCTCCGCGCTCCGTAACGCGAACGAGCCGCCGCCTTCTGTTCCTCAGCCTCGGCCAAGTCGGCGTTTGTTGACAGGCTCTGCCGGGCACAAAATGGGGCTGCCGCTTCCATGGGCGCCGCCATTTTGTGAGGAGCCGCCGCGCGCCCTGCAGCAGCAGCAGCCGCAGCCTCAGTCGCNTAGAACAGAACATTGACTTAACATAGCTATACTTAAAAAAGACCAACCAATAAAGAGGCAAAACCCCATGCAACCAGTACTGAATAGTGACAATTCAGTTACTGGACCTGTCCTGTCTGTCTGCAAGAATTCCATTAACACATTTATACACTGAAGCTCATTGTTTATGATAACACTTATAAACAGTACAGGTTTTATTTTACAAATAAACTTAAATTGCATTGATAAATACTATACAGAGATCAATAAAAGGTCTTTTTTCTAAACAGCAAGATTTTTTCCTTTTCCCTATTTTTGATCTTTGACTCTTCAATACACAAGATATTTCATGATTCCTTAATGTCAAGGTAATTTTGGTACATTTAAAAATTATAACTTCAATCAGAAATATGCTATTTCCTTTATTTAATATCATTTAAAAGCATGCATATTTAAGACAAATAGATCAGAAAAAAAAAAAGCCTTAATGCACAAGCCCGTTCTCCACCTCTAAAAACGGAAGAGCCCCGATCAACATAAACAAACAGAACCGATGGTGACATACTAGAATCAGCTTCACAACCTTATCGTAAGGGATCTCCACCTGTTTCAGCTATAAGCCGAATAACCAAGCTATAAGAACCAAGACATCGTTAATGTAAAACAGTAATTATTACCAAGCTGGCATCGCAAGATCAGAGTCCAATACAGACATTTTGTACCTTGGTGCTGGATAATGTTACTTGAAGCATCAGCCTAATAGCCGGTTTATTCATAAGGCACGCACTAAAATGAAACAAACAGTAATTAAGTGCTGACAGTGACCTAGTTAGCAACACAAGGAGCTCGATCGTCCTGTCATTCATTACAGGTTCGCCGGAATCCGACAGGAACGGTCCCGTCCGGCTGGGCAGGGCGGAGGCGGAGCGNCAGCAGCAGCAGCCGCAGCCTCAGTCGCGGCGGCCGCGGCAGCTCAGGCGCGCCGGAGCGGCGGCCGGGGTCTGTGTAATGGTTGAATAAAGTGACCCCGTCTAGGGAATCCCCGGCTGACAGTTACGTAAGGGACCGTGCGCAATTGCTGTGCTTAGCATGGAAACCCACCTAGCCCTGCTACGCAACTTGCCTGTCCTCCCCTCTGCCGCCCGCTCCCCTCACAGAGCGCCCCGGCAAGCGGTGACTCACCTCTGCCGACCGCCCCTCGCGGACGGGAGACCCCCTGCCTTTAAGGAATTTTTAAGGCATGATTAAAACCCACCGCCCTCCCGTGAAGGGAGGTTTGGCTGTGTGTCTAAAAAAACGATTTAGCCCCCCAGTCGCTTGTTTTAAACCTCTCTGAATTGTATTATCCTGGCTTTGGCAGTCTTACGCATACTGTAGCTGAAATAGCAGAAGCTCAGTGTCAGAGACAGGAGCTGCAGACCAAGATCTGTAGGTCTGATTTTAGGGGAAGGGTGCGGGGGGAGAAGGCTCGTAATGCTACAGTGAATAAGACACTATGCATTTCATACTCTGAAATCCTCACACCACCACCCTATCCACACAGAGAGGGCAACTTTCAGTGCAGAGTATTAATTTGAAACTGAGGTGTTTCTCTGTCCTTCCCCCCAAACCATGAACCCAAGGCAAATGTTACCAAGCGTTATTGTATCTGTCTCTATATTCAAGCTGAAACAGCACGCAAGTCAAAAACAAAAAAAATATTCTTTGAAAAAAAAAATTGTTTTCTGAAGTTAGTACATGCAGTAGAAAGGAAATGCAGTTTTCCTTCTTTAAGTGCTCACTGGGGGCCATCGTTTGCCATTGATTCTAAAATTGATTACTGACTTTACCGAATTCTGCTTAAAAAATCCCCAACCCTGTAGGCCCGATCTAGCTTTGGATTTCAGTGTACTGGTTGTGAGGGGCAAATGTTCCTTCAGAGTCTTTTAAATTGGAGCAAGCACTCAGCTGCAGCTGTTTGCATGCCAGGGAAGGGCAAATGCCCACCTGGGCACCGCTTGCTTTACCTGAGAAGCGAAGGTTTGATGGAAGGCACGCTTCACTCCATGGGCCCTTTCTTGCTCCTGTTTGCCCCAAGTGTCACCAAGCTCCACCATGGTCAGCGTGTAGGTCTTCTCCTGCGTTTCCATGTGGAAAACACGTCAGGAGGTCAGTGTTTACAAACACTGCGCACACCACAGGCAGAGGGGAAGTGGCTTGCAGTGCCACTGGGGGCTGCTGCCCGTCCAGAGTGAGGGCCAAGACCTTCCTCCTCCATTAATTTTGTGCTGCATGTTCCATTCGTCAATGTGCAGAAATATATGGGCGGTTTAGACTGCCTACAGCAGTCTTGAGGCACTTAGATTACAGGCCATAGTATCTCAAGAGAAAGAAGGAAAAAAAAAATATTCATGGAGCTCAGGCTCCTGCTGACAAACCTCTCTAGGGCACCTCCTGCTCGGGGGAGCGCTCGGAATTCTCCTTTAGGGAGTTTTAAACCCCTCATGCCTCGAAATGAGGGGTTCCTGCTGCCCCCCCCCGCCCCCGCCGTGCCATCCGGG
>VYXC01007459.1:128138-220545 GCA_013397175.1 Platysteira castanea | reverse complement strand
TTGTGTGAAGTTTGCGGCACATTGCAGATGAGCCCTTAGCGGCGAGAGGAGCCTATTGTTCCCCGCCAGGAACTGCTTGCTGGGGCTGTGCTGGCTTTTGCCTTTGGAGCTGCCTCCTGCAGTACCTGAACCGGCCTCCGGGGCCCGCTGTGTCGCGCTCTCGTCCAGGCAGAAGCACGGCGGCCTCAGATCTTTTTGTCTGAGCGAGAAGAGAAGTGAANCTGCGCACACCACAGGCAGAGGGGAAGTGGCTTGCAGTGCCACTGGGGGCTGCTGCCCGTCCAGAGTGAGGGCCAAGACCTTCCTCCTCCATTAATTTTGTGCTGCATGTTCCATTCGTCAATGTGCAGAAATATATGGGCGGTTTAGACTGCCTACAGCAGTCTTGAGGCACTTAGATTACAGGCCATAGTATCTCAAGAGAAAGAAGGAAAAAAAAAATATTCATGGAGCTCAGGCTCCTGCTGACAAACCTCTCTAGGGCACCTCCTGCTCGGGGGAGCGCTCGGAATTCTCCTTTAGGGAGTTTTAAACCCCTCATGCCTCGAAATGAGGGGTTCCTGCTGCCCCCCCCGCCCCCGCCGTGCCATCCGGGGCGACTTCCTGCCCTTGGAAACACCTCGGCCCGGGGGACTCGGAAAGTTTTCCGAAAGTCCACATCCCACCAGTGCCCCCTTCGGTTGTTGGTTTCTCTCCCCTTGAACTCAGGGCGTTGGGTTTAGTCCAATTAAAAAANTTTAAACTTTTTTTTAAACAAGCCCCTCTCCATGGCTGATCCCCGGCCGAGCACGGGCACCTGGGTCTCTTAAAGACAAGGAGGAGCCGGGGATTGTTGTTGTTGTTGTCGGCCGTTTTTTTTTTTTTTTTTAATTGGATTTTTTTTTCTACGAGAACCTTTTTTATTACAAAAATGGCAAATTCGACGGGTAAAAACCACGCAGACCAGCGGAGAAAGGGACTCGCTTTCCTGGACGAGCTGCGGCAGTTTCACCACAGCAGAGGGTGAGGAAAATGGGGAGATGGAACGGGAAGGGGGGGAGGCTTTTAAACCGACCAGATCCAACTTCCAGCCCCTTCCCTGAAGGACACGGCAGCCCCAGCGAGGGGAGAAAAGGGGGCAGAGCTGACAAGTTGTGGTNGGCTCCCCCCCCCGCCCCACCACAACAGTAACCCAATTCATTGTGTGATCCAGCAGCACCATGTTGAGTCTCATGTGCAGGCTGGATCGGCTGGGTTTGTGGTGCTGAGAGAGGCAGCAGCCGCGGGAGGAGGAATTACTGAGAGGTGCCCCTCTCCCTCCCTGCCTCTTCGCCCGTGTGTTGTGTGGAGACAGGACTCGCAATTACCACACTCTCGGGGCTCCCTTATTCCTTTTAAACTTTTTTTTAAACAAGCCCCTCTCCATGGCTGATCCCCGGCCGAGCACGGGCACCTGGGTCTCTTAAAGACAAGGAGGAGCCGGGGATTGTTGTTGTTGTTGTCGGCCGTTTTTTTTTTTTTTTTTAATTGGATTTTTTTTTCGACGAGAACCTTTTTTATTACAAAAATGGCAAATTCGACGGGTAAAAACCACGCAGACCAGCGGAGAAAGGGACTCGCTTTCCTGGACGAGCTGCGGCAGTTTCACCACAGCAGAGGGTGAGGAAAATGGGGAGATGGAACGGGAGGGGGGGAGGCTTTTAAACCGACCAGATCCAACTTCCAGCCCCTTCCCTGAAGGACACGGCAGCCCCAGCGAGGGGAGAAAAGGGGGCAGAGCTGACAAGTTGTGGTGTTTTGTGTGTATCTCCTTTGGCAGGTCTCCTTTTAAGAAGATCCCCGTGGTGGGTGGGAAGGAGCTGGATCTTCACGCTCTCTATACCAGAGTCACCACTTTAGGCGGATTTGGGAAGGTGAGTGGAAGTTTTAATTTGGGTTTCCCTCCCACTAACCTCTTCCCAAAAGTCTCCTCTGACCCCCGGGGGTGGCGGGGGGAGCCGGGGTGGCCGGGAACCGTCCTATTTAAAGCCGGTTAGAGAAGGTGGGGGGTGGAAGGAGGAAGTGAGCAGACAGGCAGGTTGGTGGCTCGGCCTTGTCGGCGGAGCGATGAAGGGGGACCCGGTGGTACGGCGCGCACCCCACTCCTGCCTCCTTCGCCTCCGCCGGACCCCCTCGCCCCTGCCCCCCTCCCGCGGGAAGGCGAGGGGGGAGCAGGGAGCTGCTGGGCGGCGAGAGGAGGCTTCTTTCGGCTGTGGTGGCAGCTCTGTGCGTGTCTCTCTTGCAGAGGGAGAGACAGAGGAGAGAGTCTGAGTGCAGTTTTAGTGCAACTCAAAATTAGCGGGCATGTTTAACATCGATAATCGGCACGGAGCATGGGCTAGGGAACGATCCTCGCAGCCGGGGGGGGTGCCGGGCGCTGCCCTCCGAGCCCTTCCCGGGGAAAAATAACAAAAGGGGCACCCAAGACGGTGTGTAATCAAATAGCCATCTTTAGGCTTCAAGGCTGGGGACAGAAATGTAGGCCTCAAAAGAAAGGCCTCTCTGTGTCTGTGGATCTGTGTTGGGGGGACCCCCCGGGCCGGCGCCCCCGCGCCCCGCAGCCCAGGGGGCGCCCCCGCCAGCACTTCCCTGCATTATTTTAAACTTCTTTGGGTTTTTAACGGACCGCGTTAGGATTTAAAAGGGGGCGACAGAGGGACTCCCGATTGGTTATTGTCCAGGCAGTAAAAACAAAAACAAACAAACCCCAAAACAATACCACCACTCCCGGCCGTCCCCCCCGAGAAAAAATAATGTGTATGTTAAAAAATGAATGCAGTAAAAGACCTCTGAGAAGCGGGATTATTCCCGAAAGGGGAATTCTACCGACTGTCAGTAAAATATATAGTCCTAAATCCCATATACATTCATGTTTGTTTCTTTTTATATATTTATCTATTTGCTTCATGGCAGCCTATGTTTTTTTTGTGATGTTCGCTGTCAGCAACATGTTTACGTGTATGTTGTGTATCTCGGCCTGTGTGTTGTTTTTGACAGGTATCAGAGAAGAATCAGTGGGGAGAAATTGTAGAGGAGTTTAACTTTCCCAGAAGTTGTTCTAATGCTGCCTTCGCTTTAAAACAGTATTACTTGCGGTGAGTGCTATCAAGCTGTTGCAGTAGTATTTTTCAGTGCGGGGTTATATTTAGTTTTCAGTGTGTACAATAATAAAAATATCCCTACTCTTTTAAAATCATATAAAATGAAGCAGAAGAAACTTGTAATTCGTTCTCGTTTGGTGCAGTGATCAGTTAAAGGTGATTCTTGTTTTGTAGTTATTTTTGTTTTACATCTGCAAGCCTTAAACTTTGAAGGGATCCTAAGTACACAAACAATATATGTCAGAGGCCATTTTTTTTTATTGTTTTAGAATGACGGTACTAAAGGACTGTTACTAAGAGATCATGTTATTGTAGTTATAGAAACTTAGGTTAATATTTGGATCACTGAAGTGTGTTGATATATGTAAATTTGTTTACTGCTTAGTGGGGTCAGACATTAAAAAAATGCATCTGCAGGAAGGTAGACTGCTTTGCACAAATTATATTGTCATCAATTACTAGCAGCATATATTATTCTTTTCTATTTTAGAGTACAAAGAGCTAAATAATTTTTTTATTACTTGTAAAATAGTACATTTCTGCAGATTCTAAAAATAAGATTGCATTCATTGGAAATTGTATAGATTTTTTTTTTTGTGATACATGTTATTTTTCATTATGGCATGGAGTTTATATTGAATAATTTAAATTACTGTGTGTGGTACTATTAAGTTACTAGATTACTTTTTTTAAAATTAATTTTTACTAAGTTTGGTTGATTATTCTTTGTGGGAAAGATTTTTAAGTGATTGTCCATGTAGTTGTTTTAAATGCTATATATATGGGTACTTTTATTTCATTTAGAATAAAGTTATGTGTGTGTTGGTTAAGGAATGTAATTTTCTGTTTCTGAAATAAATATATTTTTTCATTGCAGTTAATGGTAATATAAATGTGCAGTATGTACAAAATAAGTATGGGCTTTTGGATTTCTGTTTTGGTGAGCTGAGTACACACAAGCTTTATCTGTCTCTAGTTTGGCCTTCTGAATTAGGAAATGCAGTAATTGTACAGGTGCACTTTCTATTGGTTGTCCTAGATTGACTTCCAGCTTGAAGCTGTAGAGTTCATAGCACAGTGGAGCAGTTACTGAGTTACAGTGATGTCTGGAAAACCTTAGTCAGATATTTGTAGTTACTGAAATTTGGGGGTTTTTTTTTGGTGGTGACATAGGATTACTTTAAGATCCAGGTTAAGAAAAGTAACTATGATTGTTAATAGCTTTAGCAAAGTTTATGATTGGTGGCAGGCCTAGAAATTCCGTGGGAAGCTTGCTTTAGGATATCCTTCTCTCTTGGTGGTTTTTTTAAATTTTCCTTTCCTGCATAGAATTGAGATAGTGTCGCTGAAGATTTGTCACATTATAGAACGCACTTTTTTGTTTCTCGAGTTTTTCTGTTGGACCATGTAATTTGTTATTTGACTAGATTTTACATATAATTTGCAAAATGATAGTTTTTTGGGTTTTACCCTTCTATTTCCATATTTTGTAAGTGTTTGAATGGCCTAACTTTTTACAGTAGAAGATTGTATGTCATTTCTGTTTTCATGTGTATTTTGAAAGCCATTATATGCTGTGACAGTTAACACAATTAATGTTAATTTAGGCTTCTAATGACTATTAATTTTTAATAAGGTATTACTTTAAAAATTAGAATCAGACATACAAAAATGTTATTTTTATTATTGGCATAGTGATATTGACATTATTTAAAATACAGTTGTTGAATACATATATAACTGATTACATACAAATAATTTAAAGGGTTTTTGTTTGTTTGGAATTTAGGGAAAAAGTTGATAAATGGTTAAGGTGAAGAATCTTTAAAAATGTCTTATCATAGTCTCTGTGATTAGGCCATTCTGAAATAAACTATCAAGGTTGTTGGTTTTGGGGGGGACTGGTTTTTAGCAGTCATTTTGGTTTTTGTTTGGTTTTGTTTCTTCTTAATTGCTGCTTTACTCACTGTTGCTTCTCACATAATCTAAGTTGGATGTGAACTGCTTCCCAGCTGAGGTCACCTCCTTCCATGTGCAGTAATAAGACTGTATGTACATATGTCTCTCTGCTAGGTTAACATTTGTTTAGCTTTAACCTAGAAGGTGTAAAGGGGACAGTATTTGGTTCTAGGGAAAGAAAAAATGCTCTAATGATAAATTTGTTAAAAGGGTTTAGCTTGTTGGTGTTGAAGAACATAATCTGAGGTTTCTTATAAGGGCAGATTTTCATGAACTGCTAAGCAATTACCCTTGGAAAAAAAAAGTATGTCTTGTGAACCTCAAGTATGACTGTAATCTTGGCCTTACTGCTGTTATGACTTTCCAAGCAAAGCTAGACAAATTGAGGCCTATCAACTTTTATTTCAATTTTAATCCAATCGTATGTAATATGTACTGTAAAGTGAGGGATCTGCATGGCAGATGGAGACGCTGTTGAGTACAGAAGGATTCAGTGGTATGCACCTATATGAATATGTTTGCAGATTCAGATTTGGGGTGGTTTGTGATGAAAATTGCTTCTTTCTATGAAACATCTGGCATAGTGTGTTGACTGAGATACAATCTCAAGCTACATGGACCACTTGCTTGTTTTGCTGTGTTGCCACTAATAATGCTGTTATTTTTACTTCAAATTACTATGTAAACAAATTAGAAAGTTGATTTATTTGTGTGAGGTCAGTAGGCCTATTGGCTTGATCAAACTGAATGTTTTGCAAAACAGTCATTGGGTTACGGTTTTTCTAAGCAGTTCTTGAAGTGTGTATTTTTGGTTAAATAACTTTTTCATTTGACTGTTCTGGAATTTTGCTGTGTGTCTTTGGGAATGTATGTTGGGCTTCATTAAAGAAGTGAATCGTTTAAACTTGTGATACAATTCTGATAGGTTTTATAGTGATAGTTGAATACATGATAGCCTATCCTATCTGCCCCTTCTCCCTTGCACTGCCCTCCCTTTTCTCTCACTGGAAAAAGTAATTTATAATAGGGAAAGTCTGAACCATTCATACTTAGTGCCTGTGTTGCTTTGAGCTGTCTGATAGGTGAAGTAATTTATGCACTGTGGTTCTTAGTGAACAGTCAAAAGCCACAGTGCCGATAACCATTGATAGACTGTACTTGTTAATGTAGTTCTGTAAGACTTTACAGCAACAGAGAGTGTAATTCCCTTGGATGTAGTGCAGATTGGATGTTTCATCTCAATTGAGGTGAATTAGTAAAGCATTTTCTAAATGCTTCTCAAAAAATTATTTTATAATGTAATGAAAATACTTTAGTATGCAGTAATACATGTAAACTTCAGTAAAGTGGACATACTTTTACATTTTTGTTGATAAACATACAGTAGGTAAAAAGAAAGCTAATATGGAATATAGCCTGTTTTTTATCTTACTGGTTGATTAGGTTACAGTCCTACAAAGAATTGGGCTGATGTGACCTCGTGTTGGTATAAGGTTCTGTTGGTTTTCATGTAAGTGTAAGCAATACATTTATTTATGTTGTGGATCTTCATCTATTTTGGGGAAGTGAGAGACCTTGTAAACTTAAATGTGTGAATGAAGTATGCCTAACTGAAAATCAGTTTGCTTTTTAAAGTTATTTATCTACATTAAGATAAATTATATGAAAGAACTAGCTGTAATGTAAAATAAGTTTGTCTTAGTTCTGCAGAGAATTCCTGAAAAGTGGGCAGCACATGCATATTGTAAGCTTTTGGCAAAAGCAGTAGTAATTAGCTAATAATAGTTAAAGGTGAATAAGAATATGCTGTTGTAAATATTGGAGAAGTAAGGGGAAGTCAAATAGAGAGGAAAGAGGTCAGTTCATAAATGAGAAGTTGCATAAAGTTATTATTAAGACAAGCCATTATGCTGAATTTCCTGGAATTCCATATATAGTAGGATGAAAAACAGTGAACAGTTAATAATCAGAACCATATGAAGTAGTTATTGATGACAAATAGAGGGGGTTCTTGAAAGATCTGAAGATATTTATAAGTCATTTGATCTTCAAGATGCCTCTAAGAAATTAAACAATAGTACTGATTTCTTTAAAAAAAAAGGGGGGGGGAAGCATGATCTTAAGAACTAGATAAAAGGGACTCTGTTCTTATATAATGGCAAAAATATCAGGGAAACAATAATAAGAAGCCTGGAATTTTCTAAGCAAAAATTACTTTAAGAGAGGTTTTTTGTTATCCTTGCTTAGTGTTTAAAATTAGGATCTGATACTGCAACAGCATCTACAAACAGTTCAGTGAGTATGGAGAAGTACAGGATTGGCTTGTTTGCCAGATCTGATTGCAGATTCAAGGCCCCAGTAAATGAATAGAAAGTTGTGGCTATAGTAAAATTTTACATATTTTTTTTTAAATTCGAATACATCTCAAAATCTCTTGTTAAGAAATTATGTATGTATATGGATACTCATCTTAATGAAAAATTGGATGAAGGACCATAAACAGAAATAGAATAAAGTGTAAAGAATAGATTTGGTGAGTCACAGCAGTTTTAGGTGCTAAAAGAGTATCATCAATGCTTACATATGCACGTAGTAATACAAGTTTAGCCATTTTAGGTATATTTAGTGTCTGCCTCGCTTAACTTTGAGAGGTTGAATACTACACTTGCAGCATTAGCAGACAATGATAGAAGAATTAAACACAAGTCGGGGCAGAAAAGAAAAGGTAATCTAAAGAAATTAGGCACATTGTTGGAAAGTACAAATGAAAAATGCAAAGCCTAAAACAGTCGAGGGCCCGTAATCCAAAACAGGTATTCATTGTGAGGGAATAACCTGGAAAGCAGTATTGCTGAAAAAGGGATAGGAGTGATACCATGGGCCTGATAATCCTGTCAGTTGTGTGCACCCAACTCCCTTTCATATGAAAGGGATTTGTGCATGCTTCTGACAGGAAGGACAGGCCCCAATTTGCAATATGATATATAGACTTTGTAAAATACAGAACAAGTTTAGGTTGCATCCACAGTGGCATTGAGCAAACATTAGACAAGTTGGAGATGGATTTTTGTACAAGAGTATGGGACTGTGTTTGGAGTACTGTTTTACTTCAGAGTCTTTGCAACAGGTGGGGTAACTTAACAGAAACTTAAAGAGCAACAAAATGTTAAGACGGCTGAAAGAACTAATTGATTAAAAAAAAAAATAGATTTGATAAATAAATATGTTTTGCTTCGCTCAATTAATAGTTTGTGTGAGAAGGGGAAATGATATCTTCCAAGCATTTTGAAGGGTCTAAATAGTTAAAAGGGAGGTAATTTTAAATAAAAGAAGAGGTTGTGTTAATGTGTAAGCTGAGATAAAACTGAACAACAAAATTCAGAGCAGACAGCAGCATGAAACCCCCCAAGATATACCTGAACACCTTCTGATATGAATAGTATGCCAAGCAGAGTACAGAGGAACCCCCACACCAGGCACGAGCCTGGCCAGGACACCAGTACATGTGCAAGAGGTGTAATGAGCCAGGACTGGCAAAGAAAGAGACTGGCTGACTGTACAGGTTGTGTCCATCCTTGAATAATGCCATAATGAGGGCTTTCATTTGGCATAGCTATAGACTTGACTTTGTGGAATCTTTTGCACTTAATTTTGTCCCAAATCCTGCAGTCACTGGCAAGACAGGAAACAAATGCATGGATGACATTTTTATGATTTCTTCTTAAAATTTTCTTTTCCCCCCTCAAGACAAAAATTGTGTGTTTCAGTCAGATGTCTAAGGCCTTCCTTTTAAAATCTGAAGTGAATATTTTACATAGTTGAAGGGGGAATTTTGTTTTTGTTGTACTGAATCATAAAGCCAACATACAATCAAGACTACTGTTCATGCAATAAAGCTTTATTTAGGGAAAATAAATATGTTGGTTGTTAAAATCTTAAAATGTCTCTCAATAGAAATAACTTATTTGGATGGAGGTTGACCTGTCAAGGTTGCTGGGAATCTGCTCAAAGGAAAACAGAAGTTTTATAATACAGCATTTGCATTAGGACTCATCTGAGGAGAGCAAGCAGCAGGTGAAAGGGGATGTAGCTACCTTAAAATTGCTCTTTGTTAGAGTTATGTTGTGATACCAGTCTACTGTGCAGATGAGTTTGGCCTGTATCAAAGTTTCTCAGCTTTTCCTTCAGAGTGTAAACTCCATTTTATTGCTGTAAAATATAGTGAAAAATTAGTGCGATGAACATTAACATACTTTCCTGATAATTTTCTGCAAACTTTTTGTAGTAATTACCTAAATTGCTGCTGTTACACTGAAATATATTGGTTTATTTGGGGAGGGGTGAATGTTGTTCTTTAGTTTTAGTACAGAATTCTGATTGTTTAACTTGAAAGCTTATCTGGGCAGATGTCAGAACTAATAATCTACAAAGAGCAAGTTTCTGGCAACACTGCAATAACTGTGGTGACTTTTAGGACCTACTGAATTTTCTAAGAATTGGTGGAAACTTCTATTTAAGACCATTTTCTTTTCTTTAACCAAAACAGTATTTAAATGAATTTATGCCTTAAAATTATTAATATGTGTTGTAATGTCTTAGGTTTGAATGAATGCTAAGCATATTGCAACAACATCAAGAATGCATGTGGAATGCAGAGGTATTACTTCTTTGCTTGTGAAATGGAATAAGCCTGGGCTAAGAAAGGTGGTTTGGTTTGGTTTTGGTTGGTTTTTTGTTTGTTTAATTTTATTCTGGAGCTAGTAGGCTTTAATTACCTTGCTTATTTGAGTTAAACCTCAATAGATAAGATTTTCATACTCTTTTTTTTTCTTTCTTAACCCTTTCCCCCCTTTTCCCAGTGGTGAAATAGAGAAATATAACTGGTTCGTTTTTACAGATGAGGTACTGGAGGTACACAGAGGTTCAGACTTCTACTTTGAGAGTATATGTCAAATAAGAATGAAACTCAAATACAGTAAAGATGATTGTTTTTATAATAATGCTGGAATCCAGTTCTGACAGGAAAATTTCTTCATTTTGAGCCTTAGTTAAACTATCCATAGAAGGAGGCTACTATTACTGTCTTTTAAAATTCCTCTTTAATCAATAGCTAAGAAACCCTGTTTTATTTTTCAAACAGTGCTAATATTATGTTCTGTGAATTGGAGAACTGAAAACTAAATATGTAAGATCATGAGAATGAGCTGTTTGTGTTTTGTTTTGCTGTGTTTTGTTTTAAAATGCTTGTTTGGAGTGTCGGAGTGGTGTTTTACAGCTTAAATGGGACTGCTTGGAGTAACTATAGTATCAATCCACATTATTACAGGACAGCACAGTTCACAGAGGGGATTGGATATAGGCTGGAGATCCCATCACGTGATCTTGTTTCTGGTTACCAGTCTGATACATATTGATTCTGTGGCCTTAGTTAAATTATTTGCAATCTTTTTATTCATATTTATAAAGTGGCTATACAGATGTTTGTTCACCTATCTCAAAGAGAAGCATGAGACTGCAAGCTCTTTAATGCAGGTTTATGTCTCTTTGTGCTTCTATGTCATGTATTAAATATTTGAAAATGAACATAAATTAGGAATATATGAGGAAAGAAAAACTATTCATAAGGTTGTTTGCCCTCTACAGTGTTGAGAAGCAGAAAATACAGCACAGATGAGAGGAAGAACAATCTTTATTCCTTAGGGAATAAATAAACTTGGGATACCTAAGCAGAGAAATATTGAAACGGTTGAAAGAAAGAAGCTTATCTTAAGGAAGGATAATAAAACAGCAAGATGGTACCCAGAATAGTGAGCTTCGGCTTTGCCTGAAGTACTAGATTAGTGAGCTAGGTATCACATCTCAAATACCGTCTCCTTGGAGCAACAAGTTCAAGTCTTAAGCAGACCTAAATTACATTTTAAGCAATAAGGGAGTAACGTGGAGTACTCCACTTCTTGTTTTCCTATCTTTAAACTGAATGTGCATGCATTTCTTTTAACTCCAGATAAATCGAAGCAATGCAGCTGTGCTGCAAGAGAGATCACATATAATAGAGTGTAGTTTTGTTGAATGATGCACTGGAGCATGTTTGTCTGTAAGAGTGAACTGTCTTCATACTATTTACTATTGGTGTGGGAGAAGCAACTCTTGAGATTATTAGTCTTTCAGAATAATTTCGTGCTACTTGTCGATCCATACCTGCTTAAGATACGTAAAAATCTTGTATAGTAAGGCAGTCATTCTGTTTCAGAGACCTTTTCTCTCAGAGTTTGGTGGACTTTTGACATGGTTGCTGGAGTTTAGATGGACCATACTTAGGACTGCATGTGTTTCTCCATTGTTACGTGCTGTGACATCTGCTGGTTGGCCTCTTTCTCCCAGTCCAAAGGTTGCTATGCTTCCATGATAAACCAGAGATTCTCAGGTCTGTAAGTCACCAAATCATATGACTAATTTCAAGTAGCTCTGTTCAAGTTCTTCGAAGTGCTATAACAACCTGTATTACTGGAACATAATGTATTGGGAGAACTTTCCATTTGGGGTACGTCCCAGGGGCTTAATTAAGCTAAATGAAAGTAGTTTATTCTGGAGGTAAATCTAGCATGTTTTGAGTATATTAATAATTATTATGGTGTAAGATAGATGTAGAACTATGTGTATGAGTTTGTTTGCTTTTTAAATCTATATATTAGAAGGAAGCTTGTAGAAATATGCTTAGGAACAGTTCTTCCCTTACCTGGTTATTTTGGTCAGGAGTGTCCATTTTCTAGAGACCTCCATGAAATGATGTAGAACCCAGGCACTGCCCTGGTAAACAGTGCCATGTTACAGAATTCACAGATGTCCTCTGTAATTTTGGGGTGATAGTATAATTTTGAAATGTTGTAGATTACAGAGCTGTTTCTTGGCTCTTTTCACTCCCCAATACCATCTATGAAACCCCAGGAAAATGAAAATTTCTAACAGTACTTGTTCATATAATGCTACAGTTATACAGTAAATACCTGAAAAAATCAGGAATTGCTTCATGTAAGTCTGAATGTGCAACTCTAACTGTATTTTTAGAGAATATTCTTTACAGTAGAGCCTTGTGCTCTCTGTGAGAAATGGGCATAAATTGCATGGCAGTATTAACTGTTGTATCAATGTACACATAATTCTCACTCATTGTTCAATGTGGTAATTGATTAATTTCAATATTAATTATTTCTAATTTGAGTTTGCTTTCTGGGCATGTGTTCTCCACTGTCTTGCCTTCCATGGTGTTACCCACGTGGGCCAGTTGAGAAATCCTTTCTTTTGCTTGTGGACTGAGAGATATTCACTGTTGTGATACTGTTTATCCTGGCTGTGTAGCTCATGGGTCTTTCTGTCTCTCATTCTCTGCTAATCATCATCTTCTCAGTCTTTTGACTACAGGCCATAATTCATTTTCTGTTCCTTATCCCCTTGATGTCTGTACCCATTGACTGCGCATGGGGTATTTACTGTAATCAAATTAATTTCTAATTGTAAGAAAATTGAAGGAAAAAAAGGATGTATGCAGGTAAAAGGGCAAGAGGACAAAGCACTTAATGTCAGGTGCCTAGCAACAGTAAAATACTGAATTTTACAGCAAAACATTAATAGATTCTATGGTACCTGAAAAACAAATTCTGCAGCTGTGGGCATGCAGCATTCACAGGATCCAGATGAAAATATAAAGGGTATTTCAGAGACCTGAAAAAAATGTGTTTTAAGGTACTCTGCAGGACCTAGTCAGGCATTGCAGCATTGGATACATTTTGCTTGTTCTTCCAAGGTCATTTTTGTAATTCTAAGGCATAGAAGTACAAAATTTTTTTTTTTTTTTGGTGAAAATATTGTTTCTGAGCATAAGTATGTGCAAAGGCTGCTCCCTGCAGTGAAATCCTGTGTGTAGTTGGATTTGAGGATTATACAGGGCCCTAGCTACCATACAGCTTGGAATACTTTTAGTAAGTGGGGTTTGGGGGTATTTTTTTCCCCCTAAATGCTTCATATTATTGTATTTCCTTCCAACTTTGCTGAACTTATCCTGTTTAATGCCATGTGCTTGTCTGCTTATGTAACATGAAGTTATTTATTAGAAAAGTGTTATGTTAGTCAATGCATGTGGTATCAAAGTAAAAATGTAAAAAGTTAGAAAATCAAAATACAATACTTGGTGCCAATGGTTTAATCATGTTTAGTGTTGTTTCTTTAGTATGTCCTGTAGTCAGCATGCTGTTGTTAGTGAAATGTAGTTACATTCCTAGAGAGTTAGGTTTTGTGGTGGATAAATACAGTGTTTTTTTCTACTTAGATTTTTATATCACCAGTATACAATTCTCATTTTTCTGTAGTAGCTTTCATTCTCCTAATAAGCAGTTAAATTGTATTGTAAACAGGATTGGTCCAGCTATTGAAGAAAGTGCTTCTTAAGATCAAAGAAAAAGGTGACTTATAAATGATCTGCTGTTCTGCACATAACACTAAACAAACACCCAGCTTTCCTAAGCATACTGATACTTTTCTGTGTGGCTATTTGTGTGCCATATATTTATGTGCCTGTTGGAAAGCCAAAATATTTTGCTAGTTTTATGGTGATTTGATGCTTCTGTAGGTTTGCTGGAAGAGCTGTGTTTATAGACTTTTGACATGTTGAATTGTCTCTAGATTTCAGAGAATTCATGCGTCTTTGGGGTTGGGCTGAAATTGGTGGTATCCTATCAGTCCTGCAGTGCACTTGTAAAGGTCAGGTGTGTATCATCTGGACCATGTATATTAACACAGAATGTGCATGCCTTAGCAAGGATAGAAAGTAAACCAGTGAAGTCGATAAAGATACATTCAAAATTTAGGATACTGAAATTGGTGTAAAGAGTGTTTATTAGTTGTTTTCAGGAGGTCTTTCCATGTGAGCAAAAGTTGCAAAAAATTACTGTTTTAAGGGTTTATGAAAGTTATAGATTTTGTTCTTTATATGAGTAAACTAATTGAAGCTTGTTTTTCTTGGTGGGGAAAGTGAGCTGTCTAACTTAAGTAAGAAAAACAAAAAGCTATTACCATTATATTTCTTGTTTTCAGAAACTTACTAAAGAATTTACTTACTTCTATTGTGTTTTCACTGGTATAGTGTAATCCCTAGTATTGCTGATTTCTAGTATCCACAGTATCAAAAAAAATATGACTAAAACATTTTTTACATTGTGGAAATAATGGTAGAAAGTTAAAGTGTAATGGACATGAGAAATATCATCGTTCACATATCGTATAACATACAGTAACATTGTGTGGGATTGTGGACCTGATTGCTTTACTGGATGAATCTTTAAAAGGAGCCCAATACAGGATTCTGCTGTAGAAGGGCACCAAGAGGGAAGTGACCGCCTTTGTCTTTTTCCTCAAGGCTTGTTTTGGCTCAGATGGTATGTGTTTGCTATGGTTTGTGGTTCAGAAACTTCATGTATTTCTTGACTTAGCAGCTGCCCATTGCAAAGATGTACATCTCCTGAGCAGGCAGCCAGCTGATGCAGATGTGCAGCTTGGAGGATGTAAGGTGCACAGGTACTGCTGGGTTGCTGGCCTGGCAGGTGACGCTTCCACTCTGAATAGTCAGGAACCCAGCTGGAGGCACCTGCCAACTCTGACCCCAGCTGGGCCAGATGAAACACGGCTGCTTCTCAGTCACCTGTAAGTGAAGAAAGACAAGCTGTTTGGAGGTATTTTAATGAGAGTAGGAGATGAGAGCTTTTGTGCATAGGTAGTTGAATTGCAAATGGAAGAAATATGAATGTTGAGTGATCTGGGTGCATTCATGCACTGGGTCACAAGATAGGAATGGGAGTTTTTGGAGAGACCACTGTTTGGAAGGGTGGGTGGGGTAGATACTGTAGAAGGAAAAGGAGGGGTTATGTAATCAAATGCTGTTAAGTTACCCTTTAATAGCCAACTCCCTCATTTAAATTGTTCACTAGATATTAAGTGACTTGTTACCCAGATGTTGGGTTGCTGCTGAGTGAAGACTGTCATTTGTAAAGTACTGAGTTGCACCATCTGCTGTTCTACAGTGAGGAGCTGATTTACTGGTACAAACCTTAGAGTGGTTCTTCTGTGTCTTTGCTTGCACTACCCGTGCTGCATGTGCAGAAATAATTTCTGTGCTGTTAGTTTATATTTTTCATTAACACTGAATTTACCTTTTTCATTTTAGTTTAAAAACAATCTACCATCATCACAATTACTGTTACTTTTATCCTTAAGAAGTACAAAATTTTTTATATATTATTTTATCCTTATACTTTTATCCTTATATTAAAATATCATACAGGTATAAAATTGCTTATAATCAAATAAAGGATTTTATCTGTTCCTTAAATAGCTTGCAGGGAGAAATGCCTCATCTTGGAAAATATTTTTTCATAGGCATTGCTGCACTTAAGAAAGCCAGGAAGGTTACTGTTGTAGAACAGTGAGAATTTCTTCAAATGCTATTGTCACTTTGAGAAATTTAGTAATGTGTATGTATACTTCATTTTGTATATTGATTATATAAGAAGTGCATACATTTTGTATATGTATTGAGAGAGAGCATATACAAGTCTGGATGTCAGCTTAAGTTTGGGATAGATTGCATAGATTTCTTGTCCCAGTTCTAATGCTGCATATATATTAAGAATGAATTTTCAACAAGAGAAAAAGATTTAATGGAGAAAACATTCAAAAATTCTAACAATATTTTTATACCTACCAACACAAAGATTTAGAGACCAAGTTTGGATCTCACAGGTTGAAGTAGGTGCAAAGTACTGTTTCTTTATGGCATTTCTTGATCCTGTGTGATACAAAACTGTTGCCTGTCCTGGGCCTTAGGCTTGTGCAGTTTGGAAAGATAGGTTTTAAACTCAGCCTTCTCTAAGCAAAATACATAAAATGGCTGTTGTTTAAAACTACTCCAAGTTATGGAATGTAGGTTGCTCTGATCAAAACAATTAGTGAGTAGAGGGCAGGCGAATCAGTGAAAGATGTAGACAAACTATATTTTTCACCCAACTCTGCAATTTCTACTATATTAGACAGATAATATCATCAGCTACATAGTTTTTGATTCTGCTATTATTGGAATTTCTTTGGAATTGGATTGGAATAGCTATTAATTGATATTATTTTGCTAAAGATAATGTAAATTTATGTTTAACAATAGTGCTTATTGCCACTCTGTTTTGAACTGTCAGCCACACTGATATTTCCAGAGAATAAAAGCAACACATTATTTAAAAGTGGTGCATAATCTCCTTTCTCTACCCCTTGTCCTACCTCAGTGCATAGAGGAGGGTAAAAAGAGCATAGGTCATCATTCTTGCTTGCTTATGTACATCAGAAATTATTGCTGTTATCTTAAATAGCAGCTTGTGGTATCCCTTTTCAAGCAGACATTCCTGCTGTCGCTTGGGTGGCTGCTGTGCTGCTGACGTTGGCCCCCAGTGGTGATATGGCTATGGCTAGTGATAAAAGCTCTGCTTTTAGTGAGGACTTGGGTTTTTAATTGTAGTGATCTGCTTTCATGGAGACCTGCACCAGGGTTCCATTGCTGCTAGAGAGAAAAGCTAGCAGATTCTAGTCTTGAACTGCTTATTACTGCTGTTGTTTATTTATTTGTTTACTTTTAATCAAGTTTTGTAAGATATTTGTATTGCCTTGTGGTTAATCTTCTGTAAAGAAAGGGGTTTTTTGTTTGCCTGCCTTTTAAATTTCTGGAGGTTGCCACTCTTACACAGGGAAGTCCCATTACAGACTAAGCAGGAAGAATAACACAGAGAATACGGAGGAAAGGACTCCACATATTTAGACAATGTATTAATTGTATATTTTTTTTCACACCTTTTAAACTAGTTTTTACTGTAGTAGATCAAGTCATGTCACTTAAGTAACTTTCAGGGCTTAACAGTTTTGTTGTCTCCTTGGAACTTTTTTTAAAATGGAGATAAATAGTTTTGGCATAAGTATAATGAGAATGATTGAATTAGTAAAAACTTCAGAAAGCATCAGAGTAGTATGTATGCGAATACTAAATGAGGAAGAGAGAGAAAGATCAGAGGATCTTAGTGAATTTCAAAATGGAGGTACATGACCATGACAGAGGTTGTTATTTCTCTGGTACTTTCAAGAAAGCTGGGCAGGAATGTTTTGTTGAGACTGGTCCTAGTATAGGAGAGCTTTTGTAGTCGCAGGTTGTCATGTAGAGTGTTGTGTGTATATAGGTTTTATATGCAAAAAGCATAAAATTGAGAGAATGTTATGTATGTGTGATCAAGGAGACAATGATAGATTGTAGTAGGAAAGTAAAACAGTAGAGTTTATCAAAGAAAGGGTGGTGCTAAAAGTTGCAAGTGTGGAGATGGGTAGATTTATGGAGTAGGGTGAGTGAAGAAGAGAGTGAAATATGCTTGAAGATGTTTTCCTTGGCCATGAGAAATTCTTGCGTAATCAAGACACATAATCAAAGAAAATTATTATAGTAACGTGAGGGTATTTGGTAAAAAGAGTACAAATAACATGGAGTTAATAATAATTACACCAGAGTTGTGTTGGTTATTATGAGCAATATAAAATATAAAACACTGAAGGTTGAAAATAGTGTGTAAGAAGTGTAAAATGTGGAATTGTTAAAAAATTTTGTAATGTACCATCTAGGGAACAAGAGAATCCTACTACGGTTTTGGACCTTTTGTCAGAGAGGGAATAGAGAGGCATTTGAAAACAAATACTGTTAAATTAAATGCTGCCAAGGCTCGAATTCTTGATAGGTGGATCTCTCTTACTGTGGGAACTGAAATGGCAAAAAAGAAGATGTTCAATTGCAGGAGCCATCTAGCAGGATATTTGAAGCATTATTTGTGTAATGTTTTTTATTTATTTCCTTATAACCAAGTTAGTTAGGTTTCTGGGATTTGTATTGTTGGTTGGTTATTTTGCTGTGTTGAGGTTTTTTTAAGCAGTTCAAATGGTATTTTTTTAAAAAAAGAATCTGTCAGAGAATGTATCAGAGTTTCTGTTCATTCTTTTTACTTTTAAAGTGTAGTGTATTGCTCTTACGGAACTCTGTTAAGTGCTGATCAGTTCAAAGACCACAGCTGTACTGCTTGGCAATAATCCAGCTCATGCCTTACAAGGTAAGAACATCTTCCCTTAGAGGAAGCAGATCCCATGGAAGTATGTTTGCTTCAGGATGATGCCAGTGAACAGCAGTACTTACTTGCTGGATGTGACTGACATTGTGGCTTTACTTTTTTTACCTTTATCTCTCAATCGTCATGTGTTTTTCTCATGTTCAAGTGTTAGTGTGGATGTTGAGGAATCAAAAAATATACAGACTCCAACATAAAAAACAAGCTATAGAGAGAGAAACAAGTGTTAATTTAAGTGTGAAATGAGATCATCTGTAGGACTGATTTTTCCCTTCATGCCTTTGTCTAAAAAAATAGGTGTGCTTTTTATCAATAACACTTGAATTACTGAGCAAGTGGCATCTTTCTGAGCAAGTGGTTGGGTTTCCATCCCTTTTTCTTGTGTTAGATTAGTGATTTAGAATTTTAAAACTGATTCTCAGCTGTTGGCTGCCTCTTGGGATATTCTCTGCAGCACCCAACTTTCCTTCAATAATTGAGCTTTAAGTGCAGTCAATGTGTGGAGTCACATTATGTTGCTTTTCCAGTTGTGTGTACTGACATGTAACTGGGAGGCTATTGATGGAGAAACACAGTCATGAGTCTGAACTTAAACACTTACCTGAACAAATGTATCTTAATCTTAGAATATATTGCATATTCATATTCAGCAATGCAATGGAGTAGGTGAAATTGACTTTCCCTATGTTTGGCAAGAGTTTTTGGTAAGAACACCTCACAAAGAGTGTTTGGTTGAAAGGGTGTTTGTTTTCCTGTACTGTAGTTCTCACCCTGAAGGTTGCAAGCTTGTTTTCACTTTAATAAAATGTTACATACAGTAAATGTTTGTTGACTCCAAACGGGTTGTCAAGAGCTGTATTCTGCAGTTGTATAGAAAGTGTAATATTTAATACCTAAGAAATTTGATTAAGTTAAAGGTATTCTTAAAAGTTCTGAAAAGGAAATTCTGGCAGTGGAAGACTACTTTCACAGTTGAAGAACTTCACTGTGGACTAGCTGGCAGTAGGTGTTTTGTGCCTGGGAGCTTCTGTCTTAGAAGTATGTATCCAGGAAACTTTCCTCACAAAGGAGCATTTTCTCAGCTTGGAATAGGATGCTTTAATATCTCCTGTCTCATTATGTTGAAGTGCTTTGGAAGTTTAGATTATAATTAGGAACTTCCTTTCTTCTTGGTAGTAGTTATATCTTTGTGTAGATAAAACTGAAATGTCAGTGTCCTGATTAATCAGGGGTACAGTTATCTCCAAATTTTAGTAGGCAGTTTTTCTCTAACTTTTCACAAGCTTGTCCTCAATCTCTTTCTTACTCATTTTTATGTATGCTTTAGCCAGATGGATTATGTGGGCTTTTTTATATGTTAGTAAGCTTTCCCTAGAGGTACTGGTTTTCACATATTTAGTCCCTTAGTTCAGCACTGGGGTAAATAGTACTCTCATAATATACAAAAAGGCAAGCAAATCTACCTTCTTTTTACTGTTCTAAAAATGAGTGATTTCCTGCAACATTAAGATCAATAACTTTTAGGCTTTACCTCACATAGTGACCTCAAAAATAAGTAAGTTACTTCAGCTGTAGTTAGAGTGGCCCACTGTTGGGCTGGTTGTTGTATTCTGTTTTGCTCATGAACACAAAGGAATCAGTTGTCCTCTTTCAGATATAGTGAAGAGACTTTAGTACATTTATTTTTTAATCAGGCACTCCAAGGACAGTAGAAGTATCAAATTTAACAGCCGGTATAAAGCTAATGATATCTGCATGGCACTTGTGTGGAAGAATAGGGAGGAATTGCAATTAAGCTACTACGTAGAGCTGTTTTACCTGTCATTTGAAGACTGGTAATGTGTGTGCCTTTTGCCTTAAATAGGTGAATAATGCTGCTTCTCATAGATTTTAAAACTGGGGATGTTCTCTGGGTGGGACAATGAAAGGCACCAGGGTTTCCTAATTTCAGGAGAGGTTTTCAGTGTTGCATTTTATGTAAGGTGTGTAGTGTAGTAAATCTACCTAATAGTAGTTTGATTAGTCCAAAATGTGCTTCTATTGCTTCGTACATTTGAGAACTACCAAATGCATATTAAATAAAGTAGATTTAATTCTGGTATACAAATAGTTCTGAATATGAGTTGACTACAAAATGTTAAATATGCACTAAGATTTCACAACATGTACTTTTTAGTTCAAACGCTAGTAGTAGAAAGTACAAATATTTTAAAGGTAGACATAGCGTTGTGATAAAAACATCTCTGAAGTGAATCATATATTATTTGCTTTATTATTTGCAGATTATGGCTAGCATAACAGAATTTTACAGTACTACAGTTTTGGTAAGAATGGCTCTTACTGTGATGTTCTTTGTAAAAATGTCGGGGGGAAATATTCTCATTGGCATTTAAAAATAACACTTAAACTGGAAGAATTTGGAACAATTCAAAACAATTCCTTTACACTAAAAATAATCTGTTTTAATCAGGAATAATTTTTCTTTGTTCCATAAATGTCAGAAGCACTCATTTGAGGGAAATTTGTATAATTAAAAATCAAAATTAAAAGGATAAGGATTCTTTTTCTGGGTTGTTGCTTTAATTATCTATGGTTGTTGACAGATGTAAGTTGTCTTACACTTAACCTAGTAGAAAGGCTGCCACCAGTTCTTTACTTTCCTTTTCCATTATGGTAATTTCTGTCTTTTTTTATTTCCAGAGCTACTTTTGGCTGTAGTGGACTACTATAGTTTGGCAAGGTCAAGGCCCTGTAGTTAGAGAAGTCCCTCCTGTTCATCCCATTTTACATTATGATTTGTCTGTATTTTAGTTAGTTAAACTGTCTTTCCATTTCCTTCTCCTTTATTTGCATTCTTCATTTTAGTTTGACAGCATGTCAGAATGATAACTAAATATGAATGGCACCTCTGCCACTGAAAAGAGCAAGGAGTAACATATGCTGTACCCAGGATGGTAAGTTCTGTTTGAGTCTCAGGAGTAGTGATGTGGGGAGGGAGCAGTTTGGGTTTTCTGAAGACCTTCCTGTTCTGAAATTTTTGCAGTTGTGCCAGTTTCCCCTTTTCCTTTTTAAAAACAGGAAACTGAGCAAGTACAGCGGAAGTTTCCCATCTTTTGACAAGGTAGAGGAGGAAGTTGGCTTCTGTCTTCCCTAGCTCATCAGGGGGATACTAAGAGGTTGTGACACTTTTCTGGGACGATGACTTTCTACCTCTTAGGCTCTAGTGCTGTTGGGCTGTTGGAAAAAATAGTAATGCATTGCTTTGTAATTTCCTTATTTCTTTTTAGGAAATGAAGTTTAATACGAGTTTCTGTTTAAAACAAACAAATTTGACTACCATGACCCCCAAACCTTCAGAATTTAGGAGACGTCAGAATTATTTAGCTGATTTGACATTTAGATGTTTTCTTAAAATGACTTGTCACAGTTCCTGGACAATGCTGTGCATTTCATGTAGATATATAAGGGGGTAGAAATAGAGGCCCATTCATCTAATTGCTTGGGAACTTCTATGATCTACTAAAAACAGTTGGTTTTGCAGCATAATTTTAAGTAGAGTATTTTTATGACCTCTTTTTCACATGATAAAAAACCAGGTAAAATTCTTAATGAAAACATCTGAAAGGTAAAAAATGGGAGAAGTTAATCTACTTTTTACAAGCTGTTCAGTGATATATTTTCCAAGAACAATATTTACATGTGCCAATAAAAGAAGAAGTTTTAAATAAAGACAGAACGAAAGACAAGTAATCTTTTTTCTTTACTGTCACCTTTTAAAAAAAGAAGAAAAAACCCACAGTACATACTGACACTTGGGCTTTTTGTAGAAACACCATTATAAGTACTGTGAAATGGAAGAATACATAGTATTTTCTGGAGAAGTTTTGTAAGGAACAGAAAGTGGGAAGAATATAATTTCTAAAATGTGTTTTATAATAAGGAATATAAAATAATGAAGTCCTTGCTCGGATTTAATCCATTGCTTTCTTCTTACCTAATGCTGCAATCCCTAGTGATAGCATCACAAATGGTTCCTGTGCAGAGTATTACAATAGGGTGATTTGGGATTACATTTTCATGTGAGAATAGGAAAGATAGGCATGTATAATATATTTTCACTAAACATTAGTATTGTGAGTTGATAACTTGTGGTTTAGAAACAGTGTCAAGTTGTAGCCAGTTATGGTGGTTAACTAGGTTAGTCTCAGAAATCAGAACACCAATTATTACTTTTTCATAGTGCACTTCATTGAAAAAATAGAAATAGACTACTAAAGGGGAATACAGCAGCATCTAGTTCGTCTGTGTTGTAGTTTCATACATATGGTACTTTCAAAATATAAGAGTTTCAATGTCTTAGGAAGTACTACATAGTATACCCTATTAAATAATTTTTTCTTATTCTACTTCAGTAAGACAATGAGAATTATATGATTTAAGGCTTCATAATGAAATTTGCATATGTAAATAGTTTTCATTCAGGATGAAGCAAATTAGATAGGTTCATTGTGATTTAAACTAATGGAAAATGGCAAGGCAGTACTGGAAATTTATGACAGAGGAAATAAATGCAACTAATGTTTTTTTCATTTAAGATACAGAAATCTGTTCCTGTGTATTTTCGGAAGAATTGTTTCCATCACAATTGCCAATAATGGAACCAAACACTCTGTGATTGGGTTGGTGTCAGATTATAGATAACATGACAACTGCTGCTTGTATGTAATTTTTATGCTTCTCTGGTAGTGAGGCCACACCTTTAAGTCAGAGCATCCTTTAAACTTGAAACACCTGTAGAACTAGTTGTTCAATTATATTCCGTTTCCAACACTGAATGAAGTGTGGTTTTTCAATTACTTCCATTCCTCATTAGGTTGTGATGTGGTTTTGAATACTGCAGGTGAGGGAAAAATAAGGAAGTTTTACAGGTTGGTTTTTTTTTAATATAATTTAGAGTTGCTTATATGAGATAAAAGATGAAATGAACGATGAATATTGCAGATTCCATTTATATATGGACATTATTGAAAGGGGAAAAATTGATCTGTAGAAGACTGAAGTTTAATCTAGTGAATGTTACAGTATCGGTGCAGCATCTGCAACTTAGTCTCTTTCAGTGAACTTTATATTATTGTATATGTCAGTTTTAATGGAAGTGCTGACTAGTTACATTTATATTTTCTAACCACTTTTTAATTCTGATTCCTTAGAGTATCTGAATTCAAAATATTTAATAGGCAAAAATCTCATATTGAAGTGCTGGTTGCAAAAAATGGAATGATGTTGTATTAAGAAAGTGACTACAGCATTGCTATCATAGCCATTTACCAATGATCAATATAAGCATTCAAGGAGAAACAATATAGTGTGTCTGAAAAGTTAACATTTTTTTTCTGAGAGTTAAAGTGAAAAATTTATTTGTCTCCATTATGTTGTATCTATAAATATTTTCTTTCTTCCAAGTGGAAGTCAGATTCGAAGAACAAACTTCCGAGCATATGGCAGGCAAAGCATTCAGACTGTGAAAACAGTGCTTTGGGGTTTGTCCTCAAGATAGGTATTTTGGCTGATCCCTAATCTGACAGATAAGGGGTACACCAGTTGAAATTTTAGACAGGTAAACTGTTAGACCATTTAGATCCTCTGAGGAATACTGGTTGTATACTAAGTGGCATTATTGTTTCTGAAGTTTCCGTTTATGTTTCAGACAGTAGTGTTATGTTTGTATCCATTATTTAAGGTTAGTTTACCTAATTTAATGTCGCATTTTCTTCGAGCGAAAATAATGGCTACATAAATGTCTTACTTGTACTTTCAGTATCAACCAAACTAATAACTGTTGTGGCTTATTACTGCATACATACATAACTCAGAGTAGTGTAGTTTCATCTGCCTAGGTATGTATAAATTGACATATATACAGAAATATCTATTAACAGTCTGCCTGTCTTCTGACTTGTACCGGTTTCTGCTTTAGTATATCAGCAGAGCTTGTAAAATGTTTCCTAGCACCTCTTGTCATACATGTTGTGGTGTCTTTAAACCACTCAGTCCTTTGCAAGAAGGTCAGTGAAGTTCCTGGGTTTTGAGCGGGGAATACTGGGTTTGCTGGCCTTGAAGTACTGTGCCAGTAATAAAAACTTTTGCATTTGTCATATATTTGTAGATGCAAAATACATCTCACTTTTGGGTATTTCAGCTTGCACAAATGGTAGGATAAATTACTTTGAAAGGATATTACGCAACAAATATTTTCCTTAAAATAAAACGTGATTAGTTGTGTGAAGAAGTGACTGACTTAGCAGACTCTTGTCCTGTGACATTTATCATTTACAACCATTCAGGCTTTTGCAGCATGTGACTGCCTTTAGTAATTTTTCTGGTTTTAATCAAATACGATTTTATAAAGATATTTCATGCTGCATATGAAGTGTATATCCAAATGTGCAATCCCGAAGCGTGTTGCGTTTGACAGTGAACGGGCTGCATACCAGCTTAGATGAGATGTTGTTTTAGGAATAAGTCACTCTTTTGGTTTACTTCTCTTTTTTGAAACATCTTAAAGTAATACAGGTGAATTCATTATTAATTATGATGGTTCAGTAATAGACTATACATGATGAAAGAGTGCTCACTACCTTAATCTCTAAATATTTATAATAACCATTGTTTATTTCTCTTACTAATCCCCACTGCAACTCCTGTGTCCCTTGGGCTCAAGAGACAAGGTGTTACCAGATCTGTTGTAGCAGAGTGGTGCATGGCTCTGCTACCTGTATTTTGTCATGGCTTTCAGTGTTTGTTACTATATTTGCAGGGGAAGATAGTTATATTGCTTCACAAAGAATGTATGGTAATACATAGAAGGGATCAGTTGTGCTGTAGTAATTTCTAGAAAATGCAAAAGTGTCTAGGCAGTTTCAGGTATCTGCCAATAATCAATAATGGAGAAATATTTGGAAACAAATCAGAATTGGAACTTCTGTTATTTGACTAGACATTTATTTCAAGAGAATTAGAAAAGTAAAAACAAATTTTACTGCAGTAATAGGCAGAAATGTGTGTTTTTCCTAATTCACTGTAAAAAAATAAACTAATGAGTAACTAACATTTATTTCTATCTGTCGTGCCTTTTTATATTTTCATTATTGTTATTTGTAATCTTTATGTGCTTGGCTTTTGCCTGGAAAATGTGCTCAAACATCAAAATGCTCAATCATTTTAAATAAGTAGTGAAGAATGTTATATTCATGTTTGCTCTTGGCATTTTTTTTTTTGGACATAAGGCTGAAGGTCTGGGTCTTGTATTCTTGGTTCCATCATTTTCCTGTGAACTAAAGCCAAAGCCAGTTAAAGTAAGTTCTGCTAAATTTCATAGGAGTTAGATGAGGCTTTCTGAACAAATAAAGATTTGAAACCTGATGTGCTGGCAAAATTGTAACCTTTGGCTCTGAGAGTATAATTTGTCTTTCTGAGAAGATACTTACATATTGCATGGTTTAGCTGATGGTTAGTACATGCTATATTTTTTAAAGTAGCTCTTCATGGTAGAACTACTTTGTTATAAAGGCAATGGCTTTGTTATAAAGGCAAAAGAAGACTTTCCTCTGCATTTGCACATTGTGTCCTTCACCTTGCTCTTCTCTGCTTTTATTTCAAGTGGGCAGCAACTGCAAGTAGTTGGAGAGATCCAGATGGCTCCTGTCAGGTCTAGGAAGGAGGCACGTAGTGGAAGTCAGGATCTTCCTTCTCATCCTTAGGTAGCTGCAGAGGTGACTGAGAGACTTCCCTTTGGTTTATTTGTACACACAGACCTGTACTGTTGCTCAGTAACAGTCTTTCAATGTAGAATCTGGTGGTTATGACTGTGGAACTACAGCCCTCTTCCTAAAAGTACCTAATGCTAGAGATACACCTTCCAGTAGTGATCATTTTATCACTTACTTGCAGAGTTCTGAATTAGATCAGGTTCCCATTGTACAGAGGATTGTAAAGACAAGCAATACATTTCTTCCAAAGGAAGAATTAAATAAGCTTGAATTAAATAAGCAAAGACAATGAGACTTGAACTGAGCTGCCATACATGGAATCATCCTGGAGGTCATTCCGCGACTACCTGTATAGCCCTTGTACTTTATGCCTCTGTTCCAAATGTATGGATATTTAAGATGAGCTCTCTAGTGCACACAATTGATTTAATGTATTAAACTATTTGCTTTTCAGGTTGTGTAAGTTAGTGGTAAGCATAGCCCTCACACAGAAAAAAAAAGTATTCAGGTTGTCAATATGTATTCAAATGTCAATAATTCTTAATACTACAATATTAAAAATAGGCTAACCTACGTTTTAAATATTCTCTCATTTACTTATCTCACCAGTTGCAGTTTGTACTTCTGTCAAGAAAATAGTGTGTGAATTGTATGTGGTGAAGTTGAGTTTGTTGGGGTTGGTTTGTTTGTTTTAAACTGAAATCCTAAGTCTGTACTTTCTCAACCAGTTGGGTTTTTTCCCCCTAAGAATATATTCATGAAAGCAAGAGTCTTGCTTGCAGAAAGATTGGGACTGAAAACTCAGTATTTAAAGAGCCCGGAGAGCAAAAAATACTGAATATCGTTTTAAAATATTGTAGTAGTGGATTTCCTTGATCTGCTCTTCTCCTTTTTGTCCAGAAGAACCACAGACAGACAAACTTTCTGGAATGAGGAGCACCAGGAACAGTTTCAGTCCCAATGCAGGAAGTGATTATTGTTTTAGTAAGTCATAAACTGGAAGATGGCGGAAAATGAAAGTGTCATTTTTAGTTATAACTAGGCACTCCTGCAAGTGACAACTCATTTTTCATTTGGAATTTCAGTTTATTTTGTTTTCCTCCTTGGTAATTCCATTGATTTCTAGAGCATAACTGAGCAGTTACGCTATTGTGCCCTTCTCTAGCACCAGCCTGCTTAATAGCTGTATGTGCACCTGTTGGTGTGCAGACAAAAGAACAACATAGCATGGAGTTCTGCGAACTGCCATCCTGAACTTCCAGTCAAAAACAGCAAAACGGAAGAAGAAAATACAGACTGGGAAGCATTCTCTATACCAACAAATGGGTCACTTACAATTTATATGAAATACTTTAGATGATCAGATGGTTACAGAGTTTTATCTGCATACTTTGTATTTGATATGTATGTATGAGTGCATAAAATAGGTGTGACCTGTGAACACATGATGTTCTTCTCGGGACCCAAAGTAGAATACCCCTATAACAGAGAGCCAGATAGTGGGGAAACTCAAAATTTATTGCTTTCACGAACACCTGTGCCTTGGTTTTTGTTTTGCTTTTAATTTGTCTATATTTGAAAGTGATGTAAGCAGCATCTGGTTATTCTTATTTAGTATGCCTATGCTGCCAAAAAATCAACAGATTCCTACTGTACTGCATTTCAGAACTAATGAGGACATAATTATATCCCTGAGCAGGAAGAAGGAGTTATGCTTTGTTGAGGATTAGACTAGAATAGAAGGAAAGCAAATGAGCAAAACATTATTTTAAACCAAGTAAGAAAAGTGATCGCTTCTGTCAAAGATCTGATATTCTGATTTGTTGGCAGTTGACTAAGAAAATAATGCAGTAGAACTTGCATTTCTTTTGAAAATACAAACAGCATAGGTAGAAGTAGAGGCTTTTTCCCTTTGTAACTTTTCCCTTTCCTTTGTAATTCGTAATTTGTAATTCCCTTTTCCCTTTGTAATTTTGCACGTTTTGCTGTTTTCACCTTCTTCTTGAAACTGATGTACTGATTTGTAGATTCTCATGAATATTATTGAAAATAAGCTGATAAACAAGAGCAGGTTCGGTTCTTTGTTGACCTGTTGATTTGTTTCAAATGTATTTTTGAAAAACTGGTAAGTATTCAAGTGTAATGTGCTTGAAAAGCCATCTAGCAGGTGTGTGTTTTTCAAATACGTAGGGATAGAAACACATACAACTACCTATTTTTACTTCACTGCTGGTGCTTGGAGTAAGTGGGGAAGGCTGAGAAGCCTCTGTGCTTGGAGGCTGACAAAACTTGACTGTGCAGAGACTGCTGAAGTTAACACTGCTTTGAGCAAGCAGTGAATGAGGCCACATTCAGGGGTTTCTTCAAAACCTATTATTCTGTACTTAAAAGATTATACCTGATATTACGTAGAAATATTTGCCAGGTTTGTGTCATCATCATGGTAGTCAACAGTCATGTGTGTGCCACCAGTGGGGCTTGGATCGTTTTGGTCTTGTGTTTTTCTTCTTCGTTTGACAATACTGTAGATTGATCATGAGGAGATCACGGAGATAATTGCTGATAAATGTTTAATTCTCACAGTGTACGAGCTACTACAGTGCAGATCACAGCTGAGCTACCCCCTAAAAGTACGGTTCCCTTCTGACTTGAAAAGTGTAGCTGTGTTCCTCTGCTAATGGATTCCCGTAACTTCCCTATGTTATCACTGGTCATTGGCTACTCATACTGGGTTGCTGATTGAACTGCAAGATAAGTAGATAAAAAGTAGTATCCCGCCTAGTTAGAGGTGGAAGATGGTAGGCTGGATTGTTTGGGGTCATTTTTAACTTAAGACAGTGAAAACTGGTAGTACAATTGTATCTTCATGATCGAAACAGCCACTATGAGAAGGCAGCATATGGCGTCTCTGCGTCATTTTGAAATTCCTGAATAGAATAGCTTAGGTGAAATCAGAGAACTAAATAGTGGTTTCACAATGCAGTATCTCTTATTACTATGAATTTTTCTCAGTAAATGTTCTTTTAGATTCTCTATGACCATAAATAAAATAATTCAGCACTAATTTTCATTTGTTTGTCAAGGTACATCTTCACAATGTAGTAACTTACAGGGAAATCAGAGAGTTTGCTCACCCTGTAGTGATAATACATAATGATGGTGATTTTTGCATACTAAATTCAAGATTGGTTAGAGATTTAAGTCTGCTCTTAAGTTTTCAGCCTTAAATTTTGAAGCTAAAGGGTTTTTTCTGAACTCAGTGTAACTTTCTTTTAGAACAAATGACAACATCAGAGGGACATCCTTCAGCCAATTGCCTTGAAACAGTATTCATATATTTTACACAAACTTTTTGCTGTATTTTGAAGAAGAAATCCTTAAAATGTCTCCGTAAGAAAGCTAATACAAATAAAATGTAATACACAAAAATGAAAAATAAATGGGTCCCGTTTCTCAGATACTTCTAAAGTCATCACATTGGAGAACTGGGAATCAGCTCTTTAATTGAATCAAAGACAGTACTGGATCTTATTCATGGTAATTAATGAGATAATGTATCCTAAGATTGCAAACAAAATATTTGAACAAATAGCAGGTTTTCTACAGTTGTTTGTGGCAATCTGAATTTGAGGGCAGGGGAGGTAGAGTATGGGTATCAAGATAAGTGCTGACAAAGAAAAGTAAAGCATGGAGGCATAAGAAATAAAACAAATAAAAACCACATAATCTCAAATGCCTTCATAAAATTAGGCTCACTGGAGGAATATTTAATATGCTTTGTAGGTGTTGGGGGGCATAGCCTGGTTTAGATAAAACTAAAAGTTTGATGGTCTAAATTCATAACTTAAGTGGGAAAATATTGTCTCAGTGGGAAAGTTCAAGTAGCTTTGCCATTTTCAAGAGCTGTTTTACAAATGACATATACAAAATCCTTATCTTCTGCATTGGGCATCTGTTCTGATGTGTTCAGACTCTAAACTCATGGTGGGGATATTCTTTTAGTCAGTAAAATGTTGGACACACTTGTGGTGCTGTACAAGTTAATATTTTAATTTTAAGTTTAAACCGATTGTGAGTCCCTGTTTTTATAGGAAGATATAATTTAGCAATGTGAGGTGATCTGTCATTAGGCTAATGATTTCCTCAATAGTGATAAATAAGTCTGGTAGAATCTGTAAGGCTGAAGGAGCAGAGAAGAGCAGCCAGGTGGTTGGTCACCAGGTTGCAGGACCTGTGCTAGCCAGCTCAGAAGAGGATTGACAGCTCGGCCTGGCAGGAGTGCAGCCGGAAGAAGTTAAGCACTAAAGGAATCTAGGTGAGGGATTTAAGGATAACCTGTAACAAGGGAAAATGCACGATGAGACTTGTACGTGGGTTTAAAAACCACAGAAATACTACCCCCTGCTGTTTCTGTTGGGGCATTGGAATACCTAACACTTCAAAAAACCAGTTTATATATCAACTTTTTTTAATGCCTTGTTCCCTTTTTACATAACATGAAAAGTAAAACCCTGAAGTATAACCAGCCTCATAAGTAGCTGTCCTTGATTGACTCAGAAGCACAAGTTCTGTTTATCTTTGCACTGAAAGCAGGATTTCTGCATTTATTTTGAGTGGTGAATGCTGCTTGTCCTCTGCAGAATACAGTGCTTTCTGAGTATATAATGAAACTCTGAGATTTTTGTAAGTAAACTTGTTAGTTATTTTGAATTGAAATGAATGGAGAATTGGATTGAGAAATGCAGTCTTCTGTTTCACTATCTTTCTAACCTAAATTAATTTAGTAATGGATGAGATAAATTATTCAAACCTTAGATACATCCAAAACACATTGAAGTCTTTTGTACAGTACCTCGAAGAATTTAGCTTGTGGTTATCCTGAACTGCTTGCTACTATACATGATACTAAAAAATACACAGCAAAGATTAGAGCTAGGGTTGTGTTAGCTGTGACATTCTGTGACATCAGAAGTAGTTTTACATGTTGCTTTTGCTGTTCACTTTTGTGTAATTCCAGTGGTTGTAGGAAGTCTGTGCTCCTTCACAGATGAAGTCGTATTTCCTGTTCCTCTTTAGATTTGGTATATGTGTGCTATCTCAGCAGGTGAAATAGCATGACTGCTGTGATTCTTCTGAGCACTGGTGCTTGGTAGAGTTTTTGTCTAGTAAATGCAGATACATGGGTTTATGAAGTAGAAATATTCCTTTTATGCTACAGGAGAAAAGGAACTTACCTTTTTAAAGCATGTATTGGGCTACAGATGCTAAAAACCACACTTCAAAGTGTTTATCTTTTGTTGCATTTAACAGGGCTTGGTGGTGCAGAGTTAATATTCTCTTTACTATTTTATATCTGAGTTCCTGTGTGTTAAAATGTAGGTATTTCTTTTGAGACAGTGCCTGGTATTTAGAGTATCTGCAACATGCCTAAACAAACCCCTTAATTCTATTCATTTATCTCTAACTTTTTGAACAGAGCTTAACTTCTTTGCATATGATACATGAAACAGAATAATATAAAAAAAGTATTGCATTCAGATTCCAAAATGTTTTTTGAAGCATAAATGAAGCTTTACAAGAACTATTTAGATGACTATTTTATCCCATTTTGTAGTCAGGGAAGTATATCTGATTCTTTGTGTCTATTACTTTTGTAAACATAATGTGTAATGTCAATATACTACTTGAAATAAAAGGGACAATGAGTGATTTCCTAAAGCATTTGAAGGAATCCATATGTAAACTGGGATTAGTGGGATTAGATGTTATTCTTACTGATTTTTTTTTTCCTCATCTCACTCACTTTATCAGCATGGCCTTGACTACAGAGGGACTACTGCAAGAGTGCAGCAAGAAGGATCAGGAGAAGTGAAATTTGTGCTAACTTTGGACGCTTGAAAAAAACCCCTGAATTTAACAGTTTTCATACTGTTTCTTGAGATCTTGTACCACATTTTCATTAGTAGTATGAAATCCTGTAAAATCATTTACCAAAAGAGTGTGGTCTTAAAAGGGTATGGGGAGTTCATAGAAAATAGGAGGACGATAAGAGTATGGCTTTTTTAGCCTGTCTTGCTTGCTTAACAGTATAGTACCATGAAATGTGTATATTGATACCAGTGCATCTTGATATCAATATTTTTTCAATGCATTTCCTTTTTTTTTTAAATAATCTTATCTCTTAATTTTTAGAAAGCTCTTGTTTGGTTTAGTGGTGGGTTTTGTTTGTCTGTTTTGTTCGTTTGGTATGGTTTGTCCTCCCCCAGTGCAAATGTTGCTAAGATGTTTCTTACATGTTTTTGAGTGGTGGAAGTATTTTTCCTTTTTTTACCTTATGCCTCCTATTCACCTGCCCTCATTTACTGTTAAGTTATCAGAAGGCTTGAAAGTGCAATTTGAGGAAAGACTGGAATAAAAATGTTTTGTTTGGTCTACAAAAGAGAAGACAAAAGAGATGTGATAAGGGTTCTTTAGTATGTGAAAGGACCAGCTATAACACTAAAACTTCTTCTGTGTCTTTTGGAGGTGGGACAAGGAGCAATGGAGGAGGGTGGTTGGAGCAAGTGAGATTTAGATTAAAGGTTGTTAAAAGTTTTCTAACATAAGCAATGGACAGTCATATCCCTGCAGAGAATTGGTGGAATCTCCATCACTGGCATTTTTGAAGCAGGTTATAATAACCTTTTCCAGGAAGGGATCAATTCAGATCAGTACCTGCAAGCAATACTGGGATGATGGACAAGGTAGCGTTTTGAAAGGTATTTCTAGCCCTAGTTTGTCGATGTCTTGGGGTTTTTTTTGCTCACATCTCAGCACATTCATTAGGAGCCAACTACTTTCAGGAGATATTAAAAGTTCCCCACTCCCCGCCCTGATAGTCTCTGGAATGTTTTCATATTTCGTAGAAAATCGTTACTTCAATCTCTGTGGTATATATGTTGATTTCTATTTTTTGTTGTCAGAATATTCCATGATTTCTCAATCAAGATAACTGTGCAAGTAATAAATATCCTTGTATGGTAGCACTATCTGATTGAAGTACAGTGCTTCCTTTACAATGAAAGGTATGACAGTATTAACTTACCCATAATATGTGACCATAATCCACTATTGGTTTTTTAGTTCATAGGTGTTATGTCCTCAGAATTTTGAGGGGAAAAAAAAAGATTATTCATTATATTGAACTCAGTATTGAAAGAACTACTGGGTTGCATTTAACAGAACTGTTATTGTGTTAATTAGCTTGCCGTATGAAGTAAAAGACTGGCTGCATGGGAGACCCTGACCTGAGGCAAGAGACAACTACTTCTTGCCTTGTTTGTGTTTGAATACCACGTGGTTATTTATACTTGAAACCTACCAAAGGAGATGCTTCAAATGTTAAGAGTTGACATTCCAGTGAAGTTCTGAGAGTAAATATGGTCTGTATCTGCATTAGCATGCAATGGTATTAACCACTTTTAATTCTTTTTCACTACTATTAATGCAACTCCTTCATGGTGCTAAATTTTTTATGTCTTGTTTGATGTGTCAGCAGCATTTTTAAGTGATCTCAGATGTAAGACCAGTGATACCTGAATTAAATGAGAGTTTTTGCTGTTACTGTCACAAATAATGGTCCATGACTGCATTCGTAAATCTGAAAGGTGCAAGAATAGACAAGGCTAAGAAAAGCTTTTCTTAATTAGTAAGCAAGAAGTTGGAAGTGCGAACTTGATCTATTTGGGAATACTAATTGGAAATGTGCTTCCTTTTTAAAGTTAGTGTACTCTTCAGAACAAATTTATAGATGCTTATACCTTGAATTCAGGAGTAAATTTTTTTTTTTAATTGCCAAATATGGTTGCAAGACAAATGGTAAGTGTACCACTGCTCTTTTAAGTGTGCTATTTTGCATGTAAAAATATGGGTGTTAAACTGAAACAGTATCTTGCACATGATGATCTCATTCTACTCTTTCCATTATTGCCTGCTGACAGTGTGGAATATGGAGTGATATGTTGTGTGTGTATGTGTGTATATAGAACTGTTACCTTATAAAAGATATTTTAATTGAGGGCAGCCTGAAGTTAAATGAATTCTAGCCTGCTGCTCTCTGAATGTTGGTTTCTTCTGCAGCTCTGTGTCATGGTAGGTCATATATGTGTTCACCCCAGATTCAGAATTGGTCATCCTGCTTGTCTGTTCCATCAGTCATAAATGCATTTTTTTTGTTAACACTACATGCAGGGCCAGTAAACTACTCGTTCAAGCAGGTAGTGCAAGTATTTATTTGCCTGTTTTCCTATGTGACGTGTAGATATGGGTCTCTTACTGTTAATTCCTCGGTATTTTTGGTAGAATTATATTAGTTTTATGAAGAATGTTTTCATGCGATTTTACTGTATGTCTGTCTTCTCCGAGAGATTTGGAACCTGTTAACCAAGTTCAGCCATGTTTGATAGAAAGAAATAACTTCTTTCTAAATTTCCGATAACTGATTTGAAAATTAGCAGACACGTAAAGAAAAGAGACATTGGAAATGTTGGAAGTGAAGGAGAGTTAGGGGCAGCTTGGACTGTGTGCATTCCAGGTGGAATGGCTTTCAGCAGCCTGCACATACCAACTTGCACATGTTTGTGAACCAGTTGTAGCACGTGCTGCTCCTTGCCTGGTTAGTTGGAGAGATGGGTCTGTGGGAGCTGCAAGTACTTTGCAGATCTCTAGTAGGCACAGAAGGGAGAAAGCAGTGACTGGTAAGTGGGGAAATAAAACTTGAGGAAAACTTAGGGTATGTTGAGCTCTTGTGATAAAGATTTTTGTTTGGGCCAAAGGGAGAAGTCAACATGTTAAGGGAATATGAGGAATAACAAGCACAAATCCATGATTCATTATTTGCATTCCTCACAGAGATTTTAAAAGTATGTTTTCTATTGTGATTCCCCTTGGTATGCTACTTGGTTTTATTCTTTTAGTTGTTGTTACTGTTGTTTGGTTGACTGGTTTGGTTGGGAGTTTTCATGTTTACTAACCTGCTGTGGCTAAGGAACAGAATTACAGAAAATTATCCCTCCTACTCTTTGTGTCACAGGATGTGGATATGGAAATGTATATAGTTATATAAAATACTTCTAAATATTTGGCTTAATATTTTGAAATATCATGAGTAATTGGCACCAAAGAACTCTAAGAACTGAAGTAACAGATGCTTGAAGGGCTTTTCATTTTGTGTAGCAACTAATTTCTTACTACAAAACCTAAATTCAAAGGAAAACTTAAACCTCAGGGCTTTACCAGATAGCTATTACAGCAAGTTAACAAGTCTTCCACCAGGGTGCAGTCTTTTCTAAGGATTTCTAACACCTTCAGCTAAGTATCTGCATTTTACATGTAAATATTATTTTTCTGCTGCAACTGTTACAGGCACACAGTTAACTTTATTTTTCAGTGTGCATTTGGCTCTTTAATTGTGTTACCTCATTGTGTTTAACAGCCGAGACAAAAATAGGTAAGGTCAGTTAAATGATAAAGTAATGTAGTAATCAGATTCCAGTTAGAAAAAAAAGTCGGTCTTTCTCACTTTTTTTTTAATTCTCTAGAATTAAATACCTTCCCTACTTTTTTTCATTCACTAAATAAATTCATTGTTGCCTTGAATTGATAGCTAGATTCAAGCAACAGTACCATAGGACTGAACTTTTTCCACATGAGGTAATAGGGGGTTAACGTCAAAGCCTAACTGTGAGTATTTAAACTCTTTACACATCTGAAGGACGAGCCAAAATACGGCTGACCAGCTGACAGCATACTTTAAATTGTGAGTATGAGTTGCAAGTCATAGGATGAAACCTGATCCATTTGCCGTGTCTGCAGTGAAAATACTTTAAGCTGTTATGTTTGTCTTGTTTAGATATATATTAGGCAATTGTCACCTTATTATTGTCATCCTAATTCTGTTCCCTGGGAACTGTAGTTATTCTATGCACTATTCAGTGTAATAGGAAAATGATCATAATTTGACTTGACTGTAGATTGTTGTCAACAACTGCTATAACCAAAGAGTATTTGATCAATGGATTAGATACTTTTTTACGTATTTGTTGTATAGATACTTCTACTGTGACTTGGGTGCAAGTCAAACTTACTATATCCCAGGCCACTTCAGTTTTCTTTAGGTACAAAACCAGTGTATTGTCAAGGGTATGCCTGTGTTTTAGAGTCACATCTACCATTTTAAATGTGTCATGTTACTGTTCATATAAAGAAGTTCTATAATCCTAGTTTTGATTGCACAGCGCTGTTTTCAGCACTTAAAATTGAAGTCTTTGATAATAATGCTTGTACCCAGCATATCATATCACAAGGGATTTTCAGTACTGCTTGAAAACCAGAACAAGCTTCCTATCATTGACATTGGGGTGATGAGAGGGAACAGTAGAATTTTCTAGATAAGTCATCTTTCATGCTTAATTTGAAGATATTTTTTAGATAATTGAAAGTAAAATAACACTCTTATCTAGGAAAGGGTTGCACAAATCAGCTTAAGTAATCTAATGGAGCACTGGTAGTGAAAAAATGAGCTCCATCTTCTTACTGTGTGTAGCTGTGAACTCCTACCACTTATTTTTTCACTGGCCTTGGCATTTTTTTTACACCACCCCACCTCCTGCCCCCCAAGGTTTGGTGTTTATGAATCAGATTTGATGTGGGGAAAAAAACTCGTCCAAGAATGAAATAAAAGGCAGGATATTGCTAGAGTTTTCAGTGAGTGGGATTGATTGGAGAATAGTTGTCACATTAGAGCCTTTTCAAAATAGTATACCAGTAGTAGGATGGTATAGCACATCTGGGAGTGAGGGTGAAAGATGGCTATGGTCTAATTATTAGGCTGGACAGTCTGGGAAGTGTAACTTACTGTAACATGAGCTGCTCTTGTGGGGCAGCATAATAGGATGTAACTTCTGGCTCTTACAGTCACATCCTCCTCTGTGCCAGCTTCAGTGCCCTTCTGACCCCAAACTCAGCTGCTTCAGTCACTATACTGGGAAAAAATGTCTCTATATGCACGTTCACATGTCATTCTGCTCATGTATATGCACCTATGCACTTTTAAAGAAATCGTCTTCTGTCACCATGGTGTGTGGAAAGGGCTTGGCACGGGGTCAGATGGACACCAGAGGGAGCAGTAATGCTTTGCCAGGAAAAGTATCAGTATAGCAGCTGCAGTTAGATCTGCTTCCTTTGCTGTCAGTCTTAGCAAGTTTAGAAAAAAAAAAGTGAGGGGAAAAAGAAGTGTTGGTTTTCCATACGGATTTCTGCACATAGGGTTTTTATTTGTGCTTGAGCTCCAAAGATTATCAAGACTGTTTTTCAACACTGAACAGCTAATTAAGGAAATGTTTTCTTGTTGATTGTTTAATCAAATAACTTGGCTGTGTTTGTAATGGATTATTTGTTTGAAACTATTGTTTGTGGGCATTTTTATAAGTGTAGTACATGACCACCTTTAATAACTACTGATATCTTAAATACCTTTTCATTAGGGAGAATACTGCATTTCTGGCCATCAGTAATAAATCAACCAAAGTAACGCTGCATTGACAGTAAAACAGTGGGCTTTATTTGGGTTTTTCTAAAGACTAGTTAATAAATTGAGTTACAGCTTTATTTTAATTCTATCTGCTAATTTGTGTGATGGATATAGTTTCCTATTCTGTGTTAAGGTTTTTGTTTTGGTTTGGTTTTAATTAAAGAAGCCAAGCTATGTATGGGATGTATCATAAAATAGTGAGACATTAGGAAACCTGATTAAAGGTTTCCATGTCATTAAAGAAAAGTCTAAGGTCTAAATCCTTTACTTGAATCCAAATAAAGTATTTTTTGAGCAGTTTAAGGATGAGATGTAACTAAATTGACTTCTTTTCAAATAGTACTTAAATTTCTGCCATCTTTCAGATGTGTGTTTGCTGGTTGTATTTTAGTAAAACAGTGAATGTGATCCTTATAAGGCCCCAAGAAGTGAGGGCCAATGGGAATAAATACGTGGTTATAAAATTTTTTTAAGCATCATCAGTTCAGTGAATCTATTGCTGTGGCTGTGGCAATTAAAAAGAAAAACAAAGTAGTTAAAACCAAAACCAAAACAACTCTCCATCCCTCAGTAACAACAAAAGCCAGTGTAAGCGTGTGTCACCTAATGTTATTTGAGAAAGTTAGGGATGAAATCTATATTGGAAACTAATGGTACTTATTATAAGCCGGATGGCTTGTCTTCCTACTCCTCCCTCTCTTGCCAGTGCCATAGTTCAGGGCGAATTACTCTGTAGGTTGCTGATGCAACTCTTTGTATAGGTTTGCAAACACAGTAAGGTGGAAAATATAAGCTCCTACCCTACCCCCTCCTGAATTTGTTGATACAGAAGAGGTCTGTGCCGAATTAGCACATGCTTTGCCTCCACATCTGTGTAATTACTGTGTGGGTAGCCTGGCTGATCGGATGAAGGTTGTGACTCTGCAGCAGGAGTACAAACATCCCTGCAGGGCTGTGGCACCTCCTGTTTGGAAAAACCTCTGGCTCAAGGAAGGAACCTTGTAAGAAACTATAGCTGTATCTATTGTTTTCTGACTCCATAGGCTAAAACTGTTGTAGAAATTTTAGGAAGTGGAACTGGAGGAGGCAAGCTGACTGGCTGCACTCTCTCTGCAGTTGATATTTCTTGAATTAATTTTATGCTTGTTCAGATAATTTTTGAAGTTATACTAAGTAGTACACAAGGTCATGTAAGAAATGTGTGGTGTAACGCATGTAATCTGTGTAAACCCAAACTGTGTCACTTGCAGTGTTCGAATGAGTACTGGTAGGGCCTGTTCCGAGCCGATAGTGGAGGCTATTGGTTTTGGCAGCCACGTAGTAATAGGAATCATCTGGCTCAAGCTGTTACTGTTAGGCAGTATTATGTTACGTTTGCCCCACTTTCCAAATGGTGATGTCAGATGTGCATATAAATAAGCTCTTGAGCCATCTAACTGTTTTCAGGTAAAATTGTCCCTGCTTCCTTGAATACAGAACTGAAAGCATCAGTGATTCATGAGCTGATTCAGGGGAGCATCAGATGCCTTCATTTGAAAGCAGCCACATTTGTCAGCAGGGAGGGGCAAGTGGCTGGGTGGTGATGGCTTCAGTTGTCTGATTTTTATCTGCAGCTACAAGTCTGTCAGCACCTTATGTTAGTTTGCTCAGTCTAAGGATAAAACTCAGGGCAATATCTGACAAATGCACTTTTGTGTATTTAAATACAAAGTGCCTAACACTGTAGCACGCCTTGACAGCCTTGACATGACACCTGCTAAACATCACAGTTTAAAACCCTAATTAAGAAAGGGCTAATATGGTTGTAGTGTAGACAAGTCTGAAACTGTTGGATTTCTAAGATGGGAATGTTACAGTTATGGTACAGATAGATCTTCCTATTTTTTCCATGAATTTCTGGGGATAGTCATCTGGTAGTAAAAAGAAGTTTGATGCTCAGGAGAAATGTGGATGATACTGAAACTACATCTTCAGTTTGCCTTCATGGTGGGGACTGAATTCTATGGCATACTTGTAATGAAAACTTTTTACAAAATTCAAGTTGTTCCTTATCTTTTTGTTTGTGAAAGGGCTAATTAGCTAGCCATAGTCCCTTGTTACTAGATTAGCTGCAGGCTATTAGTCATAGGTTTTTTTTTATCCTACCCAGTGAGGTCAGACAAATTTGAAGCACTCTTGTAATTGCATTTAACTGTATGTTACAATAGCATACCATATTTTACATCTTTTTTAATTTCTAGTCAAAAGTGTAGTTATTCTTTGTGCTTCATTTTAACATGATTTTTCTTCACAAATTTAAAGGTATTTCAGTGATGTCTTCATAAAATGACAACTGAAATTTGCCTTTCTGATGTTCACTGTTTGTTTCTTTTAATGGATATCAATATTGTGTAATACTACATCATTTTGATGTATGCATAGCTAAAAATAAAACAGCTTTAGGGCTCTTAATGTATGTTTGGTACTGCTCATGCTCATCCCATAGGCAGCAACAGTGCAGGGATGATGTTACTACTGCTAAACAGGGGTTTTTGTTGCATCATGAAATTACTGAAGTTGTCTTTAATCACTTCCTGATTTTGGTCAGCAGTTGCAAACCTGAAATTTTATGATATCTTTTCACTGTCTTTACACTTCAAACCTCTCAGTTATTTTACTGAAAGAACATCTCAAGGATAATACAAGCTTGAAATCATAGACAGGAAGCTGAAGAAAGGAATCCTTTTGCCCTCCTGCCTTTTCTGGGGCAGGAGGAAGTAGAGAAGAAATATCCTGCCAGATGTTCTGTTGCTCCCTAGTAATTGTTTTAAACAACTGAGAAATTTCTTAGCTTTATCACATTCACTGTGTAAATTCTTATGATGCCATGTGTATGACAGAAGACTGTGCTGGGGGAAGGCGGGACTGGGCAGAAATCCTGGGAAAGATGAGCAACTGCTTACAAGGATACTGGTGCTGAAAAGGTACTTGTCAAGCTATACGCCTTTGATTTTACAAAATTTGATAGTCGAGAAGGGCATGAGATTTGATAAAAGCTACTTGGAATCATTGTAAATTTCAGTTTTTTCCATCAGTCTTTTTAGTAGTTTTCCAAACCTGAAAAGATTTGGAGGTTCATTTGATGAGTTGTTTTTATCATGTAGTCTTACATCCAGTAAGCTACTCCAGTTGAGCAGTATCTAGCTCTTACTTCATATGATTGTCCTCTTTTTACAGATGTCACTATAAAGCATAATCACCTATACAAAATTGGTTGACCTATAGCAAAGCATGGTTTTAATATTACTGCTGGTTTATTGGTTTTATTTTCTTTTCCCTCTCTTCACAGTTTTTATAGTGAACTAGTTCTTGATGTTTAGAGAGCAGTCATTAACAGGGCTGGGGAAGGAAGCCAGGAATGTGCCATTATAGTAACTAAACAGCTGGGAGGGAAATTCATAGGCTTTTTCTTCAGCCTCCTCTCCATTATTTGTTACAATTTATAATCTTCCCTTGTTTCCCTTGAAAGTAAATTTCACTTCACTTTCTCCTTCATCTCTATTAATCTGTACCATAGGAGAAGTTCTGTCTGTGCTTTCTGACAGGGTCAGCTACTGCAGGCACCTTGCAGCCGCCCATATAGGAGCTTTGACAGCCAGTGCAGCCTCCCTTCCCTGCCACTGTGCATGCTGCCGGCAGCTTCTTCCCAAAGCCTTCTTGTCCTCTGCTCTTTGGCTGGCATGTGCTTTATCCTCATGTAGTATCTGATTTGCTGTATTTTTAAAATATATTTTCTAACTTAGGAAATCTAACATTAAATTTCTAACATTAGGAAATCTAATGTTGATTTGTTTTCTGGATGTTCTCTCCCCCTTCTTATAAGCCTAGTGCATTAAAGACTATCGAGTTCTCCCAGTCTCCACTTTAGCTCCTAAATCAGTGTCCTCCTTCCACAGTATCTCACTGGTTTTTACAGTCTTAATTCCCTTTCTTCAATTCTTTTCTCAGATTCTTTTTGTCTTCCTATAGCATGACAAAATACTTGTGAGATTATGTTGATAGAATGCAACTTGATACACACAGTTCTAAAGGTACTTCTATTTTCTTTTTAAAAACAACCTCTTTCCTGTAGTGGCCACAGTATGTTGTTTTTAAATCATGCATGCATTATAAAAACTAGCTGCCCAGAGATGTAGTTAGTTTCTTGTCAATCTTGCATAAGTTTGTTGTAATTCATCTGGTATGCCCCTGCTCCCAGGAGCTTAATACTTTAAAAACTATTTAATAATGTTTTCCGTATCTTTCCCAAAGGAAGCTACCCAGAAGAAATGTTCAGATTATTTGGGGCATAAATTAGAGCCTCTGGTCCATTAAATTAAAAAGAACAAACAAACAAAACAACACTGTCCAAACTACCAGCCACACTCAACTCAACCACCAGCATATTTGGTGATGAAGACAGAGGGCAACTTGCGCAAGTGATGTGAAAACTGGATATGGGCTCTATTCCGTATTCATATTGGTCAAGCTCAGTGCAGTACAGCTTGTGTATGCTATGGATTTCAGACTGTTAAAGAGAAATGACTTAAACTACTTTGGGATCTGACATCAGCAGTTCAGTGTGTCCTGGATCGCCATTTGACTCTCATCAGCTGGCAGGTACTGATTCCTCTACAGCCTGCTAACTTGAGGAATCTTGTAAATCATTGTTGATGGCAGTACAACATCAGCCAGTTTATTTCAAGTGTTAGATAACTTCATAAAACAGTAGATAACAATTTAAAACTTAACTGCTCACTGATCATCTTAAGGTAGTTCTTAAAGAAAGTGTTTTATATGGTTTGTTTTTGTGTCATAGTCTTTCCAGGGGATTGGATGTTGTTACTGGCTTAATGCTTTCTATGCTACTTAAGGATTTACTCTTTTCCCCATCTGTTGCAGAGCATGGCTGTTACATGTGAGCAGAAAATTCTGAAGATTTATTTTAATTTCTTGTTTGAAATTTATTTCTGAGAAGGTTTGCTCTTTTGTACACATGAGCTCTGCTTCTTGGTAGAAGATTTCACTAGTCTGAAGAAGAATCTTCAGAATGTGTCCAGAGCTTATGTGACACTGGAGGTAGCCAGAATATTGAGTACTTAAAGAAAGGGATTAGCACCATATGCTAGTGTTAGCTGGAAACTTAAGTAAAGTGTCTTTTTCTGTGGAAGTACACTGTTGTGAATTTGTAGCTAGGTTTTCAAAAAACTGGTTGTTTTAACCAGATATTATACACTATAGAAGTCAAATGGAAGGGTGAAGGAAATGTAAATAGGAAATCCAGTCATTATATACTGTAATAATGCAGACTCATAGAATGCTTTGAGTTTAAAGACCATATAGTCCACAGTACACACGCCCTACACACACACCCCCTTGCCATGGTCAGGGACATCTTTCACTAGATCAAGTTGCTCAAAGCCAAACCTGATGGTAGCCTTTAGAACTATTCAAATTTATGTACAGCGTAGAAGGCTCTGAGGTAAAAAAGGATAACATCTGGATGATTATTTAGGAAAATGTTGGTTTACTTGCCTGTATATTGCTTAATACAGATACCATGTGACTTTTTTGCTTTCCATAATGAACTTTCTTCAGTCCTAGAAGTCCCTACCCTCTGTCTCTTGAAAAGGTACACAGTATGTTAATTGCAGAGCACTTATCTTCCCACAAGTTGTTTCCATTGAAAATACTAGAAATACAATAAGCCTTACTGGGTTTATGCAGGATTTGAAAAGGCTGGTCAATCCACAGTGGAGGATCAGGTTTTATCTCCTCTAAACCCCAGACCACCAGCAGGGACAATATATACTCCAGCCGTTTTCTGATACTTAATACCTGAATACTGTTGATACTGAGGTGGTTTTTTTTAGCCTTCCCATAGAAGAATAATTTCTCTTCCAGTATGCTCAACACATTTTTAGTATCTGTATCTCAGTTTTATATAAGATTAGAGTTTGAGTGGTTTTATTGTGTATTTCACAACAGCATTCTCCTTCAGTAATTTATTAGATTTGTAATTTGTTAAAAGTAGAGCTGTTGGTTTATTTTTTTTCATTCTAATACTCCAAAATTCTCTTCCTTCTGCCTTTAAAGCAGTTCATAATGATTATCTTCAGTGACTGAGATGGATATTTTCCGACAGCAAATCTCATCTTTGGGCTTTATCTGTATTCATCATGCCCATTTGTTTTCTTTCTTTTATCTTTGTATATGTTCTAATGGCTTTACATTACAGTTGCAAAAAGCAAAAGTCGTTGGTAATTGTGAAATATTTTCTGAAGGAGCGACACTTCATCTGTCGTTCTGCTTTCCTCATGCTTTATCAGAATTAGTGTTAATCCAGAGGCCATCTGTGTAGCATTCAGTGATTCTCTCGCTATATCTATATTAGTGAATTAAGTGTGTCTGAGGCTAATTGACATAACACGGTCCATAGTCCTAGCCCCAAAACCAGGTAGTTATATCCAAAGTTACTTCTGGGAATAGTCCCCTTACCAAGGATGGCTTTCTGAATGGTGCCTTTAAATTGCTTGAAGGAATGCTAATTGGCCTGGACAGAAGTTGTTTCAGGTGCTTTTCTAACAGTTTAGTGGTACAGGCAGTACATTTCCATACAGTGCAGTTGATTTTACTGGTATAGATGTGTAGCCTCTTCAACTTTAGACAGCTAAATCAATGTTACCTCTTTATCATCATTTCTCAATTTGCACTTGGCTGCATTCTCAGAATGCACTGGGATACTTTAAACCGCATAACTGAATATTGTTAGGTGATCAAAAAATGTAAAATTAGTCACTATTATTGTTTTACTTTCAGTCTGGATAGGTTTGTGTTTATCGGAAGCATACAGATATTTTTAGGTTGAGTGTTTTTATGAAGGTCCAGTTGCATTCTTTTTTACAAACTGATTTCTGGGAAGATTTTGAGACAAAAAAAGGACTTGCTCTGAAGGCAGCTCTTTCCTCTCCACTTGGACCTTAAGGAATTTCTGTTCCTAGTGTGCAGAATCCCAGCAGGATCCTCTTATTCAGATTGTTTTTTATTTTGTTCTTACTTTTTGCATGAATATTTGATCTATCTGGTAGAGTGTTCAAGAATTAATTAATGTTCATGTTTTTGTTTGATTTACCACATAAATAAGGACATGTAAACTAGTACATGTACTTCAATTATGTGGTCAGAGTGTGGAATACAGTTTGGCAGAGAAATTGTAAATAAATTTAATTGCAGGAAAAGACTGATTTGTAGTGAAGGCAGAAAAGTGCAACTGTTAAAGTTGCTGAATCTGTGCAGAAATTACAGATAGCTATGTGAGGTGAAAAAATGGCATGGCAATAAGTTTTTAATAACTGCTTGTAGATTCAATAAATTTGAGAAACAGACTACAAGCATTAGGAATCAGTAAATTCTATCTTTTTATTCTGTGTTTTATGTTTTTGGGGTTTTTTAGTAAGTGTTGAATAACAATGAAAGAAGTATTGTGGAGATGTTTACCATGGTGGCTAGAACAATTGCCAAAATCTAGAAAAGCTATTTCTAGGCTGCTGTTTTCATGAGATTTAAATCTACAATTATTGTGCTCTTGTATAATAACCTTCTAATTACCAGGCTTGCTACAGGAACCTATTGGCCCTTCTTGTCAAAGTGCTGCCAGAATGTGGCAAAGAGATTAGTTATAGGCCAGGGGGAAAGGGCCATTTTCCAAAAATTAAGATAGTACTTTGACTGTGTATAGTCTGGGCTTCCACACCTCGTTCTAGAAACAGCTGACATGTTTTTTGTCAGTGGCATTTGATTAGTATCCGTAAGCAGCATTTCTGTTGGCATACTTAGAATGAAATACACAAATGTGACGTGTTAAAAATTTTTAATATTTTTAATTATTTAAAACAAATTAAATATCTTTTAATATTTTAAAATATGAGGTGTTACAGATTTTTAATATATTTTTTTAAGTTGAAAAAGTATTTTTTTTCTTATTACTGTGTTCTGAAAAGTGTGTAATATTCCTAAATTTCAAATATGCGCAAGGTAAGTATTTGCAGTTGAAAAGGAGTATGCAAGTCTTTGCAGATGAGNTCTGAAGGCAGCTCTTTCCTCTCCACTTGGACCTTAAGGAATTTCTGTTCCTAGTGTGCAGAATCCCAGCAGGATCCTCTTATTCAGATTGTTTTTTATTTTGTTCTTACTTTTTGCATGAATATTTGATCTATCTGGTAGAGTGTTCAAGAATTAATTAATGTTCATGTTTTTGTTTGATTTACCACATAAATAAGGACATGTAAACTAGTACATGTACTTCAATTATGTGGTCAGAGTGTGGAATACAGTTTGGCAGAGAAATTGTAAATAAATTTAATTGCAGGAAAAGACTGATTTGTAGTGAAGGCAGAAAAGTGCAACTGTTAAAGTTGCTGAATCTGTGCAGAAATTACAGATAGCTATGTGAGGTGAAAAAATGGCATGGCAATAAGTTTTTAATAACTGCTTGTAGATTCAATAAATTTGAGAAACAGTCTACAAGCATTAGGAATCAGTAAATTCTATCTTTTTATTCTGTGTTTTATGTTTTTGGGGTTTTTTAGTAAGTGTTGAATAACAATGAAAGAAGTATTATGGAGATGTTTACCATGGTGGCTAGAACAATTGCCAAAATCTAGAAAAGCTATTTCTAGGCTGCTGTTTTCATGAGATTTAAATCTACAATTATTGTGCTCTTGTATAATAACCTTCTAATTACCAGGCTTGCTACAGGAACCTATTGGCCCTTCTTGTCAAAGTGCTGCCAGAATGTGGCAAAGAGATTAGTTATAGGCCAGGGGGAAAGGGCCATTTTCCAAAAATTAAGATAGTACTTTGACTGTGTATAGTCTGGGCTTCCACACCTCGTTCTAGAAACAGCTGACATGTTTTTTGTCAGTGGCATTTGATTAGTATCCGTAAGCAGCATTTCTGTTGGCATACTTAGAATGAAATACACAAATGTGACGTGTTAAAAATTTCTAATATTTTTAATTATTTAAAACAAATTAAATATCTTTTAATATTTTAAAATATGAGGTGTTACAGATTTTTAATATATTTTTTTAAGTTGAAAAAGTATTTTTTTTCTTATTACTGTGTTCTGAAAAGTGTGTAATATTCCTAAATTTCAAATATGCGCAAGGTAAGTATTTGCAGTTGAAAAGGAGTATGCAAGTCTTTGCAGATGAGACAGATTACAGTTTAGCAGTGTGTTTTGAATAAGTGTGTAATTGTAAGTGTAAGTATGTGATGTGTGACCAATCACATGTTGAGGTGTTTTGCTAGATTATGCCTTTATAGGATAAATTTATTCTGCATAGCCAAGACAAGGTAAGTAGCTATTACAGTCTGTGATAATATAGTGAGCTGTGTTATTTTTAATGGTTTGAGAGAAAGAACTGGGAATTCTTGATGGGATAAATTCAGGGCGTTATTGTTGTGAAAATAACTTTGGTGTAATGCTTAGCAGGCACAAAATTAAATAATTTACTCTTTGCATACAAAACTCCCTAGTTAGGTTTCTCTGAAAACAGTAATGAAGTCTGTGAAAGTTAGAAAGTAAAGTGATCTCCTGAAAAAATACTAGTTCTCTCTGTTTCCATGTTTGATAATGAAATGATGAACTAAAAAAAACAGAGAATCACGTCCTTAATCATTTGTACTACAAGGCCAGCTTGCATCTTGAATTTGGGAAAAAAACCTAAAACTAAATTGCCCTAGAAATTTTTTCTTCAGTGAGAACAGCTCTTCAGTTTGGGCTCTGATAGAATGTTGCGTTGCTCTAAAAAGTGTTTCTTTCTCCACTTTGTTTAGTGCTACCTGAACACACACACGTGCGCACGAAAAAAAAGTCTTTCTCCAATTCTTTCTCCAATTTAAATTTTGTAATAGTTAAATAATATGAGAAATAATGGTCAAATGAAGCTATACTTGTTTGTAATATGTGTAGTTTTCTTCAGAGTTAATGAAATATTTGTAGGTTACTTGTAAAGGCCAGTTAAACATCTCTTCATGTTCACTGTTCTGAAAGTTACATAACTTCATATACAATATACATTAAATGTGTACTTGTGTATTTGCATTAAAATGTCTTCATATTTGTAGTTGTTTGTCTCAGGAAATGCTTTTGGAACACCTGGTCATGAATCTCTCGTGTTCAAAATCTGTAACGTGTTTAATATGCTTTTGCTTTATTCTAATCTTGGGAGTATCTAATAGATTTTTAGCTTCGATACTTGACAAAATATAAGCCACTATTTCTTAATGGAAGCCCCCATCTTTAAAACATGCTCTCAGTTATCATGTTGTGTAGAAATGATAACTTTGCTCTGATTTTGTTTAAAGTAAGTATGTATTTTATATATATGTATTTATAAATATATTTTAAAGTATTTTCTTGTTAAATACACTTATTAGATAAATACATCTATTGGCAAAACACCACCCAGTCCTAGGATATGTTTGTGAAGATAAACAAATATTTTTATATTACACATAAGCAAATTATACACATAAACAAATTATTTTTATTTTAGTATTTACCTTGATACTTCACTTAGCAACCTAAATAGTGTTCACTGCAAGTTTTTGCATTCTGTGCAGACTCTGTTTTACAAGACATACTGTTTATAATAATGCTATGTCAGAAGCTGTATTTAGTTGAAAATTTTATTATTACTGTGTCACAATACATATTACAGTGTAGAGACGTTCATTTGTATTGCTGCCAGCTTTGCAGTGGATACTTGACTACTTGAAATTGTTGTAGTGGCTTTCATAATGTGTTGGTATTTGGGATTTTGGTGGTGGTCTGAAATAAGGTGGCTGGTGTGGGTGGTAGTATGTTGTGACTGTGCTATGGGCGCATCACACAATGCTTAGTTAAAATTTCCTGCATGTGCCTACAGGGGTTCCTAACTTGTGGTACCATTTGTATTAGTGCATCTTTTCCATTCAGATACTTTGGTGTTCAGGCACTGTGGAAAAATCTAGGCAGTACTGGGGATTATTTCTCAAAATAGAGAAACTTTGGGTTTTTTCAAGAATTTGTGAAAATGTGATGGAGATAATAACAAATCTAGAGGGTTCTGATGTTTTGCTTGAAGAGCTAAGCTCTGACTGCGATTATACTTGAGACTTGATGAGCTGTCATCCTAGATGGAAACAGAGTGACTGTAGTATTAGTAAGAGGAATACGTCTGGGAGTTGCCTTTGTTGAAAAGATAAAGATGGGAGAATTAATACTGTTAGTAATTGCACAGCTCAGATATTCCTGGATGTGAAGCCCATCGGGTCTAATGGAGCAGCCACTGGAAGCAGTAAGAGGTGGTGCTGGATTTGAATTGTTTTTGGCAAGCAGTGAGAATGCAGTAGAAGAGTTAGTCCTCTAAAAGAAATTTGGACCACAGCTGTGGATCACAAGTAGATTCAGTGTAAATAAAATGTAAAAATAAATGAAGACAAGCTTATATAGTGTATTTATCTAGAATCTATTGGAGCTGCTGGTAGTGCAGTTTCTTCAGACACTGATGTCATCTTCCAGCCACCTCAGTCTTTTGAAACTGCATTCCAGCATAAGCACTTTAGTTGGATGTCATGTATCTGTTACTGTTTCCCTTCTAAGCTGGAGCATTATTAGTATGAAAACATAAAATAGTATCATAATTTCTTTCCTCTCAGTGTTCCTATAGATATTAAGAAAGTATTTTCATTGACTTGAATGATGTATTTTTTTTCTTAGAAGCATTGAATCTTTTTCTTCTTGTAACATCTAACAAAGTGAAATTTGCAGGGTTGCTGATGCTCATAACTTTTACCCTTCTTCCAACAAATATTAAGAAATACTGCCTTAGAAAAGATTCAGAACTTCATGAAGGCATGTATTTGGGTTTCCTCTGTTTGCAAAGGTTTCTTGGTAGCATAAGAATTTTTTAACCAAATTTCAAGCAAACAATGGACCATCTATCATGTCTCATGTGTTACAAAATGTGTTATGAAATGTTAACGTATTTAAATTCCATTTAAATGCAATTATAGTTAGTATATGGTTATATATAGTTAGTACATATAGTTAGTATATGGGCTGTTTAATCTGCACAAGGCCTTCTGAGTTTGCTCACAATTCTCCTAAAGTGTGACAGAATCTTGTCAGGGTGCAGGCTGGGTGGTAGAATTCCTGGTATGGTGTCTGTAGTTTGATGGGCCCACATAGGGACCTCATTCCAAACAGGCCCGCTGTGGCTGGTTGGGACAGTATCCTGCATGCACACTGTGGGACACTCTGCCAGGTGTTTGAAAAGCACAGCTATTGGAGTTTTGTACTCATCTGGGAGGCTGGCCAAGTACAGCATTAAGAGTCTTGATTTGTCAGCCTGCCCTGTTAGATGGTCACAATAAACCAGAAATCAAAAAGGGAGTGCTGAGAATCATGTGTGGAGTGTTTCACTGAAATGTTGGTTTTGAAGGATTCAGCTACAAGCATCAGTTCTGACAATAATTGGGTTTAACTGTTGACTTGGAATTCATGGTGCCCTCAGGGCCAGGGAAAAAAAAATGACCAACCTGAAAAGATTGCTAATGACGCTGGCATATCACTCAGACATGAAATCAAATTCAAGGCAGTTTGTTGGTGTACACTAAAAGTTTGAGCAGAGCCTTGGAGCGGAGTTATTGTGTTTGCCATTTCCAGAAACTACTTAGGATAATTCTTGGGACAGGAATTTAGTAAGTGAACATCTATGAGATGAGTAAGTCGGTTGTACATTACTACGTGGGGCAGCTGCAGCAGCAGCTTTGTCAAGTTCTAAGCAGGAGTTTCATTGCAGTGTGTGGCACCAGTCTCCACTGCGTGTGCCAGCAGCAGCAGAGTCAAGCATAAGTGCTTTGGCCCTGCTGAGAAACAGGCCTCTATGCGATTAAAATACTGCCTGCTACTAGGCTTTGTAAATGAATTGGATTTTCAAGTAACTGTATCAGGCATAGGTTCAAGCTATAGGATGGCAATGTAAAGATGGTATCTTTTTAAAAAGGTTGCAGCTTTTGATTCGCACCATAAGTTCATGAGTTTCCCTGAGTTCCTTAGTCCTCGAGATCAGAGCAAAAGTCATGTCAAATTAGGGGTATAAAGAGACTTTATGCAGTGATTCTCACTTAAGGTAACACAAACTGGAATATTCAATAGTGTGAAATCCTTATTACAGTCGGGATTTTGTCTCATGACTATCTAGGATGTTGTTGTTAATAGTATTGTGAAGAGGGAGAGGGAGTACAAGAGAATGAGCAGGAAGTGCCTGTCTGTCTTGCATCATAATGGAAGGTGTTCAGGCGAACAGAAATGGTGCACGGTCACCTTGTCAGTCTCCTGCTAGTAATGCTGTTAGAAAGATAGTTTCAAGAGAGGTGAGGTGGAGAGCTGTGGTAGAAATTGTACTGCTGGTTCTTCAGCTGAATACAAAGATGAGGAGGGAACTGATAGTTGGACTGTAATTGTTCATGTCTGCCCGTCATGTTTTGCCAGACATTGGCTTAATATGTATTCGGTAAATTTACTGTGTCCTGGTAAAGGGAGACAAAATATCCAAATGAGCCAGGTGTTTTATACTGTTACTTGAAACAGTTTCTGGTATACTCCAAGCCCATTCAGGGCTGCTGTTTATAGTAAATTCTACATGCCCCTAGATGCACCTTGTTCAGACTTCTTTCTGTTAGTATTTTTTACCAAATATCTGAAAACAAGCCTAAAAATCACTGGGCTGAATTAAAACCTGTGCTATTACTGAATTAAGTATTTTTCATGGATAAAAATATTACTCATCTTCATAGAACTTTTTTCTCACAGACTTGAATGAAACAAAGTGTATTGAAGTTCTGTCAGTGGAACAAAATGTGTAATATGTTAATTTGATTTTCAAAGAGATACGATCTTTTGATTTCCAAATTGAGAGATCCTTAAAGTAACCAAATTTTCAGAAAACATTGAAATCACTTGCCCTTCAAAAAAGTAGCCAGTCTGCACATCTGTTTCTGGTTACCCATGTATTTCCCTATTTTTAGGTACTTTGCATATCCTGTTGTTCTAGCTATTCACCAGAGGGGTGTGTGTGTTTTGTTCGTTTTGGGGAGTGGTGGTGGTGGTGTTTTTGTTTGGGGTGTAGCTTTCTAAAAATTTATTTGTTATTCCATTTATTCCTTTATTTAATTTAAGTTAAACCTCTCAGAACAGAGGAGTGATCAAAGCTGAAAGGCCAGGAGTGGCTGTAAATGGGTTTCATTGCATTTTAGTTTTTTTGAATATTTTTGTTCATGTGTGCACTGGGTAACACCAGTTCAGGGTGCCATGCTAACAGTGTGGAGCCCCTTTCCACGTGTGTACGGAAGGCCATTTTGCTTATTACTCCATGTTCACCAAGGCTTCAACATAGTACTTAAGTCAGTTTTTTTAAAGACATCTTTTTAACTTTTTTATCCCATATACGTTGTTTCATTAGTAGTTTCATTCTGGTCTTTCATTTAGTTAGTTTAATTCTCATTTGTACATACTAGCTGCATCTTTCTCTGTTGGGACCTAATTGTTCAGTTGGTATTGAAACTAAAAGAGAAGTTTAGAAGATTGAGACCTGTGTTGTTGATGTTTACTACCTGTGACTTTGTGAAATTAAGGAAGCATTTTGAATTCCTGAAAACCTTTTTCTGTTATCAAAGTATACCTTTCTAGTCTGTAACTACAGATTTAACTTGTTTTGAAACATGAAATTAGCCTTTTGTAACTGAATATAATGTGTGAGCATTTGCACGACTGTTTTTTAGTAATAGAAAAGCTCTATTTATTATTTTAAAATTTCTTGTATATTTAGAGCAAGATGTGTGTTTATGCTAATCTCTTCTGTTGTTTGCATAGTAGCTGTATGCCAGACTGTTGAGATTAGAATTTAAGACAAGTAAAGCTCATATACAAGATAATTTGCAAAGCTTCTTCTCTATGCTGAAATTCCAGGTCATGCATTCTTTCTACGGGAAACAAAAGGAATGTTTGGAGGATTGAGGTCTGTACAGCTGTCTGTAAACAGTTGGTACTTACGTAGCATAAGGGAATCATACTGAAGAGTCTATTACAGTCTGCTTATTATACTTGAAATTTAGTATTACAGTGCTGTTGAATGCAATGGATTGAAAAATAGTGCACCATCCTCCCTCAATACTAGGAGTATCTTAAAGAAAATAAAGTGTTTGTGTTAGAGGTGGGGAAGGTATTTCTGTCGTTTGGTTTGGGTTTTTTGTGGGGTGGGAGAAGCAGGGTTTAGCCTTTGTAACTGGTGCTCTGGGATTATTGAGGGTTTTATTTTGTTTTGGTTTTGACTTTTCCTTTTGACTTGGTAAACTTGATAGTTTGGGGTGAGATAAGAAAGGAGGATTGTTCTTCGAAGAGGTGGAACCTCAGTAAATTGAATAACAACAAAAAGAGCTCAGAATTTAGTAAAATGAAGTTGCTCCTTGCATTGGTGTAGGGAAAAATTAGATCATCACTTAAAGTTAGTTTGAATCCTGGTTTCCTGTGAAATGCTTAATAAGACATTGTGAGAACTTTGTGACAGTTGTCAACACTGAGCAAATTATGACCATTTTAGTTTGCAAAGGTCTTTTAATGTATACCTAAATTTTTTTCAGAGACGGAAGAAAGGAAGTACATTCTTGAACTTTGAGATTTTCTGTGTTCAGTGGAACTGTTTTAACACATTTCAGTAAAGTAGGTATTAACAGAGAAGAGCATCTAGGGTATTCATACTGTTCAGGTTGGCTGGGACATGGCTTTAATAAGAAGCATAAGGTTAAGTATATATGTTCCATATAAAACTATGGAACAACATGAATTATTTTATGATATAGATACCTTTTTTTTTTTAATGCTTAAGTAGCTATTCAGTCTTGGCAGAACAGACAAGTCCAGAATAATTTGCAGACTGTATTTTGAGTGCCGTATGTGTTTCTGTATAGGGATTTTTACTTCATCTTATTAAATGTTTTTAAGAAATTTTATTTCAGTAATGAAATTGTTTTAAGCTCAAGCTTTGACTCAGACCAACAAATATGAGGAAATTAGCTGTAGCCCCAGCATTTATTGGACAAGCTACAGCAGTGTAGCATCTGCCAGTGTAGAAATGGTACATGTGCCGTCCTTGGCTATGTACCCTGCTGTTTTCCCCTGCACCAGATCTAGTATTCATCTGACCCCTGTTCAGTTTGAAAAATTACTGGAAAGCCAGTGTAGAATCCTCCTACTTTTCTGAATGAGCTCTTTGAAGAGTGAGTGACTGAACACAAGGGAAGGTCAAGCTGTCTTTGAACTATTCCTTTTGGTCTTTACCATAAATGCACAGGCTCTGTTAATTAAAATTGATAGGATTACAGATTTGCTTCATTAGGATATAAGATGTAAGCTAAAGGAAAGAAGTGGGATAAAAGGGTAAGGAAATGTAGGGGAAGAGAAAACTTAGGATTTAGATTTTAGGACAGTTGAGCTATGACTTCAAAAAAGTTACAAACAATTTTAGAAGGTTTTACTTTCTTGGCATATATTCTGTTGGAACTTAACTTATGTAAATGAGGATTTTTAGTTTAAAGATAAAAGCAACCATATTTAAATGTAATTTGTAGTCTTTTAAAATCCCTAAAAGCAAATGATTGTGCAGGGAAGATTTTTTGCTGACTCCTTAACTCACTCAAGAGTTTATGTATTAAGGAGGGGGCTGTGGCAGTGGTTCATGTAACAATAGCATATATAGTACTTTGAATATCTTGAACTCTAGTCAGACATGAATAATATTTCCATGTGATACAATACAGCATGATATGCCTTATTAGCTCTGCTATCTTTCCCTTCTTCTGAAATGCATCCTTTCCTTAAGAAAAAATGTATTTTCTAGCATGTTAAAGGTGTGGTTATGTCATTGATATCTCACTTCATGAAATAATTACTAATTTAATGAATCTGAAATATTCCTCAGAGGTCAGTGGGAATACTGTTTTCTTGAAATCTTTCTGATTTGCCATGAGTTAATTAATTCAGTGTCTACTGGCAAAAATTGCACCAAAAGATTACTCATATAGTAAATATTTTAGCATATACAAAGAGAAAGATAAACATTTTAAATTATTTTCTGATTATGCAGTGTTTTTATTATTATTTCATTTACTTGATATTGTCATTTTTTAGCACAATTAAATCTGTAAATTTGGGCAGCTTTGATCTTGACTTAATTTCATGAAGGGTTTTCCAACTACATATTACTGTGAAGCTGACGCTACAGTGGGCATTTTAAGTTGACTTTATATTTTAGAGTGTAGAAAGTTCTGAAAGCTACATTTTTAATGCTAAATTAACTCTTAATCGGGATAATTAATTTACCAAGCTGCTTGACTGTTTACTTTTCGTATATATATCTTCTGTGCTTGAAGTCCATTCTTTGTACAGTATATCAGCTTTTTTTTCCTTAAGGGGCTCAAAGAGATCTCCAGCAGTTATTAGCTGCAGCTGTGGCTCTCAGGTTCTGATCCTGAATTGCTGCCCTTGGTATTCCTGCCTGAATTCTCATAGTCTTGTGTAATTGTTAGGACCCAGTGTACAGTTTCTCTTTAAACAAGGCAAAAAGAATTAAGTATTTTTCTGGGATTGGCCTCGGTATATGTATTGGTAACCTGCACACAGTAGTTTTTATGATGCTTTCACCTGCAGAGTTATTTTGGGTAGCAAAAGCTGATTTGAGAAAAATAGACTTAGTCACAAAGGGCTCAATTGGTTGCAATTTAGCTAAGCATCATTGTTGAAAAATCTGAAAAATTTGGTATCTAAAACAGTAATTAAACATATCTACGTTTTCTCTGTCACCTATTGTCAGTGTGACTCAGGTTTTGTTTTTTACCACTTTGATTATTGTTTCCGGTAAATAAATCTCCATGTTTCTGCAGATTGCTTCCTTTGGCAGTTCAGCTTTTGGAATGAAAGATTTAGCTGTACTAAAACCATTTCTGTCATAATTTTATTTCAGTTATTTAGAAAAGTATGAAAAAGTCCATCATTTTGGAGAGGAAGATGATGAGGTACAGCCAGGCAATCCAAAGCCACAACTTCCTATTGGTGCAATTCCGACTTCCTATAACTACCAGCAACACAGCGTTTCAGGTAAATTCTTGAGGATAAAAGTGCTATTTTCTTCATATGTGTGGTTTTGTGGTTTTTTTTTTTTTTTTTGACAGACTACAGAAATAGTGTGTAGATAAATTCAGAATATTACTAAAACTGTCAAATCTGTAGGACACTCAAATGATTACTTTAATACACTCAAAAACCTTTCCACTGTGAACCACAACAAAACAAATATTAAAATCCATAAGCTATTTCTCTTCTTTAGAAATACTATCCTTTCTAATTAGTAGAGCTGTGTAGTTACTTGTCTTGAAAAAAATTACCTTGAAAATTTGCAGTGTGTTTCTCTCAATTTGTTATTTTTACATGGAGTCAAATACCTGAATTGAGCCTACAATTAGTTAAGCTTTAAATCAGAAGCTAGTGGGCTATGTGGAATAGACATGTAATTTGTTGTGTGGAAATTGACTTCAAATTGTATTACAATTCCATTCTGCTTTAATTAAAACTTGTGTTTTCTAAGCTTTTCTTCGGGAGAATGTGCTGCAGTGTTGCATTCTAGAGGTGGCGAAGGAACTAATATGTAACTAGAAAGGTACACAGCAAAGTAGAATGTGTTCAACATTTTGGCCAGAGAAAAAAATCCATTGAATACTGTAAAAACTTATTTAAAACTGCAAACAAACCTTTTCAAAATTCTTACTTACAGTAATACTGCTTAATGTATCGCCTCAAGTTTAATTAGTTTAGCTGTGAAAATATTGTTGGTTTTTTTTTTTTATTATTTTTTTTTATTTAGATTATCTTCGTCAAAGCTATGGGCTGTCTATGGACTTAAACTCACCAAATGACTATAATAAGTTGGTGCTTTCACTGTTATCTGGACTCCCAAATGAAGTGGACTTTGCAATTAATGTGTGTACTCTTCTTTCAAATGAAAGCAAACATGTTATGCAGCTTGAAAAGGACCCTAAAATCATCACTTTACTGCTTGCAAATGCGGGGGTGTTTGATGACAGTAAGTATATAACAACATTTTTGCAACAGAAAGAATCCATACCTCTTGTAGCATCTTTCACAACTCATGATAATTAAAATGTTAATCACTTACTTCATGGTAATATACTTATATCTAGTTCTTCTCTTTAACTTGTCCACAATTACAGGTTTTATCAGACGTTACAAATGCCTTTTAAGTTAGGTAATTTAAAAATTTATTTAATGGGTTAGTGAAATGTAAGAATTAGTTTTTTGATAGAAAAGGTCAATTGTTCAGGATGCTAAATTTACAGCATTGGATTTCCATTTGCTTGTAGTGTATTACTGTTTCATTTTGGATTTATAGGACCATGCTGATTTTTCGTAGTTCTTTTTTAATGGCAATTACAGATTTAAAAACTAAGAAAAGGTAATCTTAAAACAATGACTTGCTAACATTTTTGTCCTGATACTTCACTACACATTCAGCTGTAGTGAAATCCAGAATATAAAACTCAGGGGATAAAAATCTTAATCTGATTTTCAGAATTACTTAATGTGTTAGAACATAAATTTCAAAAGAGAGTTGATTCTATCAAAATACTAAAGTATGTGAAATAAAGTCTTTGGATTTTTTTCAGTGTGACCTCCATACCTAATTATTCCTTGTTAATTGCTTCCTGTCAAGAGAGGAGCAAAACATAAGTTAACCTAAACTTTAAAAAATTACAAAGTCATAACAGCATAGCTTTTATCTTGTGGTGGTGAGGAGGAAGTATTTACCTGGTTTACGTGCTGGGGTGTTTTTGGTTGGGTTTTTCTTGTTGTTGTTTTTTGTTTGTTTGTGGTTGTTTTTTTTTGTTTTGTGGGGGTTTTTTGTTTACTTGGTTGGTTTTTTTATACTGAATTTCGGAAATTACTGAATTTCAAAAGAAATTGCTCAAATGAGCCTTTTCAGCCAAGCATAATTAAGTCTGATAGTATAGGTGATCATATCTGTTTGAGTATAAATCTACTTTGCATGTGTAAGCATAAACACAGTATGGTATGTCAAAGAGTCTGTTTTAAAATTCTGGGGAAGAACCAGTGTTAGCCATTGTATATGGTTTAGTTGGTTTTTTTAATCATTGGCATTTTTACATAATAATTTGTAGCTTCCGCCTTCTCTCCCCAGTATTGTATTAGTGTCCTCCAGCTTCTCTCTTGCTCTTTCAGTTTGTACATCTTTCAGTGTCCTTCAGGTACGGTTGGGCCTTGGTCATTTAGTGTTTGCATCTAGTCCAGTCACAAGAACTTTCAAAGGAAAATATTTGAAAGGAAGCTAAAGGGAGACTTAGTCCTGCATATGATTCCAGAATGCTTGCTCTCCAGATCTTTGAGGTTACCATCACTCCCCTCTTCTTTTGATGGAACTTCTATGGATTTAGGAATTTGCAAATAATTTAATCAAGTTTTATATTGCTATTTAGTGATTTTTTGGGATATTGTAGAGGTAGGCAGTGTTTTCTGGAGTTCTTAACTTGAAGACCAGGTCTATTCCGTAGCTTGTCTGTATTAGTGGTGTTTGAAAAACATTTGAGGTAAAGCCTAGAGGAATGATGAGCATGTCATGAACTCACTCTTTTCATTCCCTGGGAAAAACTTCATCTTTATCTCACCTGATTATGTCGTCTTCTGGATAAATCCAGGGAAATGTCCTGGCAGCATTAGGAGGACTAATTGGGACAAATGAGGGAAAGAAAGGGCAGGGGTATGTTTACTTATTTTTGAAGTATGAAGCTTCAGTTTGAAATACTTACATGCTTTTATAGTATAAATAATTAAGGTAAATCTGCCAGATTTCATGATTAAATGAATTTTTTGATTAGTAAATTCAGGCATTATGAAAATACTTTCACAGTAATTTCAGGTGGCAATAAAAATAGCTGATTAACTTCATTTAATTCAAGTTTTAGATTTTTCTTGTCCACAATTAAGGTTTTATAATTGTTATTATTTATAATGTAGTGTTTTTAGGTAAAATATGTCATCAGCTTCCCTCCTTCAAGATGACAGTTGGATTGCAGGTCACGGGGCAACCCCAGGGGTTTGGGAGTTATACAGTATATTCAGCTTGGAGAGCTGCATAAGGCCTTGGTTTGGATTCTGTGAATTGAAAGCTGATCTTGGTCTTGGAATTGAGATTTGTAGCATTTTTTTCAAAACAGTAAAACATGATGAACCAAAATGTTTAAGTGTAACTTAAATGTGTCATTAGTTCGTTAGAGAACTATTGCAAGACAGAGTTCATTTTGGGATTGACTCAGCATTTGAATCAGATTGACTGAGTCTTAGCTGCTTTCAAGGAGTGATGATTACAAAATCTGTGGTAGTGGCTCCATCAAACCATCAAACACCCAAGAGCATCCATTTTTGGTCTTGGTTAAATATTGAGTTTGAATTGAATGCTGTCAAAATCTTGCTACTGTTAAGTTTTTTAAAAAATGTAAGTGGGAATTTGTTTAATTGCTGCACTAATGTTGGTGCTTACGCAGTGCACATGGAAAATAGTTCTCGATGTGAGGGTGAAAATAGACCAGTCATCTTGACTCCTGGAAAAGAGCTCTGGAAAAGTTTCCCCTGTGTTTTTTTTTACAGGGTTCACAAACTAGCCCTTTCCTTATGAACTCCTTACTCTCAACTTAAACTGTAAAACTGCAGTAGCTGTTAATTAAATGACAACAGACATTTCAGTTGGTTTATGCGGTATTTTTAAGATCAGAAGGAAACACTGGAAGAGTCTACAGTGTTCTTTAATCTTTATTTAGTTTATGGATTAGTAAAAAGTGATTGTTTTTTGAATTTTACTAAATTATGCTTTTTGTGCTTAAAGCTTTAGGATCATTTTCTGCTGTATTTGGAGAAGAGTGGAAGGAGAAAACGGATAGAGATTTTGTTAAGGTAATTCAAAAATTATTAAAATAACTTTGTACTGCATATGGTGGATATAAAATCCCTTTAAAAGATTGAAAATTGTAAGATACACTAGCACATTTCTATGAAATAACTCTCAGCTTCATTCCTTTGATTGAAATGTAATAGAACACTATGTCAGACTTGTCTTATAATGTTTGGATAAGCAGGAAGAAGTGTATTAAGAAAAAAATAAGTATAAGCAAATGAACATACTTCTTTTTATAAGGAACGTAATATGTGTGAAGAAAAGGAATATTGGGCAACATATTTAACAAGAGGCAGTAATGCTGTTTTGGGGTTTTTTTGAACTGCGATGATCAGTAAAAAAACGTTCTGAATTAGGAAAATTAAGATTATACCATAATAAGTATATGAGAAATACTGTAATAGGTTAGCAGTGTTGCAGGTTTGTTTCAGTTAACTATTTTTGCTCAAGGCTTTTTTAATCTTTCCACTAGAGGGCATAAGCTACTGTACAAGCAATGAAATGAGATATAAATAGAACTGAAGTTTCTTTGTACAAATGGTTATTTTTTCTAGATGAACTTTTTTAGGTGGATAATAGCATGAATTATAGCTGAAAGAGATTTGATACTTCAGCATATTTATTATGATATGAAATTTCTTTGAATTGAATTACAGGTGATGATTTATGTGGCTAAAATAGAAGAAAGCTAGATTAAAATATATTTGGATACCTTATGCTTTTTATTCAGTACAAATATGAAGAGATAATCTTTGGAGTTCCTTATGAAACCAGATTTCTGCTCAATTCCATAGTAGTTTCATATACTGAAATATCTTACCAGTATTAAAGAACAATATTTGTCACGAGCTTTCTCCATTTATCTTTTGTTGTATTTTTGTGTGACTCAGTTTGGGAACAAGCTGGACCATAGTAGTTTCAGTTAATTGATAAGTGTTGTTGAAATACCAGTGAATAGATTCTCTAATCGAAACTTCTAAGTAAACTTAAAACCAAGAAAGCTAAGCTCTCGTATTTGGGAGTACATGAACTTGAAAGTGTGATAAAAATATGCCAACTTAAGTGTAAAAACAAGTGTTTCATAATCTTCATTTCCCTTTTCCATTGAAAAATTATGTCCAGAAGTACTGTAGGTTGTGTTTTGGTTGTTTTGTTGGTTTGTTTTTTTGAAGCACTCAGCTCTTCTGTGTTGACTTCACCCTAAGCTGTCACAGGCTGTTGCTGATCTAGAGCAGCACCAAGCACCATGTCTAGATCTGTAAACATTTAAAATTTTACAGTAGTCTAATTTTCTAATTTATTACATATTCATTAATTATATAAACTTAAGTAATTGTTATAAGGGCAGGTGGTTCTTATAAATGTTTTAACAAAGTTTTAAGTAGAACCCCTGTAACTGCAGTAAGGTTTACTAATAAAAACTTGGATGCTTTCCAAGATCTATTTTTGGACATTACAACATATATAGTACCACTCTGTAGTGAAATACTGCTGACAGCATGTCAGAAATACTCGGAAAGCATGTGAAAAACTAACATCAGATCTAAAAGTATCTCTAATGCCAAGAATTCAGATTTTTCAGAGCATCTCATTACAAGCATTTGTTTAACCCTACTACTGGAAGTAATTTATTTTGTATTGCAGCTGTGGCTATGTGAAAACAGGAATCAGGGGGAAGCATGGGAGCTCCCTGCTGTAGGAGAGGGATACTTGGTTGTCAGCATAGAAGTTGTGTATCTGGTTTTGGTGTTTGTTTTGGGGTTTTTTTTAAATGTGCTTTTGCAGTTTCAAGAGAACAGCTATTAAATAAGTTCCTCCTTTCACCGTTCATATTATCATTTTAAAAAAAAAATCCTTATTTTTTTGTTTTTTCATTTTGCTGCTAGTTGTGTCCTCCAGTGTCATTGCTGTGTCAGTTGAAGGTGAAGATGAAAAACAATGTGTTTCTTTATACTAAACTTTAAGGGAATCAATTACCTTTCTTTTATTTTTTCTTTCCCTTCCCCCAATCCTTACTGCATTATATAAAGCTGTTTGAAAAATATGTATTTTTCATTATCTTACCTGCAGCAGGACGTATTTTCTCACTTTCTACAGAGCTTACTTCTAAACTGAATCAAATGGTTTTACTAGTCAGTGAATCTGTTCCATTAAATGTCCAAATTTGAGTATTATTTAAGTTGAACCCACTGTTACATCTTACAGATATGTTAATTTGTTGCATTATCCCCTCTCGATTTTTCCTGGTCCTGTCAATTAGCTTAAATCTCTAGTTAGTTGGACTGCCTGCGTGTCCTCACTTAAGGATTGGAACAACTGGCATTTAGCCAGTCATCTTATATCTCTCCTTGTTTGTTTTGTTGTCCCCATCCACAAGCTCTGATGGCATCCTGCTCAGATATTTTCTCCTGTACTCTGGAAACGTCCCCATTTTAACTGTTTCACTTAGCTTTGAATATTCTCATGTTACCAAGGTTCACTTGTGAGTATAGTTTGCTTTCAAGAGTGATTTGTTTATATAGTATGTTTATGATCAGAGAGATTTAGCTGTTTTTCCAGGTATTTCCTTCATGTCTCCAGCAGCTGCTCAGTTTCTGATGTGTAGCGTATGAAAAATTGCATTACATTTCTTCATGCACTATTCATCTTTGTTTACTTCAGTCAGATTATTTGGATTTCATAGTCTTGGACTTCCTGAGGCCTCCTCTAGCAGTAGCGTTCCAAAATCCACATATATGCAGTTTTTGTGCCTTTCTTATTCTCTGGTTTTCTTCTTTATTCTGTGATTTTTTTATTTTATTGCCCAACTCTTCTTTGTATAAATTTTAAAATTCTTTCTTTTACTGTGCATTTACCCTCTGAATCTTTCTCAGATAGCATGCAGAGAGAAGTCCTTATGCACTTAAATACCTGAAATACTTTTCAAACATCACTTTTCTTGTCTCTCACAGTAATTTGTCAAGCTGACTTGCTCTCCAGTTGCTCTCATATTTTTCTTGGACAATAAGTACTCCATAGCAATACCATTGCTACATTATGTTTTGTGGACTCAAATGTCCATTGTTTCTATGGACAGTAATTTGGTTGATGTGATTTGCAGTGAATCCTGTATAATCCTTTGCATCTTTTTCCAAAGGAATTTGGCTACTGACAGTAATCAGACTGTGAATATGGATCAAGTTCTTTACCTTTGTCCATTATCTATCTCTTAGCATTATTTGGTTGCTTCCAAGTTTTAGCTTTATGTTTCTATTAGCAGCGTGTTACCATGATCTAAATATATATATACAGGAGTAACTATTGATAAAGACCTTTACTTTTGCACCCTGCCTTGTTTTTCTATCAATATGTAGTATTAGATTGCAGCTGTCATTCATAGTAGGGAATAAATAACTGCTTGTGATGCTAAACTGATTTTTTATTGCCTTTGTGCTATGTGTTTTTCAAATGAATGCCCAGAAAGATTAACTTATCTTTTTCCATTTTTGCTGTTCCTTTGGGCAAAAAAAAAAAAAATTGTCATGTTTCACCTGTTCCCTTGTAACAGAATTTTGCCTGCATGCCTTCATCTTCTGTGGCTCTTGGTGATAGCTTCAGTATTAATTAGAAAAATCTGTTTGTCACAAATAGTAAGAAGTTAAGACTTTTTTCTAGCTGTTTTTGTCTTTGCTAAAATGAGGTAATAATCCTTTTGGTGCAGTAATCCTCTTTACTAAACAGTACTTGGATACCATTTGACAACATTGCAGTGAAAATAAAATTCTTCTCCTTCCAATTTAGAAAAGCTGTAGTATTGTATTTGTCAAGAAAATAGTAGTGTCAAGCTTGGTATGAATGCTGTAATTTAGTAATTACATTTGCATAGCAAAATTTCTCCTGCTGTTCAGCTGGTTGTACTTCCCATCCTTCCCTTTTTATCCAGATTTATTGGTGGTTTTATTCTGTGATTATAGTCAAAAGACGAGCTGTATTTCATTAGTGAGTCAAAGAAATGTACAAATTTTTATTAGTCAAAGGAAGGCTTATATCTTTGTTCAGATACACACATTAGAATGCATGTATTATTATATATTTTTATATTATTATACATCACAATATGTATTATTAGACTACAAACCTTAATTCCTGGATTAATTCTTGAATTTCAACAGGACTAGCAGCAAAACAACCATTTACAGACCGGGCCATAAATTTGTACAGTAATTTGAATTCCAGTCTGCTGAAGCATTCAGCTTTGGTTATATTAATAAAGGTTTTTTGTGGTGGTGGTGGTTGTTTCTCTCTTTTTATTGTGTTATGATGAAGTAGGAAACACAGCAGCAGCTTTAAAAAGGCCTTCCAAATAGCAACTTCTTGCAGGAGTCTTAAGATCTGCTGGGATTGGGAGGAGTCACCTTATTCTGCCTTAGGTCATCCCTGTTTGTAGGAGATGGAGGATGAACTGTACTTTTTTTCTATTTGTAGTTGCTGTATTTCTAATGGTTTATGGGAAACTGCCCTATAGTTTCAGTGTGTGCTTTAGCAAAGCACTTCCGTGATAGTGTTGATTGATCGCTTGTGCTTGAAGGGAAGAGTTTCTTAATGTAAAGTACTGAACATCTTGCATATCATCACTTCTGGTTACTATCAGATGAATCAAGGTACTAGGAAAATTTTAAGAACAATTATTTTAATATTATTTCAATATTTTAATATAATATTAAAGTAATTAATATTTAAAGAAATGTCCTCTAGAAATTAAGTATTTTTAATTCTTTCTTCAGTTTTGGAAGGATATTGTTGAGGATATTGAAGTTCGTGATCTAATTTCTGACAGAAGCAAATCTCAAGGTGAGACATCTTGACTAATCTTAGTACATACATGTTGGTAAATACAGCAAAGGAAGGACTAAAATTTATTTATTTACTTCATAGATATTCCATCAGAAGAATGGATTTGGGAATCCTTATTTCATCCACCTCGCAAATTGGGCATTAATGATATTGAAGGGCAGCGGGTACTTCAGATAGCAGTGATTTTACGAAATCTTTCTTTTGAAGAGGGAAATGTTAAACTTCTGGCAGCTAATCGTACTTGTCTTCGGTTCCTGCTACTCTCTGCTCACAGTCACTTTATTTCTCTACGGCAGTTGGGGCTTGACACGCTGGGAAATATTGCAGCAGAGGTAAAGTTCTTCCAAACAGAACAATTCAAATACAAATTGATAAAAGCATTAGTGTTAATGAAATTACTTTTTTTTTCCTTTATCATTGGATGGAGAAGGAAATAAATTATTTTCTGAATTTGTAATTAGCAATTTGAAAACAAGTGTTCAGAGCCAAAACTAAAATACAACTGTATTGTGTCAGTTTGCTAAAATAGAATCACATGAAGAAGACTGATGATGAGGGGAGATACAAGATATTCATAGTCTATAATTTTCAGTTTAGTTTCCCAGAGACAAGAAAGGAATTTAAGTTCTGCAGTTTATATGCTACCTTCTTCACATTACAATTATAACATTTAGTTATATACTCAAAATAGTATGTTCAAGGAAGATGGCTTTAGAGGGTTTTGAGTTCTGTGTACTGTACTTCGTGTAAACTAGTCATATGCCACTGGGTATGCTGCCAGAATCATGTGAGGCTTTTTTATTTTTTTAGAGGTTTGAATGTTATAAAGTATACTATTTCAGTATGTCACACTATCGTGCAGATAAATTATATGGATTTTATAGATGGTATGTTCAGATACTCCTTATATTTTAAAATATAGCATATAAATTTAAGTAAAATGGGCACTATTAGGGAGTAAGATGGGAAGTATTGGTCCACTACTACATACTGAAAAACGATGGTGTTTTTCATTTACCACGTACCCAGCTTCTTCTGAATGAGAAAGAATGTTACTTACAACTGAGACCTCTAATTGAGAAGCAGAAGTAGAAACAAGACCAATGACAGGGATAGCATTTGGGAAGGAGTACTTGTTACTCAAGTTCTGGTCTTTGTTGGATATTAAAATCCATTTGTGTATACTGTTGACTGCCTGAGAATAAAGTTATTTTTGTTATTCTGAGCACTGGAAAGTGTTAGATTGCTGCTTCAGAGTGGAAGAGGAGGAGGAGGAGGCTCAAAAGGCTAGCTACAATCAAAAGGGTTCAGTTTTTATGAACATGAGTATTATTTGTGTGTACTGCACCTAAACACTTCTGAATCTTTTATTTTGATAAGCAAATATAAGGATTTGAGCCATTAGCACTATGTGGATAGTGTTAGTAATTTTTTTTTCTTTCTCATCAGCTTCTTTTGGATCCTGTTGATTTCAAAACTACTCATCTAATGTTCCACACTGTTACAAAATGCCTCATGTCAAGGGATAGATTTTTAAAAATGAGAGGTAAGATATCTAGCTATTCCTGTTATTGCATCAGAATTGTAATTCTTGCTGTTTAAAATTATTTTGCATCTGTTCTTCAGGCATGGAAATCTTGGCAAATCTTTGTAAGGCTGAAGATAATGGTGTCTTAATTTGTGAATATGTGGATCAAGAATCCTATAAAGAGATCATATGTCATCTCACACTACCAGATGTGCTGCTTGTAATCTCAGCACTTGAGGTGCTATACATGCTCACAGAAATGGGAGAAGTGGCCTGCTCAAAGATTGCTAAAGTGGAGAAGAGCATAGGTAAGGGAGAAGCAAATTCTATTACTACTCTCCCTTATGTAGGAAAAAAGACTTAACCACTGACCATGACATATTCTTAAAAACGTGGCTTGCTAGTGTGTATGGGAGCACACAGCATGGGGAGGGAATTTACTAAATTTATTCATTGTGTCCTCAAGGAATTGATGATGCTAAAAATTCTGAAGTTTTTTTTTTAATGCCACGAAGGGTGTTTAAAAAAAAACAGATGTACAGAAGCATGCAAAGACTTGTTTCCTTTCAACACATGTCAATTCTAAAGCAAATCAGTATGTTTCAACAGCATTTGTCTTGTCCTAATGTCGTTGTTGGTTTTACATTCAATACTTTAGATACATTAGTATGTCTGGTTTCTATGGACATCCAGATGTTTGGTCCTGATGCTCTTACTGCTGTAAAGCTTATTGAACATCAGTGTGTTAGCCAGCAAGGAATACTTGATGTCAGACCACAGGTAATGGATCATGGTTCTTCACAGGCCCATGCAACAGGTGTCCCAGGTGAGTATCACTACAAGAGAACGCACTCTTCTATAAAATTTCCCATATGATCTATGATTTTTATCTTCTCTAGATTTCTGACTAGTTTATATTAATAAGTGTAGCATCATGGATAACATATGTGTCTTTTTTGAACACTTGCTCATGAAGTAAATACGCAATGTTAGCCAAAACTGTTGTGAAATAAGCTTTGAAAGAATTTTAATGTTTTTCAGTTGCTAATCTGAAAATTCTCTGAAAGTTACATACATTGCTTATTTTAACTTGTTCAGTGGAAATAAAAAGTATCCATTCTAGGTTGTTCCCACAATTTGCGGAGAATTAGAGGTCCATTTTATTTTGTGTTTTACACAGGGTATTACTCAGCAGTAACATGTAGTGTTTGATAGAATTGCAGAGATTAGATGAGAGAGACTCACTCTTGAAGGTTCTAAACAGTTTCCTGTTATGTGAACCAAACCTTAACTATTCTTAGGAAGTTAGTGAGAGAGAACCATTGCAACAGACACTGGCTTGCATGTCGAAGTGTGCTGTTTCTGGAATGGGTGCAGATACCACAGCAAAAATGACTCGGAGAGAATGTAACTAAAGGGGTGAACAAGAGTGAATAGGATGAACTGATGTGACATTGCCACAAAATCCTTTGCATTATATTTGCACCTACTTAAGAATTGGAAAAATAATTGCTGTGTGTTTGTACCTGTTTTGGTGGAGTATTGTGCCACTTTAAAATCATGCTCAGTACTGTCAAGTACTGAGATCATGAATCTGGAAGCAGCCGTTCACTAGGTGCACACCTTGTGATTGCACTTCACTGATGACTCTGACCCTGGCAAGCCCTCCTTCACTTTGGTAAACTGTGGTGCAGATCTTTAGTCTGCGTAGGGCACCTTTGTGACTTGCCTTAGCTGGATACATCCTTACTGACAAACATACGAGAAACTGTACTAGTGGATGTCATTAAGTGCTTCATTCAGGAGGACAAAAAACATTTCAGCAAGTTTTGGTTTTTTTCCTTTCCCGCATTCTCTACAGCCTCTAGGACAGCACCACATGTTGCTCCACCTCCAGGAATAGTAGAAATAGACAGCGAGAAATTTGCATGTCAGTGGTAAGTGTTTATAGTTCTATTCAAATACACTGATGAAGAAGAAAAACAAAGAAAGATACTGAATTCATGAGTCACAGAATTTTCTAGTTTGCTTCTCTTTACTGTTAGACTCATTTTTCTGAAAAGTGTAAACCAAATCCATTCTGTCATTGCTTTGAAGAAGTATGAAAGCAAAAACTCAACCAGAATATTCAGTCTTTGCCTGTTGATCCATGAAATTAGTTGTTTTGTCTCTTAGGACAGAATTTGATTTGATTTTTAACTCTGATCTTGATTTAATTTATTTTTTAAGTTGTCAAGCAGTGTTATCTGTTTCACAGGTATTTTCATCTGGTAATGTGTTACTATATTATTGAATCCGTGTAAAAGTAATTATCAAATTGTGAAGCTAGGCCCTGCGAAACTCTTACATGATCATTGTGAACTTCAAGTTAGGGAAGATCGGAGTCTTTTCCATCCAAATTCTCTTGCTTTCAGCTAATACTATTGTCAGATATTTAGAGAAACGATCTCTCCTGTGGTTCTTGTGTAGATGGCGTGTGATCTTTCTGAGTGTTTTGTCTTACGTAAATCAACGCAAATTCCAAGTGTAATGATAAAAAATTGTGATAAAGAATTAGCTAGCTTTCAGCTCATCTTTTGCTAAAGTAGAATCATTAAGGAATAAGAATAGAGCTGTGGGGAGGAGATGCCAACAAACCATACATTCTCATTTGTTTTTGCAGAATATACAATAAAAGAGGCGTATGTAGAGACTATTCTGCATAAATAATATGTATATAAGTATGTAAGTAAGATATTGCATGTAAAACTGACCACCAGTGTTAAGGGTCCAGTGCGTTGATTCATAAGCACTGGGAAGGAGAAAGTGTGAAACAGACATCTGACAAAACAATATACTAAAATGCTATTTTCCATGTTGTTGACAGATCTCAGAAGTGTCTGTGATACAGTATTTTGCTTCATAGTTTATTTTTTCATCATCAGGTTGAATGCCCATTTTGAAGTGAACCTTGATTGCTCAGTCTCTCGAGCAGAAATGTACTCTGAATACCTCTCTACTTGTAGCAAATTAGCTCGAGGTGGAATCCTAACATCAACTGGATTTTATAAATGCTTGCGGTAAGACAATTTATGCAGCAATAAAGAAAAAATTTTATATTCTCAATACTAACTGGTAGCTTTAGATTTCTTTGAGAAAAGATGTACTGAGTTCAAAGACAGCCAGTTTTGGAATTTTAATTGAAACAAATGTTTAGAGTTTGTTTAATTTTATTTCATTCTATTTCAAGATCTTTGAATGGGTTCCTTCTCTGCCTCTAGTCCTTCTAATTCTTTCAGAAGTAGTTTTTTGAGATTTTGTAATTTTCACATAGGTGCTATGACATCTCGGCCATCTGGGGGACCTGCTAGTCCTCAATGATGAACATTCACATGCTATTGGAAATCCTGCATATATTGTAAAGATGCAGGTATTCCTGCTATTACTCTGCACACAAGAGCAATTAGGTAAAAGAAAAAGATTGTAAGAGAGTTGTTATTGTGTTTATTAACGTAGATTTATGTTGTGTTTGGCAGAACTGTCTTTCCAAATCATACAGTGAAGAGAGTAGAAGATCCAAGTAACAATGGTCAAGCACATATACATGTGGTAGGAGTGAAAAGGAGAGCTATACCGCTTCCCATTCAGATGTACTATCAGCAGCCACCAACTTCGTCTACCCCAGTTGTCCGGGTTGATTCAATTCCTGATGTGTCTTCGTCTCCTTTGCCAGCAGGTTTTAAAATTAATTATGTATATTTTGCATTGATCCCGAACCCATAATAAAAGCCAGAAGTTTTTGAACATAGCTTGAAAGTGTTGGAAGTTGACACCACACGTTCTGATTGAGTTTATTCAGTAGTGTTGGGAATAGTATTGCAGTATTTCCTTGCATGCCATTCTAGTATTTGATGTGTAACTCATAAGCTTCCCAGCCAGCAGACAAGCCATTGTTGCTGCATCATTAACTCAGACTCTCTAGAGCTGAGAATAGAAACTGCTTCATGTAGAATTGCAATTTCAAATCTTGGATTTTTAAAAATTTGTTACTTAATGTGTTTGAAATAATCTCTGCTTTCCAAACTTTTACTGTGTTTATTTCAACAGGAATCCCGCATGGGCTACCAGGTGTAGGAAATCACTATCAGAGGACCCCTATTAACCAGTCTTCAACTTTGACAGCAACACAGATGTCTTTTCCAATTCAAGGTGTTCACACTGTGGCACAGACTGTTTCTAGAATTCCACAAAATCCTTCTATTCATACACAACAAAATGCTCCAATGACTGTTATACAGAATAAAGGTCCAATATCCTGTGAAGTAGTGAAGGCTGCAGTAATACAGAGCTCTGTTCCTCAGTCTGCAGTTCCTGTTCCTATTGGTGTAGGAGGAGCTTCTAATCAAAATCACAGCACTACAGGCCAGCAGCCGTCTGTTACAGTTGTGAGTTCTCAGATGCTTCACCACCAACCTGTAATTCAACAACAGTCTCCACTGCACGCAGTGGTACCAGGACAGATACCTTCAGGCACTCCTGTTACGGTAATTCAGCAAGCTGTACCTCAGGGTCATATATTTGGCAGAGTACAAAACCTACCAGCATGCAGTTCAGCAGTTTCACAGGGTCAACAGCTAATCAGCACATCATCACAACCTGGGCAGACGTCATCTCAGCAGTCCTCTGTGGGTAACCAGCAACAAGATACAGTCATCATAGCACCACAGCAGTATGTCACAACCTCTGCATCTAACATTGTTTCTGCCACCACAGTTCAAAATTTCCAAGTAGCAGCTGGGCAGGTGGTTACAATTGCAGGTGTTCAGAACCCACCAACTTCTAGGGTAGGGTTTCAGAATATTGCACCAAAGCCTCTGCCATCTCAGCAAGGTCCATCTGCTGTGGGGCAGCAGCCGCAGCAGCAGCCTCCACCACCATCCCAGCAAAGTGTAGTGATCGTAAGCCAGCCAGCTCAGCAAGGTCAGACATATGCACCAGCCATTCATCAAATTGTGCTTGCTAACCCAGCTTCTATTCCTGCTGGCCAAACTGTCCAGTTGGCCGGACAGCCGAGCATTACTCCATCATCCTCACCGTCCCCAGGTCCGGTTACAAATAATCAAGTCCCTACAGTTATGTCATCTTCATCTACCACTCCTCAGTCACAAGGACCCCCTCCTACTGTTAGCCAGATGCTTTCTGTAAAGAGGCAGCAGCAGCAGCAACATTCACCAGCATCATCGCAGCAGCAGGTACAGGTGCAACAACCGATGCAAATGCAAGTTCAGTCACAACAAGCTAATGCAGGAGTTGGCCAGCCCAACTCTGGTGAGTCTAGCCTGATTAAACAACTGCTTCTTCCAAAAAGAGGCCCCTCAACTCCAGGGGGGAAGCTTATACTCCCAGCTCCACAGATTCCTCCACCTAACAATGCAAGAGCTCCTAGCCCTCAGGTGGTTTATCAGATGGCCAATAACCAGACACCAGGTTTTGGAGTTCAAGGACAGTCTCCAACTCAGCAGCTGCTAGTTGGACAGCAGAATGTTCAGCTGGTCCCGGGTGCAATCCCACCCCAAGGGGCAGTGCAAACAGTACCCATTTCTAATTTACAGATATTGCCAGGCCAGTTGATCTCGAACAGCCCAGCAACTATTTTCCAAGGGACTACTGGCAACCAGGTTACGATAACAGTTGTGCCAAATACGAGTTTTGCTACTGCAACTGTGAGTCAGGGAAATGCAACTCAGATCATTGCTCCAGCAGGAATTGCAGTGAGTGGAGCACAGACAGGAGTTGGGCTACAGGTGCAAACCCTTCCAGCTACTCAAGCACCTTCAGCTGGACAATCACCGTGTACTGCTGCTCCCCCATTCAAAGGTGATAAAATAATTTGCCAAAAGGAGGAAGAAGCAAAGGAAGCAACAGGTTTACACATTCATGAACGTAAAATTGAAGTTATGGAGAACCCTTCCTGCCGAAGAGGAGCTGCAAACACCAGCAATGGGGATGCAAAAGAAAATGAAATGCAGGTGGGAAGTCTTTTAAATGGGAGAAAGTATAGTGACTCCAGTCTACCTCCTTCTAACTCAGGGAAAACACAGAATGAGGCCAATCAGTGCTCACAAGTCAGTAATGGGCCATCATTAGAAATGGGTGAGAACGGAGCTCCTGGAAAGCAGAACTTTGAACAAACGGACACACAGGAAATTAAAAGTGATTTGAAGAAGCCCCTAGTTAATGGAATCTGTGATTTTGATAAAGGAGATTGTTCTCATTTGAGCAAAAACATTCCAAATCACAAAACTTCCAATCATGTAGGAAATGGTGAGATATCTTCAGTGGAACAACAAGGGAATTTGGATGCCACGCAGCAAGATACTGCCAAAGGTGATCAAGGGGAAAGAATTTCTAATGGGCCTGTATTAACTTTGAGTAGTTCACCTGTTGTAAGCGGTACACAGGAGGCTGCAAAACTGTTAACCCAGCAACTTAGTGGTACCAACACTGATTTACCTAATGGACCTCTAGCTTCAAGTTTGAATTCAGATGTGCCTCAGCAACGCCCAAGTGTAGTTGTCTCACCACAATCTACAGCCTCTGTTATACAGGGGCATCAAATCATAGCAGTTCCACACTCAGGACCTAGAGTGTCCCAGTCTACCCTGTCCTCCGAAGTTCGGTCTACTAATGGCACAGCAGAATGCAAAACTGCAAAGAGGCCAGCAGAGGATAATGACAGGGAAACTGTTCCAGGAATTCCAAATAAAGTAGGAGTTAGAATTGTTACAATCAGTGACCCCAACAATGCTGGTTGCAGTGCAACTATGGTTGCTGTGCCAGCTGGAGCGGATCCAAGCACTGTAGCCAAAGTAGCAATAGAGAGTGCTGTTCAACAAAAGCAGCAGCATCCAACCACGTATATACAAAGCATGGTCACACAGGTATGTTGCAGTGTTCTTTTTATGTTTATTCTGTGATTCTGAATAATACTGTGAAATAACAGGGCTGAAAATGTGAGCTTGGTCGATATCTCTTGCATAGTATTTAAAATATTCATAAAATTATGCTTTTGGTTCTTCCACAGACTAAAGTTCTAAGAGTTTACATACTTCTTCAATATCAGTGACAATAGTGGAATGCAGAATTTGTAGCTTGATAATATGCAGTGAGGAAAAAACTTCTGCTCACTATTTTCTTCCTTTAAGGATTAACTGTTCTGAAAACAACAATGGTTTGCTAGATGGTCTTGTAAAAAATGTCTGTATTTTTCTGCATTTTATTCTCAGTCACTGTGGAGGGGTGAATATGTTTTTTTTGAAAAAAACCACACCTGCGTCTGGATGGCTGAAATGAGTTGAAGTTCCTGCATTTAAAGTTGGTCTTCAAAGTCTTGCTTTGTGGGTTCGCTACAGTTAAGAGAGAGAATTATTTTGTAAATTTGTTTAAATATTTACATTTATTCATTACAAAATACTTACAATGTTTATAATAAAACAAGCATTATTTTGGGGGTTTTTTTTTCTGTTTGCTAAGGTTTGAAGAGGGTTTGTTGGTTTTTTTAAATTCATTAAATTGATTGAATTCATTTAACCTTTTGAAAGTGGTTATTCCCTTACACTTTATTCGAAATGAGGTATGGACATCAGGAGTATTAATAAGTAAAAATAATAATGTTTGGGATTATTCCATTCTCTAGAATTTATATTAGTTTTGTACATAGAAATCCCTCTCCAAAAAAACTCATTGCTAAGCTGAATAGGAGCAAAGAGACTACAATGGTAGGCCTGGCAGTTAGAGTTCTGATAGACTAGAGAGAGGAAATAAGGTCCTTAGTGTATGTTAGTGCATTTTGACCTTGAAATAACAGGTCTTTTATTTCTTACCTTTCTTTTTTCTTATTTGGTTGCGGGTTTGTTTGCCTTTGACAAAGTAGATGGTATAAACCTGATACACAGACCTAGAACTCAAAATATGACAAGTGCTGGCTAGTGCTACTTCATTTTCTGTGACAAGTTAGTTTGCTCATGAAAATTCTTTTGACTTTTCTAGTTGTCAAAAATCCAGGTTAGCAGTTAACAAGTTACCTTCCTTTTTTACTTTCTCTACTTTTTGCTTTTAACTGTGACAGTGCACAGAGTTAATTCTTAAAATGTCTTTGAACTCACTCCTGAACTTTCATTTAGGTTTTGTTGGAGGGAGATCTGTAATTTTTTGATATGTTATTTATCTTTGTTCTTACTAGATATAATTTGATCAAAATTAATCATTTCTGTTAGCAGCATAGGGACAACATGCTAGGTTTTCTGTAGTGTGGATGTATTAGCTATGCCTTGCTTATTTTACACAGAGTATCTTTAGCTGATACTCAGTTTCAATTTCCATTGTAGCTTTGCTAAGGATTTGGCTGAAGTACAAAATGGTGTGGCTGTGTATCTTAAATGGAGTATGCTTATTTATTCCCTCAATATGTACCTGAAAAGAATTTGCAGTTTTATCTCAAGCAGCTACTAAATGATCAGATTTTAAGAATTTTGAGAAGGGAGTATTACTTTTAATGATTTCATTTGATTTCAATAATGTGTATCATGATACTAGAGGGGGAGGATAGAAAAAAAATATTTTCTGTGCTGATAGCTTATTTTTTACACTATCCCTGGTATCACTATCATTAATAGTTACTACATTTTTCATTACCTATACAAACAGAAATGCTGCCAGCCGGGTTTGCCATTCAGTAGAAATTTGCAGATCAGAAGAACTTGGTTTAATGTCTCCTTACCTGAAAGTTTGCTCATTCTGCATTCTGTAGGATGCCCTTCCTTTCTTCAAAATTACAGAAATGTGGGAGAAATGAGTTAATTAGTTTTGATCTTGGTGAGAAATTTATTCATTAGCTATTTGTCTTAACCGTATGTTTATATATTTATGGATCATGTCTATCATAACGCTTCAAGTACTGACTTACAGTTGAACCCATTTTAGAGTACTCTGTTCAGATATAGTGATCATCATAGTTTGGCTTAAGATTTGCAGAGATCTTTACCACTTCTTTAAAATTAATGTGTTGGATTATGAACAGTACCAAAATCACCCTGGCCAGCTCTTTTTCTTTCTCCAAAGCTGCTCAGCAGCTTCAATAGCCATCGCTTTTCTGGAAAAGGAGATGCTAGGTATTTCCAATATTAAGTCTTCTTTTAGGAGTATCTTTAAATATCCAGAAATGTAGCCAAATTCTCATGAACTTGGTGTGAATTTTAGTGATGACTTCATTCAAAATTAGGCCTTGTGTAATCTTCTGTTTTCTCCCTCACATCTTGAGTCTTCCGCATCTGATAAGCAGCTTCCTTGTCCCTGACTTTTTTGAAAAGCAGCAGCTGAGGAACACTTTTTTTTCACTTGAGCATGTGCATTGTTTTATCCTCTCTGAGGTACCTAAGTATATATTGGCTGTCTTGCAGGAAAAGGAGAGCGTGGCTCTTACTGCAAACAGTGGGACATTTATTAGAAATACAGTCCAGTGGAGAAAAGTGGTGAGGGACAGGGAATAAAGGAATATTAGCTGTGGCAAAATTACATAGCTGCTGAACCTTTTACTGTGTGATTTCCTGTTGGTTTGTTAGCTTAAAATTTGATTTTAAGCTACAGCTTGTATTTCAGAGAAGTATGAAAGGGAAAGAAGAAAAAAAAAATTAAGAAAAGTAAAACCAAACCGGAAGACTGAAAAAAGAGGTTCAGAGGATAGAAAAGGAAGGACAGTATTGGTTATACAACTACAGTAGAATTAGCTGTCATGAACTACAGAGAGGAGAAAAGGAAGATGCTTGAGGATAAGGAAGGATGACCACGTAGGGCAGGAGTGGAATAACAATCTGAAAACTAAGGAAAGCAAGAAAGAATTAAATAATCCTTAAGAGAATGTGGAAGTTTAGAGAAATTTGTTTCATTGTATGAATAGTAGTTTGAAATGGGATGGTACTATGTGCTTGGGGGGAAATGTTAATTTAAATGGCCTGTTAAAATAATGAAAATTGTATCCTTGCTGTTTATGGGACAGCCCATGTACGTGCCATCGAAATCCAATTAGACAAATGCAGGTATCTTGTGTATATAACCTGAGATTATGCACTGTTAATTGTATACCTCAGCAAAGCTTGTTGAAAAATAACTGTATGTATATTGAATTTTTAAAAATTTCTTTTCATATTTTGCATTGTGATAAGGGGGATATATTAGTTATGTCAGAATAGGTACACGTGATACGCAGAGGGTTGCAATTTTGTTCTTATATCTCCATCTATATTTTGTAAGCTCATGAAATGTACTCTTGAGAGGAGACAGAACTGGCACTGTACTTTCTTGGCTTCCTTTTATTTTGGTGTTCTCTGTACCTGGTTTATTACTTTCCTGAGGCATTGTGCTAGACTGGTGGTTGAAAAAGAAATGAGCAATTACTTATCTGTATGCTTTTCTTTGCCACATTTTCTTACTCCTCTTCAAACGCCTCCAAAACATCTGTTGAACTTATCCATGTTGGTTTGTCCCAACTGGTATGTGTTTTAAAGGGATGCTCTGATATCATGCCGGGTTCTTAGAATGGAGCATATCTGATTTAAATTGCCTCATCTGGCTTTTAAAGTAATGACTTTCTTGCTCATCACTGTCATCCCCTCACAAACAATGCACGCCCATTTATCTTAAGGCTGCCCACGTGAAACATGCTTGTGTTGAAATTTAGGTGGCAAAATCCGTGTGGCCTTAACTGTTCGCTCCTGCTCTCTGTTGATTGGAAAGCTGAGAATTAGCATGCAGCAGAAAGCAGGTGTGCAGCTCCAGGAGGTGTAATTCACTCCTAGCCACAGAGCAAATGAGTTTCTCAGCTGGAAGGAGTGAAATACAGAATCTCTGTGCTTTTATTGCCCTTCACTTGTGAAGCACACTGTTGCAAGGAGACATAAACTTCAGTAATCTAACAAGAAAAGAACATTTATTTTGGTGCCTAGTCATCCACTTGACTCCTTTCTCACACTCAAATTCTGCTCTATTTGTTTTCAGCTTATGTGTTAGCTTTTTATAGACATGTTCATTATCGTGAATAAGCCAAACAAAATTTTGTCATACCAAGCTGTAAATCCTATTATACTTTAAAAATATTTTTACTAATAATTAACTGTTTCTTTTAAAATTACATTTATTTACAGTGAGTGTACACATATTACTGGTGGGGAAAAAATGCAGCTTAATGCTTTTAAACTGCATATAACTGTACAAGTCAGCAGAATCCCCAGCACACTGGGATGCACAGTGTTCTCTTGCTGGTGGCACAGTAGGCCTTCTAAATAAAATGGGCAGGTATCATGATAAAATAGTTACCTGTTCATGCATAAAGGGAATAGCATCTCCCCATCTGGTTCTGTGAAATGTACGTGGAGGCCACTTCCAGCCCCAGTTCATGGGTTTTGTTATTCCTACCACACAGGGAGCTTGTGTGCCCAAATGTGGGAGCTTGTGTGCCCAAATGTGGGAGCTCTTGTGCATAAAATTAAATTAACATCTTTGTAAACAGTCCATTTTAGTTAGCAGAAAGCTCTTGATTGTACGGTTGGTTTTCATGACCAGGCTAGACTTCCTCTCCCTCTCCAATACCTCAGTCTAAAAGTTTGAACCAAATCTAGATGTAAAATCTCTGCTTGCTTATTAAAAGTAGCCTGTAGTATCTGCTCTGTAAGTAGACTGTACAGGCATTAAGGGTTTGTATTTGTGTACTTTAGAGCTGAATGCAAACCCTACTGAGATAGGTGATGCTGCTCTAGAGGTACCTTTCAGTCCCAAGATCCTGTGAGAAAAGGGCTAAGTGGTGGCAGTTTCAAACTGTATCATGAAGAGGTCTAGTATGATTATAAAAGGATGTTGTGAAGTGCTTTCAAGTGAACTGGAGTACTGGGCATTTGTTTTCTTGGGAAATGTGGATTCATTAAATGTTTTTGCTAGAGGAGAAAATTTTCTGAAATCTTTATACCCCAGGGAAAGACTTTTCAGTGTTACGTTTCTCAGAAGGACTTCTTCAGGGAAAAGTTAGTATCTGTCATCATTCTGTATGTTAAAGAAATAGGTGAATTTGCATAATCATTGCATATGAGTACTGTAAAGTAGGTAGCACATAGCAGGTATTTCTAGGTGTATTTCTGGGAGAAAAAGAAGTTTATTTCTGAAAAACAAAGGCTATACCTAATTTCAGTGATATCCCAGGTGTCATGCATTACTAAACTGATACATGACAATAGAGGGAAAAGGAAACCAAAAATTATCAGTCTTTCTGATCTCTTGAATGAAGAGAAGAAAGCTTTGTGATGTATGAATGTAAAACTTTTGTTTCTAAAATAAAATTTAAAATACTAGGAAAGCAAATGTAACTTTGCTTTATGTGTTGATTTAATAATATAATCAGCAAAGCTGATAGGCAAGCAATGGATTTTTCTTAAAAAATACGTGGAAGTTGTGTCCACCAAGTTTGAGTGAAACTACTCTACTTCACAGTAGAGCAGTAAGAAGGGAATTTTAAACAGCAGCAACTATTTTACATGTTTCTTTTCAATTTATTAGCTTTTTTTCTCACTGGGAAAAAAAAAGTGGGAAAAAAATGGGAGGGGAAACTAAATGTTAACTTTTTGTCCTGAAAATTTGTTTCTCTTTCTGAGCTTTCATTTTCAGCATGTAACATTTTGTGTTGTATATCTCAGATCATCTTATTTAAAATAAACAATTTTTCAGTGAGATGATATTAAAACCTTTGAATACCACTAGGAGAGCTTGCCAGAGAAACCCTTGAGAAAATTCATAATTCTGGATTAATTGCAGGGTTTGCTCTGAATGGAGTAAATAATACATGAACCACACATTAAATGATGAGAATTAAATGAAATACTGAATTCATTCAGTAAGCTCATTTTCTCTTCAGCACATTAAATGAGACAGAAGTTCTACAGGGATAAAAAGTCATATAAAAGACCATCATAATGTGTTGATACTGGGATGCCAAGTGAAGGTTGCAAAACAAGCTGTACTGCTTACTCTCCGTTATTTTACTTGCAGCTTCATTTTAAAAATGCCTTTTTAAGGGGATGTTGATAGTAAAAGGCTCCACTTGTGTTTTAGTTTAAAAAATATCTTGTGAAGGATTCATTACCCATTCTGTAAAATAGCTTAAAGGTCTTTAGGTGAAAATCATTGCTGAGTTCAAAATAGTTTAGAGTTACGACTAATGGACTCAATCCTTTCTTACAGCTTTTCATATATGTGGATGGATCACAGGCACCATAAGTAGTTGTGCTGTATTCAGGAGTTTTGCGGAGTTTTGCCTTGTTTTTATCATGTTTTATGCTTGGATATGGGAACAGTTATGGTTTTGATCAGGCTTTTTTGCTGTCCCTTTGCTCATGTTATTGTTAGTATAATTTGTGATAGTTGCTAACCCACTACCTTGTGTGACTGTTGTCCACAATGCCAATAGAGAGCAACAGGAAGAAAATGTAAATCAACATGCAAATAAAATGTTAGAAATTGCAGTTAGTTTTTTGTTTCTTTGTAGTGAAAGTTTAAAGTTACTCAGTAACAGAGCTGTAGAGATCTAAACAGACTATTTTGTGTGCACCATTTGAAAGTGTTTCCTTATAATATTCTTAAACAGATGTGAAAGTAATTTTATTTGGTCTCTTTAGAGTGTGAATTTGTTTTCAAACAGTGGGGAAGAAAAGGATGTTAGGTCTTCATCTCTAAATAACATTCAAAAGGTTAATTTTTCTCCTGTCATCATCCTTATAAATGTCTTGCTGACCAGACCCCTTCTAGGAAAGAAGGAAAGAAGAGAAACAATGTTCTGACACAGACACTGTTTTGAAATGGAAAGTTCAGCATTCAGTATCTATTATTCAGAAAAGAAATAAAATTGGTTTGGGTTTATGTATTTTTAGGTAATTTCAAAGATCATTTTAGTTGAGTATTAAGTGTCTTGTTATATTGCAGGGGAGCAAGGGGAACATCATTTTCCTGTCTGAAATGTTTCTCTTTTTATTGTATACAAGTTGTACAGTATCTTCAGGAATTCTGAGCATGTGGTGCTATTCACTATGCTGATACTGCAATGCCTTGAGTTTGCATGTGTTTTTTTCTTTTCTTAAATAACAAAGCATTTGAAAAATAATGTTAACCTTTGCTCCACTAGTGCCCTTGAGAAATTTCTTTGCAGTCATAATTCTGTATTTGAATTTGAGCATAAAGTTTATTATTTGAATATTAGAAAGTTCTGCATAAGTACTACAGTGTAAAAGTTGAATGTCCCTTGTGTTACTGTGTCTTAGTAAGGCTTATTCAAAGTATTACAAGTTGTTCAATCCACCACCTGTGGTGGATTAAGGTGTAAAACAAAAGCTCTTTCAACAAACAGTAAACTGTATGTCAAGTCTAGAAATAAGCCCTGTTTAAAATTGTTTTAACTTTTTCTACAGAGCACACCTGCAACGTCGATACCAACAGTTCAAGTACAGGGCCAGCAGATGAATTTGCAGCCACCTTCATACACTGCAGCAAGTCAACATGCAGAGCAAATGAAAAAGCCTGGACAGAACTTCATGTGTCTGTGGCAATCTTGTAAAAAGTAAATGGCTCCTTTATTTAGCTTTTATTGATATGTAACAGATGCTTGTATAGAGAAGGTGATTCTACAAGTTCCATCCGTTCTGTTTCCTTAAGTTACCTTGTACATTGTCGGTGGGGAAAAGAAAAAGTGAAAAGTGTTGAGGAAACTGAATGAGATGGGGAAGGCAAGACACTTAACTGATCTCAATTATACTTCAGAGCATAAAATGAGTGTTATGTGACTTTGTTGTAGTATATTGATGCTTCAAGAACAAATGAAATAGTTGTGTAGTTAAGTTTAAAAAAATTCCGAGCTCTGAAGCTTGTTCTCTGTGTTGCAAATATAAAAATACTTCCTTTACTGCAGTTGCAAATCATGTCTTGACATTTTCTTGTGTTTCCAGTTTTGCAAGAGCAGGGCGTTGCGCTTCAGTGTCATGGTCACAGTCTTATTTAGCTTATGACTGATTTTGGTAATGATACCATTTGTGTGCCAGAAGACGCCGTTGTCATGAAAGGAAGCAAATAGAAACTGGGCCTTAAGACTAGAAAGCCATTATAATTTTTTTTTTTCATTTGCTGCTGTTGTTCTTAGAGAGGAGTGAAGTAGCAGAAATTTAGATGTAGGCTTATAAAAACTTGATACAACTCTTGTTAAAAGTGTGTGTATCTTGACACTGATTTTTAAAATAACTGAGGTTTGTGAATATGCCTAGTTTATGTCTAAGGGCAGAGATTTGTGAAAAAAGGTAGTTGTCAAATAGCCACTTTGAAAACTGGAGATGAGTTGTGAGTGAGAAAAATCGCATAACATATAGGATGAAAAAGAGTGGGAGGCCTCATTGCTGTAGGATGACAAAGGGAGCATAAAGCTGATTTGACAGAAAGCTGGTGGGAAGTTCAGAAAATTGGGATGAAAAGATGGAGAAGTTTGAATGTTTGGAACTGATAGTAAAAATAAGGCATTTGAACAGACTTACAGGAATACTGAATGCCAGTTAGTATGAAACCCCTGAAGGTGTAATTTCTGTTTCTTTCTTTCCTTGCAAGCATAATTCTAAGATCATTCAGTCAGTGCAAGACATAGAGATCTGGTACTTTTTGAATCATTGCACTATTTTCACCTTAAAAGTGATTTTTCTTTCTTTGATAGGTGACACTTCTCTGTGTACGAAATACATGTAAGCCTTTACTTACTTTGTAGTTTCCTCCCTTACTGCTAATAAATAGAACCATAGAGCCACGGTGTACTGGCTGAACAGATGCATTAACTCCTGTGTAGGTATGGGTGGGTTGCATTGAGATAGAAATAAAAGGCTGGGGCAGTTTCACAGCAGAAGCCTTGCCAGCTTATAACATGGCAAAGACTTTGCTGAGCTACAGTTTTAAAGCATAAGTCACCAACTTCGTTCTGTGTCTAAAGTTACATAGGATGAGCTGTGTTGGGGCAGGAGGAGGAGCAATACTATTAAATTACCTTACATTATCAGTCTTTTTGTTGTCTATCTTAAAGTACTACTCCAGAAAGTGTACCTGAGACTGAAGTTAAGGGCTACAAGGCCAGTGATCTATGTATTTTATTCCAAGCCTAGTGTATTATTTCTGTTGCTTTAGTTTATCTGGCTGCTACTTCCTGTACTGCTTTTCGTTCATGGTTAAATTTCATTCTTTTCAAAAGCTTTCAGAGATTTTTGCATTAATAGATCTAGTTCACGTTACACACGGCTCTTGTTTTTATGCTGTCACTTTTAAAATAGTTATTTCAGTCCCAGCCTAAAACCAGTTTAGATAAACATTACACTCAATGTTCTCTGTGGTGAAGAGAGCCAAAATGTTAAGTTAGCATTTTCTTCAAATATATATTGTTTATTTATATTCCTTGAACAGCCTGATAAAAACAGGTGTATCAAATCTCCTGTAGGCTTCCTGCTTCTATTAGACATAAAGAAAATTCTGTAATTGCCACCTGTTCTTTTTTTATTTATAGCTCTCAATCTTAGCTGTTTTTATTGAGTAGTTTAGGTGGAAACAAGAAGATTGTTTTGAGTGGGTCATTAGTCTGCGTGAACTTCACATTCACTTCTTGGTTTCATTCTTGATTGCTTAGCAATTTTTTTTCCTAGGATTAAGCAGGCAGTTTCATAACATGATAGAATACTGGGGGTTTTTGTGATATTTGTAGCTAACTGGAAAGATATGACAGGAGGCACATTTGAAACAGTAATTTTCACCTGTTTCTCTATGCATGTTCTTTAGTTTAATTCTCAAAAAATACTAGCACTATGTTTCCCTTCAAAGGTGCAATGCAGAAGTCAGTGAAGGTCTTAAACATTTTATTGCAAAGAATAAATATGAATAAATAAAATAGTATGGTTTTTTCCTACTGACTAATTTGGCTGCTCCAGTCAGCAACATTCCAGTGGTGTGTGTTGGTGTTTTGGTTTGGGGTTTTTTTGAACTGAATTAGGAAATACTAGACCAAGATTTGAAATGCCACAGATTTAGTAGTGTCTCAAGACTACAATGAGATGAAGCTGAATTATGCAAATAGTTGGAATGATTGGCCTCTGACAGATGTGTTCAGATTTAGTATCTGAGGTGGAAGTAAAATTCAAAAAGGTGTCAGTCAGCACATTACTTTGCACTAAGGATGTAACAGAAAGTAAGTGTTTTCCTTTAAACTTCAGCTTTCTGCAAGTACTGCTAATTGTATGCAGCTTAATTTAAAAGCTGCTGTTTTGTTTCACAGGTAGGCAGATGTCTGCTCTTGAATTGCATTGTATTTAAAAAGTAAATTGAAAATGCTATTGAGTCTCCAGTGCTTGTCAAGTCAGCTAATAATGTTCTGTTCAGCAGCTGAACAGAACCATGGATGAATTAAGTGTGGAAACAAGAGTCTAGACTGAACTGACCATATTGTCAGTATGTAAGCTTTTTTTTATTACTATAGTTAGGTGTTTCTTTAAGGAAAAATAGTTTTTCTCTGCAAAATGGTAGTAAGTTTGAATCTTTTTAGATCAATGATTGAAGTGTATAACACTCAATATGTAAATCAGTGAATGAGCCAACATAGCTGAAATAGCTTTATTTTTCTGAAGCCTTGCCATGTTGACTGAAATGCTTTGCACTGTATTTTGGATTTCACTTATTCCATGAAACTTGTTTCATCTGTGCCAGAAATTATTCATAAAATGTTTAGTGCCAGGCTTAAGTTGATTCCCCTTTGCTGTGGAAAGACATCTTTCTGTCATCTGAAGCACCTGCTGTTGAGCCAGTGTAAATGTAAAACATTTTATTTTCATTTCCTACTATGGGCTATCTGGACCAACAGAAAGAGGCGGATATTTCTCCTTCTCAGTTTCCCTTTAGTAAGAGGTGACTGGCATGTAAAAGATGAGTGCTTTTAAGAGAGTAGTATTTATTGCCTGTGCAGAAGGTAATTGTATTACAGGTGGTTATTGCAGTAGCATTTAGTTTATAACTAAGACTTGTCTGTGGGTAAAATTAGCTCTTTGATACCTTTATAGTGCTCGAGTATCGGTATCTGTACACTTAGGCATAGGTATCAGTTGCAAATATGTTTGCAGAATGGGCACTGCTGACACAAGTAGTGGGATGTAGAAGGACGTGGCTGGATCAAAGCACTGACTGATCTGCTATTGATAAGCTGAGAGTCCTGACTTGGACTTGTCCATAAATGACTGCTGTGGGTTGTAGATGTTGCTACATCCTTGACTACTTGCAGTAGGTCTCTGACTGGAGGTCATCTCCTCTTGGCACTGTTCAACCCAGTTAGTTCAGTCAAACATCTTAACACACATACTTCTCTTGTAACTGAAATTCAAGTACTGGCATGTCAACCAGAGAGGCTGAGGTGAGTGCGTGTGTTTCCTCTTTGGTAAGACTGTGGCACCAGTGGCATCTGTCTACCAAGTGTGTGAGGACAGCTGGTGGCAGTGACTTCCCAAATGGCAGCAGCTAGGTTTCTAGACCCCTTTGGTCCAAGCATTAGGTGGGTGTTGATGAGCTGGGTTAGTTGTACTGAAGTGAATCTTGAGCAGCTAAATCTTTTGTCCATTTTTTCTCAGTTGGAGTAAGGGGCTTAATTTGTAACATCTAAGATACATTTTAAGGTGTATATAGAGGCTAAAAAACCCACAATGCTTTGAGTCATTCACTATTTTCATGTCATATTTTTTGAAATACAGTGATTCTCCCTTGCCATCTTATATATATTACAATAGCACATCTTTTGTCTACATGAGCTTGAAGGTAGCCTAGGTTGCAGCAGTCATGTGCTGGTGGAGTTTGCAGTCCTGAGAAATATAGGTCAGGTAAGGAGTAAAGTCGGGCTCTTGAACTTTAAGAAGGCAGACTTCCAGCTGTTAAGGGAAATTGTCAGTGGGATCCTTGGGGACAAGGGAGTGGAACAGAGCTGGCAAAATGGGAACTGAACCTGGCAAGGTACACAAAGAATAACAGGAAGGGCTTGTACAGGTACATTAATCAGAAAAGGAGAGTCAAAGGAGGTGTACCCATGCTGGTGAACAAGTAACAACAAACAAAGCTAGCATGGCTTCACCAAGGGAAGATCCTGTCTGACCAACCTAGTGGCTTTCTGTGATGGAGTAACTACATCAGAGGATAAGGGAGGGGCTACAGGTGTCATTTATCTGGACTTCTGTAAAGCCTTTGACATGGTTCCCCACAGCATCCTTCTTTCTAAATTGGAGGGAGATGGATTTGATAAATGAACTGTTAGATAGATTAGGAATGGGTTGGACAGTCACATCCAGAGCCAATGGGTGACCAGGGGGTTAGAGTCTTGATGGATGTCAGTGACATATGCTGTCCCTCAAGGGTCTGTACTGGGACCAGTGTTATTTAATATCTTCATTAATGACAGGGATGAAGGGATTGAGTGCTCCCTCAGCAAGTTTGCAGATCACACTGAGCTGAGTGGTGCACTTGACACACCTGAAGCACAGGATGCCATCCAGAGGGACATGGACAAGTCTGAGCAGTGGCCCCACAGGAATCTCATGGGGTTTAACAAGGCCAACTGGGAGGTGCTGCACCTGGGCCAGAGCAACCCCCGATATCAACACAGGCTCGGGATGAACAGATCGAGAGCAGCCCTGCTGAGAAGGACTCAGGGGTGCTGCTGGAGGAGAGGCTGGACATGACCCAGCCCTGTGTGCTTGCAGCACAGAAAGTCAGCTGTGGCCTGGGCTGCATCCAAAGAGATGTGATCAGATGGTCAAGGGAGGTGATTCTGCCCCAGTGAGACTCCACCTGCAGAGCCGCATCCAGCTCTGCGGTCCTCAACACAGGAAGGACATTGGCCTGCTGGAATGAGTGCAGAGGAGGGGCCACCAAGTTGATCAGATTTAAATAAGGTCTGAGTGTGACTGCCAGCAAAGAAGGAAAATGGGAAAAGGAGTACAAGAAACTAATCTGGTTTAGCTGTTCATAGTTTGTTGCTGTATTTTTGTTTGTATTGCAGAGAATGGGTCTATTGGAATTAACATTAGCATTATTTCTTTGGTGAATTATAAGTAGAAAATAGAACCACGATATTTCAGTCAGATTTGGAAAAATCATATTGGCATTTATTGGTAGCTCACTTGTAATATGTGTACATGTTTTTCCCTTTAAACTTTTACAACTTTTCATTTATCAATGCATGTCTCAGTTCAGGGAAAAGAACAGGTTAAGCACTATGAGTTGATGCTTGTTATGTTTGTACCTCACCATTAACTGGGGAAAAAAAAAATTAAATTCCCCTCCCTCTTTTTGTAGGTGGTTTCAGACACCATCACAGGTTTTCTATCATGCAGCAACCGAACATGGAGGAAAAGATGTCTACCCAGGGCAGTGCTTATGGGAGGGATGTGAACCTTTCCAGCGGCAGAGGTTTTCCTTCATTACCCATTTACAGGTGCAGATTTTCTTTCACATACTACTTCAGAATACAGTAGGAATCTCACAGTAGATTTCCACACACCTTTCTTTACTGTCTTTCTCTTTTCCCCAAACAGGATAAGCACTGTTCCAGAGATGCTTTGCTTGCAGGATTAAAGCAAGATGAACATGGACAAGCAGGAAATCAGAAGCCTTCCAATAAGTAAGAGACTTGAGCCTCATTAGCCATAGAGAAAATAAGAGAATTAGAAATTATTGAATGAATTTTTTTATAACTTGGCTTATCATGGGAAACTCTGCATATGTAAGAATCTGTAATCAAATTTAAGGTCCATTCCAGTAAGACAAAAAGAACAAAAAGGATAATAGATTCTGATGTAGTTGCAGTTATCTTAGAAAAGAACAGGTAAATCTTTAAAGTATATGGGTCAAAACTCTACGATGAATGTTTTTCTCAACATGTTCTCCTATTTCTTTCCCTGACTGGACAGCATTTTATAACTTCCCTTATAACAGGAAGTGCTTGTAATATAAATGGAAAGTTATTTGTTGTGTACAGTTCATGTGTCACACAGCTGAGGTGGATTGTCTTGTACCTGTATTCCTTACAGTTTTGTGGTGTAAATTTGGGCTGATTTGATCCAGGGACTGTTGTAATGAACTTTCCTTGAAATAAGCAAGCAAGATAAAGGATAAAGACTTCTCAGAGTCTTCTGATTTTGTGTTGCTATCTGAAATCCCATTTGGCTCTTCTCTTTCCCAGAATGATTTCAACCATCTGGAATTAATATTGGAGAGTGCAGCCCCATTAGTGTGAGGTTTTGGTTATTAGTGGAGTTGTTCAGGGTTCAGTTACGTGTGTAAGTGTGTTAAGACCTGGCCTTTGTTGGTAACTGACTGGAACCACTGTTGCAAGCTAAAGGTGTAGTTACATGGTCCCAGGCAGATTTTTGCAGTCTGTTCTGTGGCTTGTAAAATTGCCACTGAGCTGCTGGAAGAACCAGAGAAAGTCAAGTTATGAAAACTGAGAAATGTATTTGGAGAATCCTTTTATTTTTTAATATAAAAAACCACCTTACAGTTGCCTTACGGTGCCTTGTTTCATTGTTGTTTCATTAAATTGAACAACACTCAGACCTTGGAAAACCACAAAAAGAAGAATTATGGTAATGTAGTCTTAAATACTTCGTAAGTGGGAAGTGTAGGGCTGACACCATTTGCTAACATGATATGTTCTTAATGCCTTTTCATAATGATCCATCCCACAGATAACACAGTCCAGTAGCTATGTGTACTCACAAGCTTCTTTTAAATCGGCACAGGTACTCATAGGAGAAAAACTGTTCATACCTCCCCTCTTCTGAGGCAGAATTCCCTAATTAGGTCAGATTCAGAAAGCAGGAATTTTACATGCATAACCAGTTCTTGGTAAAATACTGAGACTGCAATATCACAGGATATTAAGGATGTGATTTCAGAACACAAATTGAAATGAGAACATTCCTCTGCTCAAAATAGGATGTTTTATGTCTTCAAAAGATGTGGTGCATAGGGACATGGTTTAGTGGTGGATGTGGTAGTGGTTAATAGTTAGACTTGGTAATCCTACAAGTGTTTTCCGGCCCAAATGATTTTATGATTCTATTTTGACTGTCCGTGATATCCCTTGTTGCTTCTCATGCCTGTGCATTGATTATGGTGAGAGAACTAGCTTTATTTTTGTTAGATTGCATGGTAAATCAATTTGTTTTTTAAAAAAAATGGCTCATAGAACAAAAGACTGGGCTTGCCACATGAGTGGAATCTATTTGCCTTACTGTCAGTTGAACACCAACCAGTACAGGAGGTGGGCTGGAACAAAAGGAAGGGATGAGACCTTTCTCTGTCAGCACTCACAGCAATTAATACACTTCCCTCTCTTGTGAAAACACAAAGGTTCCCTTTCCGTTACTTTCGCTCTCCTCCCTTAACAAACAGGAAGATTTTAGTGAAGTGTAGCGCGTCCCTCACGTTACCTTTCAGCGCCGCCCCAGAGTTCTGTTCACACAGCTGAAAAAGGCATCTGGCAGCTACATGAGGGAGACAAGACTTGATAATTTGCTTTCCAGAATGAATGACTTGTCAAATGACACCCTAAGCTCACTCCAGCAGCTCGCCTCTAGATGCCTTACAGGTTCATGTTTGAAAGCTGTCTTTCAAGGTTTTGGCTTAATTTACTTTTTGCTGAGTCCTAGAAGTTCGTCAGATACATCAGCTCACAACTGATAGTCCATATCATTAAACTCTTGTATGGACTCTGAAGCAGCTTAAAAAAACCTGGTACTGAGACAAAGCACGTTTAAATCATCAATTTTTAGGCATTTTTTAGGTACACTTTCTTCACTTAAATCTCTCACCATTTAGTAAAACTTAACAACTACCTCAGAGAGTGCAGATCTTGAGTGTTACCGGTGCTGGAAGTAAAACGTGGAACACAGTGTAAGAAATGAGGGCCCATTCCCTAATCATCCTTTCTGTCTATCATAACACCATACACACTTGAAAAAATCTGTAATGGCTTTTGCTAGAACCAATTAGGCAGCGTAAAGCTGCATTACAGAGTTGGTTTTATACCTTAATTCTGTATTTCTTTGCTTTTGAAGTTTTATTATTTTAATTCTTCCTCTTCTGGTTTTTAGAGGTAGCTGAATATTACATTCTGGAAGGTCAGGTAGCACTAGCAATTTAACTGTATGTTGACTGTAGCTTTATGCATTGGAATCCTTTGGGATTCATGGTAATTTTTTTTTTCCTTGTTGCCACTGAAGCAAAGGTGATTATTCTTCATGCTCTGTGAAGTGGGGCAGGAGATAACTTTAAATCACAACATAAATGATATTGTTTGAAGTTAAGTGGATAATAACAGTTAAAGAAATTCAAGAAATCTAGATGTTTCAAGAGAGAGATACTTGCCCACAAACACAAGTCAGTCCACTTGATGTCTCAGTTACTTTTTATCGATTTCTTTTTTCTTCAAATTTAGAAGATAATTTTTAATATCTTCCTAATTTATTGCAGTTGTCCCTTTTTCAATATTTCTAGAATCAAGGCAATAGTACTTTAGCTTTCTAAAATATGGCATGATAACTGTTGAAAAGAGACATTCAGAACAGCCTCCACCAATGAATTCTTGTGCTTTCTCAATACAAGGAAAATAAAAATGTTACAGAAATTACAAATGAAGACAATAATTCTTTTACTGTGGTACTTGGTCTTCTATAAACATGTCATTGCCCACCAGTTTCTTAGTTCAGCCCCTGAACTAAGTTCTCCTTTTATTTCATAAAGCTTTTTATTTATTTAATATATAATATATTTTCTATACTTTTACGTTATATATATTATTTTATTTCCATTCATCGAGGATGACAGAATGTTTATGAGCTAAGGTTTTAGGGAGGGGTCTGCCTGTTACTGCTTCTTAATTTTTAGCTGGGCTTCCTTGCTGTTAGAACCTCAGATTACTAAGAAAGTCTCTCTAAATAGAGAATTCAAGTTTTATTGTTAGAATATTTCAGTATAAGATGCTTAAGTAAAACTCTTACAGGCTTTCATTCAAAAAATTGAATATTTACATTTGATTTATGCTACATTTACAAATAAGCACTACTTGTACTTCTTAACCAGGTTCTAGGGTATTAAAAGGCTTCATAATAATATTGTTCAAAGTATTGAAATGTGGTGATATTTTTCACCACTAATACTGCAAATTGGTTTTTAGGATGACATTATGAGTCTAACTCATTAAGTGAAGTTGCATATTTATACATTCTGAACCCTGATGGTATGAGTAATTTCCAAGTTTTTACGTGAAATAGAGCTTTGACTTCAGTGTTAATACTGAAAATGGAGAAATTGCTTCTGCTGTGTTTGTTATACCCTGCTTAATTTATTAATCTCAGTCTAAAACAGTAACAGGTAATTGGTTTTACGGATGTTTGATCTGATCTAACAATTACTTGTTTTATGTCTCAGAACATAACTTATGTTATTTTATATTACTCTTCACTAATCACGGTTAATATATATTTTATATTGTCTTAGTGTCTAATGGTCCCAGTGAGATGTGGCAAGTTTTGAGTAGCTGTACTTTAAGGACCTTCTCTGGCCAAATCTCAGATGGCATTTGCATAGCTGCTATCACAGTTCCTGTCTGATAAAACATTCCTTTAAATTGGTATGCTTCAGGAAGTGGCTGTGTTACTAGTACAATATAGTACTTTTGCATCACAAATGTCATGGGTAATGAGCAGTACTTCTTCAAGAGCAGTGTTTTTTCATATAAAACAAAGTGCATGACTCTTCTGAAGGCTTTACAATAAGGCTTATCTCTGTGGAAGCAATCGTGTGTTAGCACCAAGTATTAATGGATCTTTTTGTCTCTGTTCAGATAGGTTAAAAACTGTAAAATAAATTTTCCAAGTTGTTTATCGTCTAGAAAGCAGCACAAAGCTTATTTTTATTAATTCTTTCTTTACTAATGTAGGCAGCCAACTGCAGGGGGTACTGCTTCTACTCCCAGAGCACAGAAGGCCATTGTGAATCATCCGAGTGCTGCCCTAATGGCATTAAGGAGAGGATCAAGAAACCTTGTCTTCAGAGATTTCACAGTTAGTATTGTTTGAGTCAAGTGTTAGATAGTAATTGTTGCCTGCTTCTAACTGCAGGGCTTTTACATTTTTTTTTGTCTTACTTTCATAGGATGAAAAAGAGGGACCAATAACTAAACACATCCGATTAACAGCTGCCTTAATATTAAAAAATATTGGTAAATATTCAGAATGTGGTCGCAGGTAAGCATTGTATAATTTTTCTGGTATCAGTGAGCACTGTTGTTTCTGTTCTTTGCAGTACCAAACAATAGGTAGGTTTTACCTATCTTTAAAAACCCCAGTAAGTACACTGACAGTACAATTTCTCTGTCACTTCTGCCCTGCGTACTTCCCCACACAAATGCTCTGTGTCGTCATACCTAAAGACATAATTTACGATCCAGACTTTTGGAAAGTGGCTGGCAAATTTGGCAGGTTAAATTTTAGGAGAAGGATGATGTCCCTTTTCCTCCAGAGCAGTGCTGCATGACTCTGAAAATTAATTGTTATGTAAGCAACTTCCCACTGGCAATACCTTTTAAATTAAGTTGAAAAAGGGGAAAACGAGCTTTTAGAAACATTGTCTTAAAGTTGTGCAGGGACACAGTTTTGTTTCATACTTGCTGCCTCTCTGTTGCTTTCCTCTCCAAACTTGGGTTAATGCTAATAAGTGACCCAGCTTTCCCTTTACTTGTAGATGATCCTTCAGTAAGTAAATAGTCCAATACTGACTTGTGCTTCTAAGCAGGAAATGTTCTTTTTGATAAAAAAGTAGTGGTTAGTTACTGTGCCAGTGATCACCATGCATGCTGCTTCTTGTTGTTTCCAAGAACTTAGAAGCTGAGTGTTTTCTTGGTTTTGTTCTGAAGTAGTTCAGCTTCATAGTAGCGGAAGTAATGATTTATAATGAGAATGTATTAATTTTGCCTGTTCAAAAACCTGTCAATACAGAGAAATTCCCTCGTTGTAGCTCTAAACAAAAGAGTTCTGATAATGGTTGTAGAAATCCTCCTGCTGTCTTCAGCTACCTGACTGGGGGCTGTAGTGAAGACAAAGCTCTTCTTGAGAGAGCATGGTGAAAGGATTAGGGGAAGTGAGCAGAGGAAATGTGTCCCACAGCTGTCAGTGACATTGAGGGATGATGCCCATCTCTGAGACAGGGTTTTCCATTCTG
>VYXC01007459.1:3138-123138 GCA_013397175.1 Platysteira castanea | reverse complement strand
GTGTTTTGCAGCATAGTAAGGATACTAAAAGCATCTCTTGCCAAAGTAAACAGTATTCCTCAATCACCAGCCTGAGTTTAATCTACAGGTTGTGAAGCTGTCAGCACAGTAACACGGCTTTGTTGGCCTATGGTCTAACTCGACTGAAAGCTGTTGCAGCACCCTTGTCTGGAAGGAGGAAATGTGGTGCAGTTGATCACCTCTAAATCAGCTTTCTCCGTTACTTTATGCTCAGCTTTGCTTGATGATGCAGTGCCCAGTGCTCCTTGTGTAGAGCGTGATGGCCGGGCTGAACTGCACAGCCAGTGGTGTTAATTACTGCGCCCCTGCCCACGGTTTGGGGCAAAGCACATCCTGCATTCAAATAATTCTATTACTATTAAAAGTAAATTGTTCTCACATTCTTCTTACTAGTTTCAAACTTTGGAGGGGGGTAACCTGGAGGAAGCCCCAGAGTGTGTAGTGAGGTTTGAGTTCAATTCCCATTACTGCCCAAGATCTGCTGCCATGCAACAGCTGGGGACATCCGTACTCATCCCCTTGTGCTGGCCCCGCCGTCCTCCGCCTTTCCTACCAGGAGTTGCTGGGCTCTTGGGCATTCCTTGCATGAGTGGCCGCAGAGAGCTCCGTGGCTGACGTCCCTGGGCTTGCTGGATCAGGGGCTGTGTGTGCAGGCTGCAGAGCCTGGCAGGGGCAGCGAGCCGAGGGAGCCGAAAGGTTGCTCTGTGTCCTGTGCGTGGGCTGCAGCTCTGCAGGGGCGGGGCAGCTGCCGGCATGGATGGTTCCCTTGGATGAGGGGCATTTCACAGAGCGGTTTGAATTCAGGAATCATTTTCAAGTGGCAGAGAATTCAAGGCTAATTCTACGGAGTAAAGTTATCACCAGTTTGTGGTGAGCTGGCAGTATCTTCTTAAATTACCACAACTTTAAAACCCATCTTGGTTTTAGACACCTGCTGCTTTTCGCCTGTTTGTATCAGAATCATCGTTTGGATCATGGCTTCTCCCTGTCTGTGGTAAGATAACCAGAGAGCAATCTGAGCCCATACCTTTGAAAACTGATTTACTGCAGGTGAATAGAAGTGCAGTATGAGAGTAACAAGAATCTCATAGAGGTGAACCATAGTGAAGTTTGTCTCCTGCTGATGTTGGGTGGCTGTAGGACAAGTGTTCTAAGGTGGATATCCTGCAAACTGCAGTGTGAGTGGATTTATAGGGTTTGTCCTTTGGGGATTTTGAACCTGCATGTCCACAGGAAAGTTGCTGTCCTGTCGAGCAGTAAATTTTTCTTTTACACCAGTGTCTGCTTGTCCTGACCTTTGGGCAAGATACTGTGTTTTTATTGTTTACAACAGTTACGTGGTGAAACACAAAGTATGAGACATTCTCCAGGACAGGGGGTTACACCCTAATTCCAGTTTTCCTGCTGGTCTTAGTGAGCTCCTGTGAAGTTTTAGGCAACTGACCTACAACTAAACTCATAGTTGACCCAGAGCACATCAAAAATTGAATCCCTCACCCTGACGCACATAACCACGTATTTCCCCAGGACCAAGTATCCTCGACGATTAGAAATATTTATGTTTAAATAGTCCTCTAGGTAAATCCATACGATTCCAGGCTTAGGGCTTGACACAAGACCACCGTAAACTACTTTCCTAGTCCTCAATTCACCTCAAGTGAATTTTTGTAAAAGGCTCTGGAATTTACAACTCTGACTTCCGTGAGTTATTTTCTATCATCACACTTGCTACTGCACCAAAGCATCAAGAAATCCCTGGCTATTTTTGATTGAGTTCCTTTTAATAAACTCAGTGGGTTTTAGATTTAAATTTCTTCAAAACTTAAGGACTCATTTTAAGACAACTTGCTGCCAAAATTTCTTGTTTGGCTCCTGCATTAATTTGTGTTGGATTACACTCTCGGTTTGATGAAATTGGTGATGTCTTTAATTGCCCCTGCTGTTGTCTCTACTATTTGTCAAGTATTGATCAATGTGAATATTGTAATGCAAAGTAATAATGAAAAATGTTTCCAGCGTAGCTCCTTAACTATAACTCTCACACCCATGCCAGCCTTATCTGTGGTGCTACCTCATGAGATAACTTCTCATGAACAGTGGAGGGAACTCCTGGGGAGCAAAGTGATGCCTGGAATTTCGTTCCCAAGGCAGGCGGGCTCTCCTGCACTAAGCTGCCCCAGGGGTATTTCAGTGAAGTCGTGTGTAGCGCACACCCAGGGGTTTGAGTGCTGCCCTCTCTGCTTCCCACAGCAGTGTGCACTAAGCTGACCCCTCAATGCTCTGCAAGTCCCAGGGTGAACAGACCCTTTGCCACCTGCATTTGTGTTTTTTCCAGCTTGGAGCACCTGCAGACTGGCAAGGCAGGGTGAAGACTGACTTAAATGAGATGTAAAGGAGGGGACACCCAGACAACACAGGACAAGATAAATGCATGTGCACAGAAGGAACAGGAGCTACCTTGCTCTCCAAATCAAACCACTTGAGCCAGAGTCATTTAAAACCAAACACTGCCAGCTTAGAGAAAAGAATTTATTAGAAACTGTTAAGCACTACACAAAACTAAATTTTAGAGTATTTTTTTTCAGTAGACAGCACTCTAGCCTACATACACAGTACTGTGGACTTTGGGCAGCCACTGTGCTCATAAGATATATCTTTAGGATGAGACATTCAAGCAGCATGCACAGTGAGACAGGGGAAGGAGTGCAAAGAACACCCTTTTGATTTGCCTAAGTTCACAGAAGGTACAGTTTTGTAATTCTTTCCCACAAGGCAGTTTGGATTGAAGGAATCACCACTACCCTGGAGGCAGCAAGGGGGCTCAGCTCCCCCCCTCTGCCCTCAGTGCTGGTGCACATTGGGACTTTGCAGTAGAAGGTGTTTCAATAAATAGAAATACAGCTTTCATCCTAGTGGAACACAGCCAGGACTCCGAGGTTGCTGCACTCCCCTTTCAGGCAGCTGCACCAGCAGAGACCTCACTGCTTTTTGGGAGAAACAGGAGCAGAGTCTACAGATTAAGGCAATGCATTTCTTTAATTCAACATAGAAATTGTAACAAACTGTGTATTTTCTGATAAATTCTGAAGTATTTAATTGTAAAAAATAAAGTTACTGATCACATGCTACTCTATCTGCTATTCTTCATTAGGTTTTGAAATACAGTGGAGCATCGCTATAGTCACTGCCCCAACAACGTGGCAGCCAGTGACACCTTCTCTTCCACCCAGGAGCTGCAAAACAGGAAACTAAGGACCCCTGCCTTCTCCCAGTTCAAATCCTCCCTTGTTTCTTCCCACCTCCCCCAATTTCCACCTCTCTTCCAAAAGAGGAAAAAACCCACATGAAACACTTATCTGACTCCTGAAAGGAGCTTTATAGCAAGGCTCAACTGTATAGACTAGATAAAGATATAAAAAGTGATTAAAATCCAAAAATTCAGAGAAGGAAAATGTAATAAAGTACGCATGGCGTGATAAACCAAGATACACATAGCAATTTGCTACATTTTTGAAAAGTGCTAACCAATTTTAGCTTAAAATAGTTCAAGAGATCTTACAAATTGCTACCATAGTGTAAAACTGAATATTTTGAAAAATCTAAAACCTGGCTTGACTGTAGAAAATGTATTATATCTGTTTCTAATTTACACAGCATTTGTATTTAGGCACACAAAAATAAATATAGACAGGCAAATGCTTCATTAAGTCTGCAGAAAGTTATAGTTAAAACCAAGCAATCAACTGTTGTGACAAACATCATGTTTTTACACTTCTCTCTCTACACCACACGTGTGTACAGGGGTGGATATCCCTTATTTCATCCTCAGGCTTCTGCAAAAGTTACTTAGAGGGTGAGACTGTGTTTTCTGCCAAAACCAGGTAATTTGGGAACTACCGGCTACAAAGAGAATTTCTTGGAAAACTCAACTGATAGCTTCTGTTAAAATGTTTATTCCTGCTTTTGGGCCAGGAGACTTTGGGCTGGAGTGGAAGCCAGGCTGAGCCAACACCGAAGGCTGTTATGGCACAACAGGACTGGAAGGTTAGTGACAAGATTTTAATAGCACTGCGTATGAGTAAGGGAACAAATCAGAGTAAGGGTCCTTTGAGAAGGATCTCAAGCTGTTCTTTCCCTAAGGAGCACAGAGTGACCTCAGTATTCCAGCAACCCTCCCTGCTGCTGCCTCAGTAAAGCTGGTTTTATCTTAGGTGCAAGCATTCCCTGGGCACATTCAGTGACCCCACATCTGTTTTTAGAATTCTCGTGGTACCTCTAATAACTTCTCTCCAGTGCTCAGGGAAGCAGGAAGACATTTGGCTTCCACTGGCGCGGGCTCACCAATACCAGTCTGGTGATCCACGCCACAGTCCCTACTTAATGGAGAGAAGTATTCTGCAGCTGAGATTGGCACAGCTGGCAGTCTCTGGGCAACGGGGAACCTAACAGTAAATTCCAGCTTTCTTGATTTTACTTGAATAAGAAACTTCTCTTGTTTCTGAATAGCCAGCTCTAGTACACTAATCTCCCACTAGCCTAAGGGCATGACCTGAACTGCGGGTATCAGTGTGTGGTGATTGAGGGCTTTCAACACATAAAAATTATTCAAGTTATACTACTACCACCTTGAAACAAATTGAAAAACATCACAAACAATACCAAGCAGCATAATTTTTATTTGGTGTTACAACAGCTGTGCAGAGCCCATGCTTTTGGGCACCACATTTTACTGTTTATGACTTTTCTTTTTGAAATCTAAACAGTTGTGTTCAGACAACTCCATGTGCTTTTTTAATATACACATTGGGACCCCTGCATTCAGCCTGTCCAGTTAACACTAGAAATATTTGTCAAGGCAATCAATTATTTCATCTTTGATATAATTAGGGAGCAATCGAAAGAAAAATTTTACTTTAATCTGACCAATCACATGTACTGTACATACCTGTTCCAAACCCAGCATACTCAGAAGTTTCTAATTTAATGCACTCTCTTATTCAAGTCAAAATGCTGTACATCTAAGTATCCACACAATCGTACATTCCTAATGATTCTTCTTTACACCTTTATTCTTTTTAGACATCTGTTTTTAAAAAGGAATAAAGAAGTTGCCCTGCAGATCTATATTTCTTTAGAACAAAACATTATACACTATCTTGAAAAATAATTTTATCAAAACCAAATTCAAATCACTATCATGTACAATTTTCAGTTAACAGTTCACATTGAAATTGCACTTTGCAGATAGAATAAAACTAAAAAATGAAAACATATTCTATTTCTTTTCACAGGAGACTGCCTCTTCAGGATTTTTCTTCCGTGAATGCTTGTATTTGTCTACATATGCTTTCACTAGATTTGCCACTTTTGCAGAATTAACTTCTCCACTCTTGCTATGACAAACCTACAACAGTTTAGAGAACAAAAACGTTTGAAACATTTCCATTGATTTACCACAGTCCTACATTATTCATTTATTTCCCCCACACCCCTGATTCTTCCATCCCAGGCAAAACATATTTTAAAACTCCTAATAATTTCCGATTGCTTCCCAAATACTTCTGAATTCCCATTCAACTCTTCCACACAATAACCAGCTTCTGTTCTGAGAAGCCAAGAAAAGCTCTTGTGGATGGAGAAAGAAGAAAGGTATTGTTGCTTCTCTGTCTTCGCCCTTTCCAGCAACCATGAGCTGTTCCCACAAGAACGAGAAATGCACCCCAAAGCCTGCCCCAAGTGAAATGTGTGCAGCTCAGATTACTGGAACAACTTACTTTATCTACAGCTTTCCGCACAATTTCTTTGTATTCCTCCTTAGTGATATCTTTGTTTTGGTAGAAAGGTTTAATCGCGAGCTTGACCTCTTGTGCTGCTTTTTCTTGAATTAACAATTTCTGAAGAGAAAACAAACTTGAGTGTTATTTTTCACTGCCTATGTATCTTTATCAATCACAAATTAAAACTTTACAGGGAAAAGGTTGCTACAGAAGATTAGAAAACTACCACACCCCCCCCCCATTTCAGCTCTCATGGGAGCTGCCTGGACTCTGCTAAGAACAGAATGTTTTCCCACAGCAGTTCAGGTAATATTCATAATAGTGGTGCTTTAAAGAAGACTACAGTAAAAAGAGTCAGTTGCTAGTCTGTGTCCTATGGCTGCCACAAAAATATTACCTATACAATTGTATGGAGTATATTACACTGAAGGGTTATTGTCATAACTCGCTATTTTTCAGTATATCAAAATGCATTTACATAAAAATTAAAATTTATATATTTTAATGTAAATATATAAGCAGTGTAGATATAAATATATGCTGAACTTTGAACTTGCCTGGTCCTTCTTCGAGCTATCTGCACTGGCTTCCACTGTTACACTTGCTTTGTTTTCTCCCAATTTCACAGCGGCATTAGAGCTCTTCATGTGACCTGATGACGTTGCATTACCCGAATTTGGTCCCTGAACTGTTCCCACATTTCCCAGGACTGCTGCTGGAGCAGGCAAGGCTGGAGCACTCACGCTGTTACTTACATGAGCAGCATTTGGAACACCCTGTTTTAAAAAGTTATCAGTAGTTAATATGTCATTCTTCCATATGGCAATGTGCCTTTCTAGGAGTCTCAGCTGCTACAGAATGAGCACAAATACTGCATGCTTTGGTTCATTATCTAATTTCCACACTGCCCATTACTATGGAAGGTACACACATTACATTAGATCTACTCAAAGGAAAAAAACAAAAAGAAAAGCTTGAGAAGTAAAGCATCTTCCATGTCACCACAGTGGCTGCCAGTTTCTAGCTCTGATACCAGTAATCAAGTACCCTGCAAACAGGCAACAGAGGGTGTTAGTATGGGGGAAGTTTATGGCTGCAGAGTGAATCTGATTACAAAACAGGGCTGTGATAAGTAAACATTTTCTAAAAAAAATCAGCACCTAAACACACACGCAAAAGGTACCTAAAGGCACACTTGCATTCCTGCCTCATAATGATGCCACTTTGAAAACATCTATTTTCATGTTTGTTATCAGCTTGAACTTGCAAATGCATTTCAAATGTAAATACACAGGCTAGAGATGAAATGCTGGCTGAAGTACCAGGATCTGTTTTTCAGGGAAAGCCATTTTCTGGCCATTTCCAAACATCACCAAAAGGCACTGTACATACTTGGGAACTGAGAAATTAGGTAGCTCTCAGACTTCAGATAGAGCCCATTTCTAGCTAAAGTCCAGAACATCCTCCTGACATGTTTCTGGCAGGCTACACTCAACACCGCCTTTCTGCAGGTCATCACCATTACTCTTTACACATCTGCATTTATCCAGATGGAAAATAATGAAACAGGAATTTGAGCTCTTTGGAAAGGACAGAGAAATGCAGCTGCTATGATCAGCATGCTCTCTTCATTTTCCTTTCAACAGGAAGGACAGGTGGTGTCCTGCAGTGTTCAGTCATTTCTATTGTGCTGCCACTGAGGAACTGACGAATGAAAGCTCAAAGAAAAAGCAGCAGCAGCTCCCAAGAGCATTCAGGTTCATGGACGCCAGTCCACAAAAGCAGGTAAGAGCAACAAGTGTAACATGGGCTTAACAACAAGTAACTGTGTTTTGCAGCAATACACAATCTTTACAGAAACATACTTATTGCTGCATTAGATACTCTTTTCAGAGGTTTGTAGCCTATATTCTGACTTCTTACAGTTTTGGAGGTTAAACCTACTGGATTTCCAACTGTGAAAATATTTTAATTACAGACAGGAGGCATTAATCAAATCAACAAGCAATCTACCAGGATTTTAGTTTCAGCAGTACCTTGCTGGTTTACTTTGCAGTGTATTAAGCTATTTCATATTGCCTGTAACCGTACTCAGTACTTCCCACAGCACTTAGAACCTTGTTCTAAGTTAATGAATATGAACAGATGACAGCAGTGAAAAGTTAGAACAATGTAGGCCATTTATCAGTTCACTTCAGATCTTTAGAGATGATGCATGAAAACAGAAGGTTAGAAAGAATTTGTTCTAGAACTTTACTTTTTCAACCTGCAATGCAGGGAAAAGCATTTTAGGTTAGAACAGGAGCCCAAAGGAAAAGCACAAACCCCAGTCAGCTCCTGAAGAGCGCTTTACTTATCATAAATGCAGCATTACATCTTCTTGCAGGGCCCATGGGTTCTCCTCCAAGTTGTTCATATTCCTTTCCCTGATATGAAAGCTCTTAATATAAACAGCTGGCTACAGGAGGAGCTCACATACACAAGAGTTGTTTTAAAGATATTCTGAAAGTCATAAAAAGATGGTCTGACCTGCTCTAAGCATGGCAGTCTTTTTGAAACTGGAGAAATAAAGTGGGAGTTGAGTCTCAAACTCATGCAAAACCAGGAGAATCAGGTAAGAAGGGGGAAGTAAAAAACACCAAAGAGGCCTCAGAAATTATTAATAAAAAGGCTCAAAAGATTAAACAGAATAGAAAATGCACGTGTGGGGAAGCCACTACGATGGTGACAGCCGGAGAATGGAAGTGTGGAACAAATGGGTGCCATGCAGTACTCGGCAATTTTCCTCTGCTGATAGACCCCATGGGATGAGAACTGCAACACAGAAGCTTAGATCACTTCCTACATGCTGCTGAAAGGGGATTCAAGCATTTTCTAAAATGCTTAAAAATCAGGTTTGGAAGGGGAAAAATTAGTTTTGGAAGCAGGTCACTTCTAAGTTGAAAAAGGTAACGGACAACACTGATGAAATTTTTCAGTGTTCCACTACCACAAAAACCCAGTTATGATGCTGTGTGTTATTATTTAAAAGCTACAGTCTCTGAACAACCCATATGCTCATGTATCCACTTCAAATTAGGTGTGAGGTGGAAGAAAGCAGGCAAGAGAGAAAGAAACTGCAAGTATAAATTTATGGTATTCAGGATAAAGAATCCTTAACTGGTATTATTTCACCACTGCTCTTGCCATGGCTTCTGATAAAGCATACCTGCAATTGTTTTCCATCTTGCTGTGAAGCAATGTAGTTGACTTGTTGAGATGGTGGGGGTGGAGGTGGAGGCGGAGGTAATCCCTGAGAAATATTTGTGGGAGCAGCTACCTGTATGAGAGGCACTCCAGTAGGGAGATGCATGGGCATTGGAGGGTGGATGTTGAAAGGATTTCGTTGCATATTCATCAAGGGAGGATGGACACCCACTGGATATGGGAAGATATTCATAGGTTGGTGCTGTGCATTCACTTGTGGCATTACATTCATTTGTTGCTGCATCATATTTATTGGTAACTGAGAACCATCACTTTGCTGGTTGCCTTGGTCTTTGAGGTTTGGATCTGCCAAAAAAAAAAAAAAAAGAAACAGTATATCAAGAAGAAATTCTGTATTTCATAAAGCAAAAGGGGAGCCAGGTGTCTAAACTCTTAATTGAAGATGGATTATCAAAAAGCTTTCTATAATCTGAGTATTTTCAAGATATTGCATTACATTATTACACAGCACTCACCACCATACATGTCATGAAACCAAATGCTAGCTTCCAAGTTTAAAAAGTTCAGGTTCCTATGGAAGCCTGCGTTTTGAGTTTGTTTTCTCTACTTCTTCCCATAACACAGCCAATAAATTATTTCATCACAATGAAACCGCATTTTTTCGCCAAAGAGCAGGAAGACAACATAATTTATCCAGTTCCACAACTGCAGAAGGTTAGTCATACATTACCACAGCAAGTCTCTGCTCCCCTTTGCCTGAGTCACACAGACTCACTGTACAGTTCTGGTAATTACAGAAAGACTCTGCTGGGATTTTTCACACTGATCAATAAGTCATCCACAAACAATTTCAGAGATACTCATATTCAGAAGGAGTTGTTCAAAAACCCCGTAATGATACAACAGGTAAAACCTAGAAGTAAAAATAACCTCTTGGGACAGGAGATAGCACTTTTTAAACAAATTACTTTGATATCCCATCTTCTCTTCAACAAAAGACAAAAGGTTAAAATCTAGACACAAGCAGCAAGCCTTCCAAGAAGTCAAGAAATTAGTTTGGAGAAATGATTGATAGGCTATAATTTAAATGTCCTTCCTTAGAATCCCTTCCTTGAGGAACCCTGACATCTAAATCACAGAGATCGCAATCTAAGGCCTTATGTGTCAGCCCAAATCGTCATTTTTAAAGATAATGGGATAACAGAATCACTGAGGTTGGAAGGGACCTATTGAGACTCTCTGGTCCAACCCCCCTGCTCAAGCAGGGTCAGCAAAAGCAGGTTGCCCTGGAAGACCATGTCATTCAGAACCATGTCAGGGGCTGTTTTATCCAGTTATGAGAGACTGTTGTGCTGTTCTCAGCTGAATTCAGGTTCTGAAAGTGAGTAACAGCATGATTGTTCCTGAACTATAGGAAAAAGTCTTCGAATCACAAAATGCTTTCAGTTACAGGTTTGGTAAGCTTTCTCTGCAGCAGATTGAAGGGTGGTAATGTTGCCTCAAAACTAGGAAGCCACTGATGCAGCTGTCTCTCAGAAGACGGAGAAAATTGCTGGCATATGGGATGAAAATGGATAAAAATGAAAGGCAAAACAAGGACACAGTGCAAGAGTGCAAGTGTGGCTGTCTTCAGAAACTGATTTTCTAGTTTTTGAATTCAATTCACATCTATCTTTAAAGACTAATTATCAGGGCATTACTAATCTGTGGATGACTTCTTAGCTATTCAGAATCAATCTCATCCACAGTTAACTTATTTCTACCAAAATGTTTATTTCTGTCAGGGCAGTTGTCTTTTAGATATAAAAACTCCTCAAAAACTAATTTAGACTTATATTGATGTTTTAGAGGAATTTTAATACTGAAATAAGGTGAAAGCACTGGTTTTGTAATTATAAATTTCCCTAGATTTTTTTTAAAGCATTTAAACAGGACTATGCTTATTTAGGAGCAGATTTAACATCAACATGGTGCTTTGTCATCTCTAAAATCTGCCATGTGGGTCTGCACAGGCAAATTCATGTCTTTTTGAAACGAATTAGCCTTTTTTAAATTGTGCAGATGCTAAAAGTAGCCATGAAGAAGATAGACTTTCTCTTCAGCCAAATCAATTTACTTCAGCAGCACTCTTTATATGCACAGTCCTTAAACCTGAACTTAGACTTTACTCAAAACCAGGAAGCCATCAAAATACAAGAAATCACTAAACTCCACACCTTTACCCCTCCATATTGCAAAAGGAGTATGGATTCACCCCAAATTATTTTTTAAAGAACTAATCAGCAGATCAGATCACAGGACAATGTGACAGGATTTTGCTCAGCTACTGCATCTGTGACCGAGCTATTGTATTTCAAAACCATTAATACCTTGTTCAGGTGTCTCCTCCTCTTGTCTCATTCCCCATCCAGACTGTGGGCTCGATGAATTGCGTCCTCTTCTTGAATAATAATTCTGCACATCAGCAGGTAAAGTCTTTCTCACAGCCCAGCTGGATGCAGATGTCCACCCAGACCTGTCAGCGGGCGTATCAAACGAATGCTCTTGCTCATTCTTACGCTTGTATGGCTGCTGTTCTGAGAACCTTGAAGCTTCATTCCCAGAACCATTTGAGTTCCCTGAGAGAGGTTTTCTGTTTTGCCAGTGATTGTCACTCTGGTCTCCATACATGAAACCACCTCGACCACGCCCACCTCGGCCACGCTGGCCTCTCCCTCGATTTGGAATCCAACCGGAGCCCAAGTTTTTATTCCAAGACTGTCCTGCATTATCAGGTCTGCCCTCTTCCCAATGTGGTTTCTCTCTCTCTCTGTTCCTGACTTCAGGAACCGAGTTTATCCTCTCCATTACCCAGTCTGGACAATCATTCCTCTGCTTGTCTGAAGAACATTGATCATCATTGCTTCTTTCTGTATTGTCCTTCTCTTTTTTAAGATTTTCATTCTGTTTCTCTTGATCACTTCTCCTGTATCGATCATTTCCTCTGGGACTCCTCCAGCTGTCATTTGCCCATCTCTCTTTCCATCGAGGTGAATGACTTTCCCTCTCATGTCTAGAGAATGAAGAACCTTTATTTCTAGTCCTAGACCGTGATCTTGATCTAGATCGTGACCGTGACCTAGACCACCTCCTATTTCTTCTTTCTCTGTCACGATCTCTTCTTTGATTATCTCTATCACTGCTTCGAGACCTAGATTTTCGCCTTGGAGACGAATCCTTAGTTCCTGATCGAGACGATGATCTCCTGCTTTCCCTGACAGTCTCCCTATTGGGAGATCGAGATGGTGCTTTTTTCTCATCTCTGAGTGTGTCTCTCTTTGGAGAACAAGATAAGGATCTCCTTCCCTCCCTCACAGTTACCTTCTTGGGTGATTGTGAGCTCCTGTCTCCAGTCGTCTCCCTTTCAGGGGGTGGTGACTGAGATTTCCTGCCCTCTCTCCTAGAAGGGGACCAAGTTGTCGATGGAGAGTGAAATCTAGATCTTCTAGTTCGAGCCTTTTTTTCCTTTTTGAGCTCTGGCTGGCACTCTCTTTCTTGAGAAACAGTTTCATCTTTTTCATCAGAACCTGATGCAGAGTTTCCCACATCACACTGCAAGGAGTTCACTTCTCCTTGCTCTGTACTTCTAGCTGGCGGTAACTGCTCAGTCTTAGGTTCATTCTGGTCACTGCAAAATGAGTCACAGTCCATTGGTATCATTTCATTGTTATCTTCACCAAAGTGTTTATGTTCAGTATTTACCTGGGATGACTCTGAAGTTCCACCCTCTTCACTTTCTGAAATGGTGTCCTCTTTTAAGGGTTGTTCTGATGTACTGTCCATAGAAATACTCTGTATTAATGCATCTGGGTCTCCATCTTGGACAGGTTTTGTATTTGCACAGTCTACTACAGGTTTTAGTTCAGTCTCAGAATTATCTATTTCCATGGCTTCAGGATGCTCAGGCAATTCTCTTCCAAGGCTCTCTAATGGCTGATCTTCTCCCAAAGGTTCCAGATGTTCCAACAATTCATTTTCTGGACTAACTATGGGTTGATCTACCTTTGTCAAAGTTTCTGTGTTCTCCATTAATACTTTTTGAGGACTACATGCTGTCTGACCTACTTTTTCAGAAGTTGCATGGTCGCATACATCATCTTTGGGACTAGCTACTGTTTCCATTTGTTCAAGAGTATTTTCACAATTGTCCTGATTGGCAAGATCTACATTTTTTTCAGTAGTTTTTTCATCTTTTACTTCAAATTCCTGAATTTCACTCCCTAAAGTTAGTATTGGAGGTTCTTGGAGAGAAAAACTTACATCTGCATTGCCTGAAGTATCTTCATCTCTGCCACATTCTCCTGTAGTTTCCTCAATCTCTGCATGCTGACTACAGCTTTCCAATCCATTAGCAGATTCTGTTTCCACATTATTCTTCTGTGGGAGGCTGGCATTATTGCTTTCATTATCTGACTGATGGTCTTTATCTAAAGCTAGAACTGCTTCAGGCTCAGCAATGTCATCATCTTCCACTGAGCCACAGGGTGATTTTTCAGAACATGCAGAACTTCTCAGTTTCTTTTTAACTGCAGGTGTTTGTTGTTTAACTGCTCTTTTAGACTTGCGTTTTGGAGCAGCCTTCTCTGGTTCTGAATGAGTTTTATTCAGAGATGGGTTATTGCTATCAGGGGCACTGCAAGCAGAACTGTTTGATCGAGGGGAGCTGCGAGACTGACTCTGAGCCTCATTTTTGCTGTTTCGTGCAGACCTCCTTGTAGGAGTGGTAGTAACTGATTTCCTCCTACTTCCTCTAGTGCCAGATGAACCAGAAGCTTCCTTTTTCTCTTCTCCTTCTTGGGTACATGCAACAGCATATCCTTTGCCTAAAGATTCTAATAAAAATAGAACACATTAAGATTTAATAATAACCATTTATCTGAACATAGGTAAGAACATAAAAGGGCCTTCTGCAGTGTAACAGATATCCTCAAATAATACAATTTATGATTTAGTATGAAAAACTACCACAGCTTTTTTTTTTCTTTTTTAAATGAAGACTGGTTGTTTTAGAGAACAGAAAAAAGTTAAAAGTGACACATCAGACATCTGAACACACACTTTAGAAGCAGTGCTGGCACAGCTGCATGGACAGTGATGGCATTCACAGTGAAACTGTTATTGACACAGCTGCTCAAAGAGAGTCAGCATTTAAGCTGTTAGAAAAGTAATGAATTACCCACACAACACCGTTAGCATATACCAGTTCCTGTCAGTCTATAACACAGGCCTGTTGATAGTGAAGCTCAGCACTAGAGAAAGGGACATTTTCCAATGGCCATCAGTGGATGATCACATGGGCAGCAGTCAATCAGACACAACAATGACAAGCTGAACTTAAACTCTGGCACAAGACACCCAAGGTGCCTGCACCACTGAAGTAAACAGGGTGTACAACTTTTGGAGCAGTCTATGGTGCATCAAAAAAACCAAAAGCTCTACAAAGAACAACTAAGGCACACCTAGCAAGCAGCTCGGCTCTTGTGTTGATACTGCACTAATTTATTTCATGCCATCTACAATTTGACAAAAGTCTTGGTAGGGAAGCCAAGGGTTATATTCACTGCAGAGGGAAGACTGCACTGTCAATAGCTATGAAAGCTTATGGTAGACAGCTCAGGAATTAAAGATTAATGATAATTAAGTAAATATACTTGATTGTAATACTTCAGAACCAAATTAATTTATTGGGATGTCCATTAATTCGTTTCACACTCTGTGTAGATTTCAGGAAGCATCGTGAATGCAGTGTTTAAATGAATTCTTTAACAGCTTCAACTTCATACACAAATAGTCCAAACTTACTAAGAAAGATTAATTGCTATGGATTTTGCAATGAATCTCTCATATCACAAACATGTGATTTTAACTCTTTGTACAATATTATTTCCCATGCTTTTGCTACACTAAAATATTTGTCTGATATATTCATAACCAGATTTTATAAAAGTAAGATTGGAATAAGAGAAGTAAATAACAGCAAAAAAGCCTCTTTCTACCACATACTACTTTGTTAGCAGAACAGAAAAACCTATCACTGTATTAAATGCAAATCATAATCTCAGAGAATGAACTCCATAACCACTTCACTAGCCTTTAAAAGAGCACAGGACTATAATCACATCCTCTGACCTTCCTTGCAAACATACAATAGTTTGCCTGAACATGAAAGAAAGAAATCTAGTGGTTTTGGGTTTTGCATGTCCAGTGATCCAATGACCACTTAAGATAATGAAAACCAACAACATCAACTGTATAGAAGGTACCAGGTCTTTAAAAGAAAATACCATGATGGTAAAGAACTTCCAAAGGAATTTCAAGTGACTGACACTATTTCGGGTATCTACTCTACCAGTTTCACCAATCATTTTGTTACCAAGTGACTTTAGAGTGGTTAACCAGCACTAACTCAGAAACAGGTGGCTGTCTCAGACTAATTATGTCTTCAAACCTATTACACTAGCCAGGAAATCAGGTCAGATGCTACATGACATTTCAAATTTTTAATATATGTGGTAATTTTCTTCAAGGGAGAAGAAATTATCTTGCAATAATAAAAAAACCCCAGCAGAATACAAGTGGAATGTGGGAATCCTGACAGAATTAAAAGGCAAGTTATTTTTCTAGCACATTCAAAATTTTCATGTGAAGCACAAACCCCTTTTTAGCATGCCTTACTACTTAAAATTTTAACAGAAAAGCTTCACAATCTTTGGACTTGGACCAAATCCAAGACATTTCAGCTCACTGACTATTTACTGAAAAATAGTTTAATCACACAAAAACTGCATAATGCCAGCATAAATCATAGTGATATTTGTAGAGTCATTAATGTATTTTCAGGTCAAATTAGTCAAAAAGACTATTTAATGGTAACAGACTACCAAAACTGCAGCAGCTACACAGATGATTCAGGCACTACAGTTATATGATCATCATTTTTATTTGTATGCCTCCTTGTACAACCCTGGAAGCTACTGTCAGCTGTTACTCTGATGCAAAACTGCATACTTTCGGTGTGACCAAAAGTTGAGTGGAGTGCAAAAAGGAAACAAAAGATGCTTATGATATGATCTTTCAGGCACAATTTAGTAAGAAATGCAAGAACCAGTTTGCATCTTTTTTAAATGCATCTATTTTCTTCATTCTCCTTTTCTGCACCTTTTTAAAAAGTCAGCGTCCTTTATATATATATTTGCCATGCATCTCTAACAGTATGCAGGTTAGGTTCTCTTTACCTTTTCTTATGCATGTCGTCCTTTTACTCAGATGCTATATAAAAACTAAATGAGGAAGGAACACAACTCAACAGAACGTGACTAAAATCCTTAAGGGACATCTTCATATCCACCATCCCTAGGTTTCACTAGGAAATTTTAAGACTCTTACTTCCTGCATGCTTCTTATCAATAGAAAGTCTTTAAACAAAACTTAAAGATTACTTAAAACTCTGAATCTTAAAACATTGTAGTATGTCAGCACTAATCTTAAAATTCAATCTTTGTCCACAGTACAAGTATCAAAATTCTAATCAAGAAAACTGACAAAATTCTGTTCTAAGTGTAATTTTTAATGCTTCCAGTGCATGCTAACAAAAAAGCCTGACTATAGAAGTAGAAAGGTAGAAAGGGAAGTCAAGAGGTATGAGCTAACATGTATACTACTAGAACCAAAATGGGGAAGGATCAGTTACATTGCGCTGCCAAACATCAGAGATGTGAGGAAACAACCTATCCACCTTCATGGGGAAATGCAGAGGTGAAATACATACCTTTAAAAAGAATAAAGAATATGAATGAACAAAGCAACTTTTTAATGATCCTTCTACTACCTAATTCCTTCTGGCAATTTACTTCTGCACAATTTTTGTAAGCCAGGAGATCCAAATCCGTCCTATCTCTTTGCCTACTAGACAGTGGTGTGATTCCCAATTCAAAGAAGGTATTAAATTGTCGTTAAAAAGTAGGACTCCTTTGTTTCCACTTCTTTGAATTTGTGCAGCCTTTTGGAAGAGAAACTACATTCTTGCTCAGTATGGAGACAGAAGCTGTTAAAGTAACTGGCGGAAGGCAATTCCTTCCATGTCTTGTCTTCTGCCACTTTCCTGACAGACCCTGGAGCTCCAGTATTTTTGCAAGCTTTTGCCCTGTAAAGCTTGTAGACAAACTGAAAGAGATCCACACACCTCACTGCTTCCTAGCTAATGTTCTTCTCTGTCAGAGAAGTTTGTTCCTCACACTGCACAATATACCTCTGAAATACGTCATTCATAATGCATCAAAATAAGATTTATCCTTGAACAATGGGAAACGAAGAAAGAAGAGCACAGAAGAAAAGTGTTGCAATTAGAAATGGAATTAATTTACATAAATACTTATTAATTTAATCTTCAAAAGAAAAAGTTATACCAGCTTTGGGGTGGATGATTCATGTTCTGTATTCCAATTTCAGAAATTAAGTAGCTGGCTTTGAAATAGTACCAAATTGCATCAAAACAGGGGTTTTTTTCCCTGTTAAGTGTAACTAACTCCATTTGATTTCTGATAATCATATTTTAACAATACTCCACATGAGCTATAAATAAAACTTACAAAAAAAAAGTTTACCAAAGTTTTCCAAAGGCCTGATATTTATTGGAAGGACTCTCCCAGCCACTGCAGAAGAAGTGAGAAGAAAGGTCTCAGCTTCAGCTCCGTAAGATATTAAAGGAACTCTGGAAAAGTAAAAGCAAAAGCAGTAACATTAGTTGTTTTAGCTGTGTGCAGCAAGTTTTGGAAACAATGCATAAAACCAAAACACATTAGGCAACTACAACTCTTCCAACTTCATCACTGCTGGAGAGAAACACAAAGCTGACAGTGAACAAAACTCTCTTTGTCATATTTAATTTCAGGCTCGTTTTACTGCCTAATCTATTAAAACTATTTGAACAAGGTATGTTATGTTAAAACAATATACAGCTGGCTTTCTTTAAAGTCAAACATAGATCAGTAATGGCCTACTCCAAACTAGTAGGTTATATTATTGGAAATAAGAGTTGCATCGCTGATTTAGTACTTCGGCAGAACAGTAACCTTTTCTGCAGAAAAATGAGAAATAGTCTATGTGAGAATTTAGAAAAGGCTTTTTTTTTCCCCATACAAACAAAAGAAATATGTACTTATTCAGACTCTTTCAGCAAACCTTGGGCAAAAATAGAGTTTAGTTAGAGATCTACAATTTTTACATTATCACTGAGTGATAATGAAACTTCCCTTAGGAAAATGTACATATACAAAATTTAAATTTATTATTTCAATCCTAGATGCAATTTTGTATATATAATTTTTTATAATTAAAAAACTCTTCACTTCCTATTTTAACTTAAGTTTTTGTACCAAAGAGAGTGAAGAGATATGTAGCGAAATTTAGATTACAGAACCAATTTCTTACTGTGTTATTTTAAAATCAGTTATTTTTATGGTTCTGTTTTGTATTCACAAAAATATCCTTAGGGCATGTTTTAACACACATCTGCTCTCTAACAAAAAAACCATAGAATTATTTTATGTTCTCTGTTTCACTTGATACAACTCCTGTCAGCTCTTTCTAGATGCAAACAGGATTTTTTCATAAATGATTACAGAAAAAGTGATAGAATCAACCCATGAAAGTAGGGTGCAGGGTGGTGTGGGGAATCAGAATCAGACTGATGTTAAAGCAAACATAGTCTGATATCTAGGGACAGAAACAATTTTAAAAGCTCATTGAATATTAGCTTCCAAATAGAAAATATATTCAAACCCCATGTCTGTGAAAAGGTGACACATTAAGATGCACAAGTCAGTGGAGTTGCTATGCTTGGCATGAGTACCAAAAAAGTACTAAGACATACAGAAAAGAATCTATCGACATAAAAATACCAAACAGCAAACACATAAAAATTCAACAATTTAAATGTAAACACTATTTAGTTTCACGAAAACAATGCTCTATCTAAAGAGCAATTTGAATTAATCAAACTCCAAATTTGAAGTATTAAGATCCACTATGAATCTAAAACACAGACCTTTCAACTCTAGCAATCACAGATGAACAGGACAATTCCAGTTCTTGTCTCTTTTGTCTGATCCCTGCATTGACTTCTGTGAATTCTGTACTGAAAGACAAATTTTATACAAGAAGTTATAAAAAGTAACTTTGTACTATGACAATTTTGTATTTCAGTAATTGCTTCTACCATTGACTTTAATTTAACTGTATTAGAACTTTAAACAGTCATGATTAAACTATGCATTGGTTATTGCTTAGAGGAAAAACACAATCACAATAAACATAAAAGAAGTCCTAAATAAATAAAGCAGATGGAATGGAAAACAGGAGATGAAATATGTCTGCTGGGGAGTTAAAGGATGGAGAAACTTGGATCTTGACGAATAAATTCTGTTATATGCATGGCAAGAAGTTCATCTTTTACAGACTGTCAAAAAAATATGAAGTACTTTTTTCTTATTAGGCTATATTATCCAAATAACATTCTTTCGGACTGTTGTTTTTCTTCCATCTATTCAGTGGACAATTTTTTTTATACACCCGTTCTTTAAGTATTAGGCTTAATTAAGTATTTTGCTTAATGCAAAATTGCTTCATGGATGTTTAAAGTACTCCTCTTGGAATCAAGGAACAACAACAAAGAAGATTGTTTCTGATACAAACCAGGATATTTACTGTTAACTCTTTTGGTAACTGCTATTGTAATAACAGGGCTAAGCCCTTCCTATCCAAAGCTTCAACTCAGAAAGGAATTAAACATGAACTAAAAATAAAACTCTTATTAAATCAGTGAGATTAAAATACTCAAATGTGTGCTTCTGATGCTGAACAACTGACAGAAATTGGCGTGTGCCCTTAACAGTACGTGTTTGAAAATGTTTGTGTTTATCCTTTAACTGCTCTTCATCAATGAATAAAAACCCTGGCAATCTTCAAATATTGAATGCAGTATATATACAGGTAGGAGCAGAAGGAACTTCAGAATCTACTGTACAATAACCCATCAATTTATACGAAGCACTAGTACACACTAACCAGTCATTTCTACTGCTAAAAAAGGATTCCTCACTGCTACCACCAGCCAGAACTGCGCTGAAGAAATTAGTTCTGATGCTCTCGTTCCAGCAGGTCTGTCTTCTGGGCTACACAAAAAATAAATCATGAATTAAAGACACCCAAAATAAAGTAATTTACACTAAATACATGAAGATGCACTGAAAATAAATTAGGTCAGCAAGACTTTAGCTCACAAAAAGCAGAAACCATAACAGGTCCATAGGTATATGCAGAGACTTGCAGTTACAGCAAACAAATTTTCTCTTTTCAGTCTCTGAATCTTCAACACCTTCTCTTTGCAGATATACTTATTTTATATAAAGCAAAATCTTTAATGTTCTACACAGACATTATGAATAAATAAGCCTGATCTTCGCTATTGCACAATTCTACTACCTAATGGACCACAGTAAGTACAGCTCAAGCACCTTCACACCCCTGCACAGCAGTTCACCAAATGTTTTGTTTCAAGTACCAAGAAAAGCTAATGAGGGTAGCTGGGATTCTCCTTTGCCCTCAGGCAGGATTCCAAAATTGTCGATTGACTGGTGTGTCTAGTTACTGGGCCCTCACACAGAGGCACAACACTCAGAACCCACCTAGTATTTCAAAACATAGCACCACCACCACTTATTTCTGTTGCTAACAAGGCCCAGCCGTGTGCTCTGTGCTGGTCCGTTCCCGTTTGCAGGCGTGCAGGGAGCTCTGCTGCTGGGCACTGGGCTGGCTGCAGGGTGAAAACCAAAAACAAACCCCAACAACGAACCAACAGTAATCCTCCAGATACTCTTCCCACACTGACACACTTACCTACACTGATCCATTTTTCCCACAGTACCTAAAGGGCTCATACCACCTCAAACTCTACTAAAGCTTCTCCATTCATTCCCTATGACAGGTATTTTAAAACAGGAATTTAGAATACTCCCATAATTTTAATTCAGAAAAATGAAAAATAAACTTCATAATGGGATGTATATAAATACATGCCTCAATATGCAGTCATTATCCATGTGCTGCATCAAACCTTAGCACAGAACTGTTTTTGCTGGGAACATGCCCTAGTTCATCAGCGTGCAAATGTTAAGTTTTGCCAGAAAAACTGTTGTGTTTATATTTAATTTGAGAATAATGTAAATTTTGAACTTTAACTCTCCCTCTAATTAAGAGAGCTATCCAGATGTTCCACTATGTCCTTATGTTGTTAGTACATCAGGGCTTTCTTATAAATTCTTTTAAATGTTGAACATTTCTTGGATAATTGAGCCCTGTACCTCCTCCTGAAGGTTTTTAATGGTTCTACTTTTGTTTATGCACTTTTTTTTTGCAACAGGCACTATTTGAGATATTAATGCTATTAAACACTTCACCATAAATCAGTGAAACTAAAAATGAATGAATTCCCCAACATGATGTCACATTAGTGGCTGATCTACCTTTAAGCCCTATCTTTCCAGTTCAAAACCCCTTTAATTCAGTGAAAGGTACGATTAAGTTTACAGGGCAACAGAACCAAAATTTCCAAACAGCTGACTTAGAAGGGGCAAACTGGAGCTAACCCTGACAACTATGGTGTTGTGAGCGCCAGATAGAAGTGACAGCTCAAGCCACCAGCCACTGAAAAGACACAGGATGCGCCCCATACTACATGAAACAAAGCAGTAGCCAAAACAGGGACTTGAACACAGCTTTTCCTTCAAATATTCAAATTTCAAGTAAGACAGAATGATGGCAAATAATGGTATTCACACTTCAGAATTAAATTTATGGCCTAAAACTTTTTCATGCCCATTCATTTACAGGTACAACTATGAGTAAGAAAGCACTGATCAAAAACTTGAGTCCCAGAGATACAAAGTATTTTTGAGGGGGGATGGTAGAAATCAAACAAGAGAGCCTTTACATCTCCTTACAAATCTGGCATCTGGTGATCCCGTGTTTATAGGCCAATTTATGAACAAGAAACCTGGAAACAGAAACATTCTTGACAGTAATCTCACATTAAAAAAAAAAACCAACTTGATGCCAACCATAATGTCTATGGCAGATTCACATAAATTACTTGGTTGATTACATCTATGTATTTTATTGAAAACAATGAAAACCTTCACGTAGTGGTGCTTGGCTGACAGCTTGTAGATGAAATCATCTTCCTTTGGTAGGTAGGTAGGTAGGTAGGTAGATAGATAGATAGATACAGGGTTCAGGATTTTATAAGTGTAACTCCCTAATCTAAATGAAAATATTTACCACCACAAAACTAAGTTTAATCTGAGAAAGAAGCTCACACAACCTAGCACTATATTCTAATTACTTAAAGACAAAAAGAGCCAAAGTAAAAGAGATTGAATCATACTATAATTAACAAAGAGAAGTTAACCTTAAAAATAAGCATGAAGGTGGTCTTAAAAGTGCTCTAATGAAAGAAAGTATTTACAAATGTTTCATTATCAGAACCAACCTTGTTTATCTTCACAGACAAAGCTTTCTTGTTTTGTTTGTCATACAAAATATTACCTGTGGAACAAGGAACAAAACTTAGATCTTAAGTTTAGCATATTAGTTTTTCATTGTTCGTCAAAATCATTAATGCAATGGGAGGTTAATGAAATGTGTATCTTAAGTGCATTTACAATGTTTGCGTACAAACTGAGCACAATGAAAGTGCATGCATCTTCACAGTAGCTTTTTAGATACCAAGCAGTTTTTAGCTCTTCAGGTATTTGCTTCGTTTCCTAAGTTAAGAACAGACTTAGCAAATAATATCTATTGAGTAAGCCCCTCAGACTAGCAAACTCAAAATACAGCTAAGGGCTGCTTGTGTCTGAATTCTCACCAAAAAACTTCTGTGAATAAAAGCTAGTCATTAGCTGTTCCCCAGCTGCCTGATGCAGAAAATTACTTGAGGCTGAAACCACATCCATTTAACTTGTGACTGAAATTGAAGAGGCAGTTTTCCAGTAATATAAAAACAGGAGTTTCACATACTGCAATTCTGTTCCAGAAGATCCACACTTCTACTACTTGGAATTTGGGTTTTACACACAAATCTAAGGAATTTTAAAAAATTAAATTGGCTCATCAAGAAAAGGTATTCTAGAGTTCCTTAAAACACAGCAATTCTGGCAAATGGAGGACAAATACCAACTTACTGTATTTTTTCTTCACAATTCTGCTTAATTTTACTGTTACTGGCCTTCTGTCTGGACATACAGCTCTTCTGCAAGATCAAAAAAAGACCTTAAAAAAGCAGTTTTCTAGGCATATCCAAATAAAATCTGCTCCTATTTGAAGGTATTTTTATTTTGTGCACATAAACCAAGTTCTAACTGCTATTAAAACCTGGACTTGCATCATGAATATCGTCTTCCGTATATTAAAAACCACAGTGCTTCAAAAAGCTTAGATAGAAAAAAAAGAAAACCAATTCACACAAAAGTTAATATCCTGTATTAAATCAGAATGCTCAATTTTGTTTGATTTCACGGCAGCACGTGAAAGATGGTGTAACCTGCTTCCTTTTAAGAATATTGGTCACTGTTGATTCAGAATGCTGAATCTTATTTTCTTATGAGTCAAAAAACATTATTTATCTCCAGTTTTCTTTTCTGTAGTGAAGTCTACACATTAAATCTCAAGAACTCAGTATTTTTCATACATTCCATTAAACACTGACTTTAGATAAACACTATTTAGCAAAATTCATCTCTGTAATCCTGAGATTCCCCTTATACAATGCAGCAAATATTACAAGATAAAGTTTATCAAAAGAGAAATGTTATTTCCATATAACAACAGAAATGTTCCCTCTCAAGCTTACTAGAAAAAAATCAGTTCTTGACTACAACTATGTTTTATAGATGAGGAACATCACCAATGCTTATGATAACATGCAAGAAAAGTGGATGTTTGTTTAATAAACAAAAAAAAAAAAATTTTTTTAAATTTGATGTAGCCATACTTCAAATTAATGTAAAATTTGTCAGAATTGCTTGGAAAATCCAACTTTCGCAGAGCCCAATACAAGAAATACATTGCCCTTTACTTCTTTCTCCCTATTTTAACTATTCAAGTCGGAATTACAGCAATGATAAAAGTAAAATTAAACTACCACTGGTGAAAACTAAGTTATTTTAAAATAAAAATAATTTTACAAAATTTGCATATGTTAAACCAGCTGATTTCATACATTTTGAATATTCTGATATTTGAATATTCAAACGCTTGAAATTACATGGACAACTAACCTCACAAAAATCCTCATCTTCACATGGCTGTAAGTTTCCTTATTGCAGGCACAGTTCTCCTCTTCCTCCTTCCTCCTTATCTGTTTCTTAACCTGAACCTGTATTGCAAAATAGAGTCAATCCAATCTAGAATCTCATAACACACGGGCTTCAAATTCATACGAAGTCTCTTGAGGTCTATACAGAAATTAAGCTCAAACAGAAGGACTACAAAACATTTCAAATCTTACTTCTTTGACTTCACAGTTTGGAGATTTTCTTTTTTTCATTTGTTTTTCATAAAATAGAAAAAATCTATACCTTGGTATGTTATTGACAATGCCTGAGATGCATACTAAGTTCACAAGACCAAAACAGCCCTGGACAGTCAGACTGCCATGGCAAATGTCTCAGAGCTATGCACTAGTTTCCATTAGAAATATATCATCTTAGTTTTTTTAAAACTAAGTTGGTTGTTCAGAATACACAAGGTTCGTCTTGGGAAAATGGTGAACTACCACTCAACTAAACATGCTTCCTCATAATCAAAGCACACCCAACCTTCCTATAAAGTAAAATAACTTAAATATTTTATACAGCATGGAGTTTTTTCCACATCTCAAAAACACTGAGAGCAATACAACTTCTATTTCACACTATGAAGTTGCTTCAATGGCTACATTGCAATTGTTTGCTTTAGAAACTTTGTATTTCCTCATTACCAAAATTTGGCTTTTTATACAACCCCTTAAAGTATTAGCATTCTAATTCTGAATATCACAAAGAGAAAGCTGCCAGTCTCCTGATAGCTCCACTGATAATGCTGACCACTGTGTCTGCATATCTTGGTACGCATTCCATCTATCCCTACGGCTCCAGTGGCTCTTTTTCAGAGCGGGACATTGTTCTCTGCCCACCTGTTTACACTGCCAGTTCTATGAACAGACAACCTTTCAAACTGTATTTGGATACAGCCTTTACACTCTTCCAAATATAAGCTTCAGTTTATCTTATTTCAACTGCTTCTTTGATTCTTCAGAAATAAAGAAGACAAAATACACAAGCTGAGTTTTCTGTGGAGGAGGCATCTCTGGTTGCCAGCACGGCTCATTTACAAGTGTCTCTGTCTGGCCCTCGAAAAGCACAAGAAATAAGTAGTGGCAGCCTGTTTTCTAAGTGTCATAACGTGCTAAGCCAGTAGCTTATGAACTACTTATAAGCATAATTTCATCACAAAATTTCCAAATCATACACAGAATTAGCAGCATCTTTCCATATACATTTTCAAGATCATCTATCAGAAGAGCTTTTTTCCTACTTGATAAACTACTCTCCATATCAGTATTTTTCAGAATTGAAAGCTGAAAAAAAATTCACTGATTTGGGTTGAACAATGCTTAACATTAACAGATTCCTCTTGCCTCCATGTGTTTTTGTCTGGGAATTGGAGGCTGTGAACATACAAGATTCACCTCAGCTAAAAAAAAAGGGCAATACTGCATGATAATTGGTATAGCAGTTGTTTACAAAACCTAGTTTAAAAAACACTTTGAGACCAATTACCATACTTCTATTCTTGGATATATCATGAATGCTCAAAGATACTAGAAAGTAGCAACAGCAACTTTATGGCTATTATTACTATTGTAAATACTTGCTTTGAAAAAATAATTAAGAATAATTCCTAACTTCAAATATGTAACAGAAACATTAAAGCAGTAATTACTTTGTTAGGAAAGCTTATTTAACACAACACATATGAAATAAAAGGTTGCAGCATAACTTGGATGTTCCTACAACTGAAGTTATTTAAGAAAATAAATCTGGAACGTACCTTTATCTGCTTATCTGATGCATCCAGCTTGTACACTGCCTGAAATGGTCTGCGATCAATAGGACATGAAGCTTGTGTCTGAAAAATTATTTTTCTTATTACAAACTTGGTAATGAGCTAAGAGAAGCCTTAATTTTCTATACTTTTATTTGCTATTATAGTAGCTTACAGAAGCACACAAAATCCCAGACTGTTCAGAGTAAGAATGCATCTGGACACATTATCCATACACACAGTATTTTGTTTCATACAAGCAGATTGCTCTTTCAGGAAAAATCTAAAGGAAACAAGAATGTAACTCAGAAGTTGTGTTTAAAAAAGGAAAAGCATTTAAAGCATTTTGCATCAAGTTACCTACATTTTCTCTTTTTTTAATCCCTTTTAGGTAACTGATTTTATACCAGTGTATGTTCTGATTTTGGCTGAGATAGTTAATCTTTTCGTAGTAGCTGGTACACTGCTTTGGATTCTATGTAAGATTAATGTTGATAACACACTGAAAAACATGACAATATCCAAATGTCCTCTATGTTTCATATTGTTCTAAAATTTTATTTCTTAATTTAATTTTCAACGGAAAATGTGTTGGGTTGTGTATCCCCCAAAACATAAAACTGATAAGGCCAATAGCAAACAGGACAACACCAATCTCATCTTGAATATCTGTTTGATTGTACCACATCTCTTCTGTTGCAGTCAGCAGAGACAACAGATTTCCACATGTAACACATCTAAAATTTTACAAATCAATTTTCAAGAAAAGGGAACTAAAGGCTATTTTACCCTGCTGTTTGATGGAAATAGCAATTTACTGCTTTTCCCTGGTCACCTAAATGCACTCTTATTGAGGCTGCACTAAGTCAGATAAAACACAAACTCAGAGAACAATAACACATTATTAACCATGGAAATGGGAAACTCCAACTAAAGCTCCACTTAAGTGGATCATGTAGTGAATCAGCTTTAAGAAAAAGCTGTGTTTGCTGTGAGGGCATGGTTCTTTGTTTGGTTTGGGGGTTTTGTCATCATTACACCCTCCACACACACCTTAATTCCACTGGCCTTCATAGGCTCACTTCAACACTTGTGAAACAAAACAAAAAACCAAAACACACACCCAGTCTCCAGCCCTAATTCATTCACTGAACAAGACCCAGTATATGAACTGCATCCTCTGAAGAGGCATGTAATTTCTGCACTTTCTAGAGCTACACGGTATCTAGGCAAGCAAGATGCAGTACTAGAATTGCATAAGCAGCTATGAAAAACCTGCATATGAACTCTGCCCTGAAATTCAGAGGTGAACTTAATTCTTGTCTTTTCACTGGGGCTTCTAATTTTCCAGTTAATTCTGTTCTTTTCTCAATTTCAAAGAGTGCTCAACTTTTTCACCTACCAGCCCCCAAACACTGAGCATTCACAAAGTTTCTGAGCTTCTGATTTCAACTGAAGTAGATAGAATCAAACTAAGACGGATTTAAAAAAAAAACCAAACACACCAACTAACAAAAAAAAGCCCCAGGAGTAGTTTCAGGAACAAGCTGTTGAACAAGAATGTAAGTTAAAGCCATTACCTACCCTTTGATGCTCTGGTATTTTATCCTAACTAAAAACTTACTCTTTTGGGGGATACCATTGTACTCTGCAGTGTCATGGCCCCAGATAAGAAAAGTATATCGGGTAATTAAGCCAGCTCCCTAAGGACTCAGATGATGAACACAGTTTTTGTCCTGCAGTCCAGGTACAGCTAACCCACAGTAACATAGTAGTGCAATGTTCTGTCAGGGTATTTGATAGCATGCAATGCACTGTAGCTTCTGAATCCACTGCAAGCTTCAAGGTACATACTTTCATTGTTAGATATACCAGACTGTAAAAGATAGGTAGGAGGAAGTTATTTTTCTTAGCCATTTTTATTCTCGTTTCAGGATCTACCTTAGCTGAAATGTTTATCCAATACAATTTCTTCCTACATTAAATTTACACATGAAAGTCAAGTTATCTTCGCAAGTTTAAGTCACTGTAAATTATGTTTATTCACTGCAATAAAGTATCAGAGAATACTAAGTGTTACTAGCAGCAATCCAAATAACAAGTGTTTTTGCTTCACTAGAAAGATATTCAATGTTAATTCTTCTGGACAAATGTTTAACAACTTTATTAATACAGTTATACACAGCAGTAGAAAGGGAAGAAAACATACTGAGAGAGTCAAAAACTACCATTAGGTTCAGATGTGTTCAGAAACAGCAGATGCTCTCTCTACTCCTACTCAGTTGGCTTTTTGTAGCCTTAGCATTTTCTGTAAGCTGACAACTCACCACAAGAGACATTCTAGTAAACTCAGGACATTTGCACGTACATCCCCAGCCCCTGGGTGGAGTTTGGTTAGTTGTTAGGTACCTTGAAGGAAACTAGTGGCTTCTTCTGTCTAAACAAGCATCAGTTCTCACCTCTCTGCTAACAAGTAAAAACAAACCCTTAAAATGGAAGAAAAAAACCCAAACTTCCCCTGTCCCTTTTCCCAACAGCAAGACAGGATTTACAGTGCTACAGAAAGGAATAAAGGCAAAAAAAGTCAACATTCATTACAAGAAGCAATTATGAGGAGTGATGGCCTTTAACTCATCTCTCATCTTTCCTGAGAACATAGTTCAGTAACAAAGGTGTTGAGTCTTCTTTCATCAAAGGCAGGTTATCAACTGCACTCTTCTGAGGTTTCTGTTCAGGGAGCATTGTAAGTAATAGTGAATGTAACCTGTACTTTTTGATGAAAAACATTTAAAACAAGAAGGTGCTGAGGTGGAACAATTCTGAAAAACAGCTACCACTTCTATTGTGTACGAGGGAAAATTATTTTGTGAAATATATCACAACCTTAGAACAACCACAGATTCATACAATATCTTTCTCTAACATAGCTTTAAAAATCAGAACATGCAGTATTTAATGTAATCACCACTATCATTAGAACCTCACTGCTGGTTATTAGTGACCTGCTTTGCTTTGCTTCCCAACAGTTCTTTCCTTGGAAAAGCAAAGACTAGTAGCTCAGCACACTTAAAAATATTTTTGTTTTATTCTCCACATGAAACTGCTGAGAGTTTTCATGTTAAATCTGATAACTCTACAGTGATTCATTCTTTCATCCATCCTGTGATATCTGAAGAATTCACTTCATAAAATACATAAGCATTCACAAAAATTGGCAAGCCGTGGAAAGTTATCCACGAGCAATGTGTTTGGTTTTCAGATGTCAAAAAATAATTTTTCTTATTGTATTATGTTTGGGTTTTATGAACCTCTAGAAAAATCTTACTTTAGCTCCACAAGCATAACTTAATTTCTTTATTCCTGTAACTGCGAGAGTGACACAAAACTCTGATCTCTAAACTCAAGGAGCAATTGTCCCCTATTTCAACTGCATCACTTCAAACAGCATTTGAACTAAGTGAGGTAGGCAAGAGGCTGAAGCAGTTACTATATTCCAGCTAGGAATTTTAAGAAAGCTATACAAATAAGTGCAAGCTAACCCCAAAACATATTTGGCTGATAAAATAACTTTGACAGATATCCCCATCTCATCAAGTTCCATGTTACAAGGTTTCATAACAAGTAGTAACAAGATGAGTACAGAATTCAAGTTGCTGCAGTAAATCCCTCCACTAAATTTTTTTTTCTTCAAGTGGCTCATAATAAAGCCTGTTCTCCAAATTTTGTATTGAAAACCTGATACAAAAAGAAACATGATCCTGCACTCTTGGACAACCCATTGAACACAAATAATACCAGATTCTCATAACTAAATTCTAGCTTAAACATGAGATTTAGACAGTTAAATCAATGTCTGTATATTTCACTTCACCTTGTAATAACAGTACAGTAAAAAGCCCACAATTCCACCTCCAGCTTCAGTGAACAGGCAGACCATTACACCACATGTAGTGAGAAACACCCTCTCTACCACATTTTGATGAAAGTAGGCAGACATCAGAAAATGCACTGTTTTCTAGAAGCATGTAAAAACTTACGATTACTTTTTTTTCAGTCTACTTTTTAAAAGCAAGTACATTTAAAGGTTTTATAGTTATGCTTTAGGAAAGCACTATTTCTGACAAGTCTTTTTTTGGGGAAAAATCACTGATGGATGGTAACGATAGAGAGTGCAAAAGAACAGTAGTTTTAACACCTAACCAGCAGACTACTTAGTTACAAATCTAAACAGCTCTCTTCTCTTTACCTACATGACACAGTTGGGTAGTTCTTAAGTTCCAATACAAAGTTGCCATAAAGTGTTGACAAGTTTCATTGTATTGACATTATTGGACGAACTGGAGTAAAACGAAAACCATTCAGACTTCTGCACTGCACTTAAACAGCATTAACATTCTTAAGATGCTATACACAAATGTACTTGCAAAATCATGAAGTGGTTGATGTTGGAAGGGACCTCTGGAGGTCATCTTGCCCAAGCCCCCGCTTAAGCAGGGAAATAGCCAAGAACAACTGCATACTACAAAAAGGTATCTAAGATCTACACTTTCTGAAACAATTTGATTAAGACAGTTTTTCTGAACATCAATTCTCAGATGAACTGTCTACATATAGATCACTGGGTACACTTGAACAATAAGGTTTTTTCTGCTGTTATTTTTGGGGTTTTAGGTTGTGTGTCTTTGAATGCAATCTATGTTTGGCTCATTAGTGTCATCTTCATCTTGCCCACAGTGCTCTGTACTGCAGATCACTGTGGAGATTGTTGCCACATAACCTGACTTCTTCCTATATCCTTTAGAAAAAAATGAATCCAGATCAGAAAGAATACACATTAAGAATCACAGCCATCATCCAGGTGACTCTCCTTACCCTCAGAAGAATAAACATGTGTAGTAGTATACTCCACATACTCAATGATTCAAATCTTGAATGAGCACAAAGGCAATGACTGCTCTAAGAACTGAACATCAAAAGCTATGAACAAAACATGTAAGAACATCCACTAGAAACAGAATGCAAGACAGCTCTTCGTGCCAACTGCTTAGTTTTATTTAGTCAACCACAGATCCTGTACAGCGGCTACCTGAATACGTCCCAACGCTTTGGAGAATTTATGACTGTATGTACTCCACTTTCAAATTATCCAGATGAGGAAAAACTAATGAGGGAAACCAAGAGGAGAGTATGAGATAAATAAGCTCGGTAGGTGAAGGTCACTGAAATCAATGTCTGTTACACAAACATTGTAATAATGCAGACAACACACTGAATCATTTCTTTAACACTCTTCTCTCATGACACTTCACAAGAGGAATCAATAGGAGAACAGAGATAAAAATCTCAGGTACATTTATTAGCACTCTGAAGAACAGAAAGGAAGTTTAAAAGCCTACAGTAAAGTAAATATTTACTGTTTCTAAGATTGTTTTCCTTGACTACAATAGAAAAAAAAAAAAAGGTAGAGATTTTTCTGTAATGCATACAGACAAGATACTACTGCTGCTAAAGCAGTTGTCTTAGCTGAGGTGTTGTTAACTATTTCGTGCATGTTTGCCACTGATGCCTAGTTAACTTTTTTTGTATCAGTTTTACTCAAATCCTTTCAGAACCAATTATTATAAACTAAAACGTGCTTACCAATGAGAATACAAAATACAAGTTATTAAGAAAAAGGTTTAACAAATTAGTTTTGACCCAACCAGTTCTAATATACTAATAGTATTACAGACAATAGAAACACGTTAATGTAATTGCTTCCTTTGGTGTAACAACATTACTGATGGTGCTTGAAGAGTCTAGACAGGGGATTTTTGTTGTTGGCTACACTCACCCCCTTTTTTTAATGTGGCCAGAATAATGTTATCACACAGACATTCTTTATACTGAAAGCAACCCTTCACTTACACTGTCCTTCCACATTCGCACTGAAGGGTGTGTCCCGTAACCTCAGCTCCAGATTTAGCACCTTTTACTTTTTATGACCTTCCAGCAGACTCACTGAAATACAAAGCCTCAAGCTTGAAAGTCTTCATTAGCAAATTACACCATGTTGGTTTACAGAAGTGGTTGACAGCTGGCACAGGATGACAGATATTTATGTTAATCTTTGTGTGCCTACTGAAAACAGCCCCCAGCAGTCTGCCAGCCCAGTGCTGCCCAGCAATGACTGGGAGAGCACTGGTTAGCACGGCCAAAGGCACACAAGTTGACAGTCTGATAGTGTAGAAGAGTTTAATAGTATAGGCAACTGAATTTGGTGCATAGCAATGCTCTCAAACGCCTCAATTAACACAGCCGAACAGAGCAGAACAATTCAAGGGACATATTAAAGAGTTACTCTGAAGATTAACTCCTTTTTGGGGATTCTTGGTCTGTCCCCCACTTTTCCTTTAGGAGTTAGACACCTTTCTTCAAAGGGAAAGAAAATACAGCACTGACTCAACTGTAATGCTACTTAATTCTGAAACTAAATGCTCAGATTTAGCCAACAGGATCTAATGTATTAGACCTGTTCTGTGGCAATTTTCCTACCCTTCTTTAGCCTTTGGAATAAAGGCAATTTTTATATACTGCTTTTATTATTTATTGCTTTTAAGTGCTTTTTAAAAATCTATATTCTCTCTCTCACTTCTTAAAAAGCAAGATGTTCAAAGTGTTACGGCTGCTTCTGTCAGACAGAAGACCTGCTGGTAACAGGACACTTGACTGCAGTTGCAATGTTGAACATCTTCTGTAGATAGAAGAGGGAGCAGAACAGTAAAACTCTTACCTTCTGCCTAAACTACCCTGGTTTTGATTAGAGTCTACACAGTTATATACAAAAGCCATAAACTCTCAGGAGAACAATGATTATGTACAATTTGAAAACAAGAGTTTAAAGGAGTAGTTTCTCCTGTTATATTTTGAAGTCCAGATGAAACACAGAAAGATAAAGGAAATATCCAACTTGAACACAGACTGCTGGCAAAGCCTCTAAGTGTATGGAGCACAATCGAAGATACACAAAAGAACATGTCAAATAATGTGAACATTAGTCTCTTTTTAAGATTTCATTCAATAATTCTATTCTCAGTTTTGTTTTTCTCCAGCATTTAAATAGGAAAACACCATTTCTAAAAGCAATTTGTTTATACTCGAAAAAATACTTAATCATTACCCAGAATCAGACAGTGTATTTTTTAAACAGCAGCTAATTTTTAATATCTTTTTCACATCTTCATTACTCAGAATGACTTAAATTATGGTTATGATCAACCAAGAACTAGAGAAAGCTAACCCTTATGCAATACTTCTCAAAAAAGAACATATTGAGTTACTAAATATTAGTAATGGGCAGAAACACATAGCATCAGCATGTTTTAAATGGTGACATCCTTATAATGTGTTTCTATCATTCCAATCTATAAAACCTCATCTGCTTCTCACAGCTGAAGCCTCTGAACTGTCACCCAGTTTTCAACACTTCTTTTGCCATTTTACTTCTAATTAAAACTACTAGATTAGGCAGTGGACTTCCATGAACTCAACAGACCTGACTGTCAAGTAACCTCAGAAAAGGAAGTCTGGCTGGTTTTATCTATCTGATGTCACTAACGAAAAGCAGCAGCAGCAGCCTTATGTAGCTTTAGAAACACCCCCACACCTTTTTTATGGCATCACATCTACTTTACCTGTCAACTCTTAAGAGAAGTTGCTTTTATTCCATTTGAATAGCACTTCAGACCACAAAAAATAAAACCAATGTGACAAGAAAAATGTCATATCATTCATCTGCCCCTTTAGAATAAGAAAATTTCTCTTCCTCATTGGGCTTGAAAGCATCTGTTAGACAATGTGAACAAACTCATATCTAGCAGCAAGCCAATATACTGTACTGCTTCCCTGTGAATGTCACTGTTTAATGCTCTTCAACTGAAATTATAGCAACCGGCTAAGTCACTCAGGGTAAAATTGCAGGTGAGAATTTCCTCTTCCCTTACAAATAAAATTGCTCCAATGAATCAAATGCAAAACAGAAAATCTGGCAACAGAAAACTTTGTTTATTATCTGGTTTGTAAATCTAAAGCAATTTTCATGTAACAACCTTTCTTTAATACTCTGAATTTCATATAAATTCTTCAAAAATTTGTGTTACCATTGGCCTACAGTAACAAATAGCACAAAAATTAAGGTTCAAAATACAGCAAGAATAAGCATGTTGCATATATACATATATACAAGTGATATCAACCTTCTAAAGGGAATACTGCAACCAAAATCATCATTTACTTCCAAAGAATGATACTGCAAAGAAACCAAAGACTGGTCTGACTAAAATGAGAAACTAATTCATGTGCACAGAAGCAGGACAAAAGGCAGCAACCTCCACCTACCCCAGTACAAAGCAATATTAATTTGGTGTTTTATACTGATAATTGCAAAAGTTACAGGAAAGGTAAAGACACCAAGAATTAATGCAATGATTGCATGACATAGGTGAGGGGAAAGGGGCTAAATAGAACAAGGTCATCAAGGATTTGTTCAACAAGTCATTTTTCTTTAAGGTTCCAGAACTATCTACAAAGTTATTGACATAGAAAAAAGAACAACCATCATTAAAATGATTTTTTTTCCAGAACAGCAGTAAAGCTTTTAGCTGAATGCTCTTCACCATTAGAAAACTAAGGTTGTATCACCCATTTTGTAGACTAAAATGAATACATATTGGTACCAGCCCTGAACTGACACTGACAAACAGCCTAAGGGTTATCGCAAAGTAAGATTAAGCTAATAACAATGCAAAATTATAGTATGTACATAGTGGTCTGATCTTCCAAAGAGCCAACACCAATCTGTTTACTTATCCCTAATCTCTAGTATCCATTAAGTTACTAGAGTAAGATTGTCTAGTGAAAGAAAACACAAAATACTTTTAACGCATTAAGAAGAAAGTTTTCCAAAATCTACTTAAAAATTGGTCATTAAACACTTTTGTGCAAAGCCAAAATCTGTAACTTTCTTAAAAAAAAAAAATCTGTAGGCATTAGATACAATAGATTTCACTGAAAAATAAACACACACCTTGGTGCTCAGTCTTACCTCAGCCCATTTAAGAATACAAGTCATGCAGAAGGTATGACTGCAGTTCTCAGGAAACCCAATCTCTTGTTCTAGAAGGCAGTTCAGACAGATGGGGCACGTGTTGCCATCATACAATAAAGTAGAACAGGAACAGCTTTCCTCGTTTTCTTCACCTGGTATTATTAACACTGACACTTAGAAATTTTGAAAGTTTTTGAAACAAAGTCCTTCTCAATTTGAATAATAAAGAAGTAAGAAGATACATTTTCAAGTGCTTCTCTGGCCAGCTTCTTGGCTGCATTAGACCTGAGAACTTGAATTCAACTTACTTGTAACTACAGAAAAGTGTGTTTCAGGTGAAAAAAGCTATGCAATTTATTTCATAGTCTACTGTACCAGTATTTGCCACTAAAACAAAGGAAAGTTAATTACAGGGATATTTCAATAAAGCAGGCATCACAGCGTTTCCTACTGGTTATGTAGTCATTTAGACATTATTCTCCTAAGTTCTTTCTCCTTGTGTGTTTGCACTCTCTCCATGACATAAATTACACCAGCATATTGTATATTCATTATCTTATATACACATGGTCTACCTTTACTTTAGTTTTTCTGTCCTAGAATTATCTTAATCTGAATATCTTCAAATATTTACCTAATCATATACGTTAAATAAAAAATGCTCCCAATTTTGTTAGAGTTAGAAAGTGTTTTCAGAATACAAAAATTATGAACTCTTTGTCAAGAAATTTTACTCTGACTTAATCATTTTCTCTGACTAGCATTTCTATCAACATTTTTGTTTTGCTACTAGAAGTTAACAAGTGAAAACAAGAGAAGAGACAGGAAATTATTTGGGGACCTGACTAGCCAAAGCCAAATATTATGAGATTGTGGTGATGTTTACACATCTTCTTTCAAAACAAGCAGCATACTAACTGAGAGAGCAAATGAAAAAAAATCAGACCCTCACAGCTTGAACCTGAATAATATGCTTCAGTATTTTCACATACACAAACTTTACCTTCCATGCCTTCATGCGTCTGATCCTCAGTATCTTGAATACATCGCTTTCTGTTCTTCATCTTACAAAATGTAGTCTAGAAAACATAGAAGCAGCTCATTTAGATTGCAACTTGAAAATAAAAAAATTAATGAGTATTCTCAATTTCACTATAACTTTGTAGAGCAGAAATACATGATATTGTAGGAGATCATTTACAATCTGTTTGCAGTTTGTAAGAATCATTATCGCTGTCTAGCAACTGATATTTCCAACTTCAAAATTTGCTTTGGTTCAACAGATGCAAAGTTTTTGCAGTGTTTTAAGACTACTACTCATGCTTTTATTTGTAAAAATTACATGTATTGCAAAGTTTCCATGCAAACCACCCCATGCAACACTGCAGTAACTAACATCTGCAAACTGCCCTATGCAAATGGTTGGAGCAACAAACTTTAAATGTATAAGCACCAGAAGAGTTGGTTGCTCTACAAACCTAGAGTCACCATAGCAGTGGCAAGTGAGAAAAATGAAAGCAGCTTATATTCGAATTACAAAAGCAAGAAAGAAATAATTCAAACTATGTGCACTCAGTAAATATGTAGAGAAATTTGTATCAAACAAGAGACAGGTCACAAGCACAGGTGCAGAGGAGTATCATGAATGGGGGTGCACTTTTTAACTGCTCTGCAAAGGAGATAGCACAGATGAAGTACATCCTAGTGATCCACATCATAAAGATTGAAAGAATTTTACCTTGCATAAGAAATAGGAAGTATATGTTCTTTAGAGGCTAACTTAATACATGTAGAATGAAACACACTTTAAAGAAGAGTATCTATACCAAGGACTGAATGTCCTGCATTTCAAACTCCTGTAGTCATAGCACAGATGGTATAACGCCTAAAGCTCCAACCCAAGTCCTAGAGGGAACAATAGGTTTCTTCAAAACTATATGAAGCTTTAAAAATGATGAGTATTTAAAAGGACAAATTAAAATTTCAGAAGAGATCGAAGAAATCTGAGATTATCAGGATTTGCTACTTAACCATTCAAACCTGAAGCAAACCAACTGAGGTTTACTCTCACACTTCAACACCTTTGCTAGACAAGGGAGCAGAACAGAGCTGAAAATGCCACAATCGCACTCCTCAATTAAACTTCCTCCTATTCCACTTAGAAACTGCAATACTTTCCCCTTATCACCAAGACATCCAGAAGAGGGAGAGATAGAATTTGCTTCCCCAAACTTTTTTCTGATCAAGTCTTTATTGCTTGATCTTGGCAGCAGGAAGTGTTTTAATGATCATTTCTTTATACTGAGAAAAGCAACTCTGCTGCACATTCCCATCACACATACTTCCCATTTTCTTAGGCAACCCAAGAAATCAGGACTCAGATCTGTGAGACTCAAAACACAAAGGGTTTGTTAAAGAAATGGTCAAAACTGTGAAACTAATAAGAAATCTGCAATTAGAATTCAAAACAGCTTCAATATTCCTATTAGAAATTACTTTTTAATTCCCCTAAGAGAACACAGGAATCAATCCAGCTGGAGGTAGGGGAAAGTGAAGGGACAAGAAAAGTCCAGCTTTAAGGGATTTTCCCCCATAGACTATCGCATTTTTACATCAAAAATTACTTCAGAAGATATCATTAGGATACATGGCATCAGGCTGGTTACCATCACTAATAATAACACCAACCAAGCTGCAGCCAGTGCTGTAAGCTATATGCAAGTTCTGCTGGCAGAACAACCACTGCCCAGACTTCCACCTTTTGCAGGCTAAGCAAAAGGAAACCCAACCAAAGTCAAGCTGCTCCTTTAAAATTTAATGCCTTCAGCAAGCAAAATCTACACGGAATTAGGACAGGTAAGACCACCAAAACCATATTTGGATTTAGGAGATTGTGGTTTGTTGCCTTTACTCTGATTTGCACAAGTGGCTTTGGCCCCAGAAAGTGTAAATCATGCAGTAGTGTGTGGTATAGATGCTTTTACATGTAAAATAAAAGAACATCCCTTCTGCTCTACATCTTAAAACCTCAGCAATGCTCTACAGAGGCAGAAAATTCCACAAGCTGTACTCAAACATCTCTCAACCCTACAAGTCCCAGGACACCTTACAGCTGAATCAGTTTCAGGACAAGATCAAGAATTCTGCATTCTGCATACATCCACAGAAAATTATTTCAATAGACACAATCTAGATACCAAATTAAGGAGTAGCTTTTGAGTTCACACTTATTATAACAGAGGTCTTGAATTCACTGAAGCAGATTGCAGAAACAGAATACAGAAGCTCTTCAGATTTATTTTTCCTCAGAAAAAGTAACCTTTTACTCCATTGTACTCTTTCTAGACACAGATATCCCAGAAACTCTGACACACTCCCAATAATTAGAAAAACAGAGATCCTAAAATTCTGACCAAATATCAGTAAACCCAAGACATGCAGCAACTGAAACCATTTATGTGGTGTTACCTTATTCTTCTCACAAGACTATTATTTAAACAGATACTGAGTGCTGCTAATGCATTTCACAGATCACTTTGCACAGCACAACTCTGTCAGTTTGACATTGCATTTCACACAACACAGCAGAGGAATTTAATACTACTGAAATATTTATAAATAAAGTAGAAGATATCATCAAAATTTACACACTGTTTAACAAATTAACTATGGAAAGACTGTTTTCTCCACTACTTTAAAAAGGGCATCACAGGCATTAGAATAACAGAAGAGTTAACACTGGACTGTTATTAAATTTATAAAATTAAAAGCAGAGTTAGGAAAAGAGAGCCTGGTGGTTTAGAAAGAGCAGACAGCATAGAAAATAGAATACTTATTTGTCCCAAAATGTGACAAGACAGCAACAAGCACTATACTATATTCATGCTGACAAAAAAAAGTCCCCCCTCTCCAAACTCTACAGATGTAGTACTTCTTATGAATGCCTAAAGACAGCATAGCATTACAGCCAAGACGGCGCTTTTCTGGTGCTTGTACCTTCTCAATGGAATTACTTTCTAAGAGAAATATCTTAATTTATTTCATATTTGAGATAAAGACAAGGGTATTCTAGTATATTAAATTGAGAACAGTGACCAGAGACATTAGCACAGGTACACAATACTACCTCATCTCTCTGTTCTCTTAAAATAATTAACTGGTTACGTTTCCAGGCTATTCTTCCAAGGAAATGAAACTCCTCTTCTTGTTTTCAAGGAATGCATCTGCCAACAAAAGTGCTTAAAGAGAGCTGACTGTATATTGTGGTAATAGATTTCTCACTGTCCATCTGAGGAACACAGCTTCATGAAGTACTTCAACAACACCATAAAGCAGACTAGGTGCCATGCACACACTAAACTATTTCCCATATCACAAAAGTACAAGTGTGATTCACAAAAACTACTTCATACAACTCACAATCTAAAAATACAGATGTATTTCAACTCTAATTCATTGTACATGTGGAAAGAAAAGACTTGGTCTGCTCAAAGTCATGTCTGAATTTCTTAATGAATCCATTACATTAAAATCTTAAAATTAAATAGATATACAAAAATCATTGGATTAAAAAAATACAGAACCCTAATTATAAGTGAGACATGAAATTAGCACATGCCTCCTTTTTGCCTAACTACAAGACAAAGTCTTTACAAGCATTCTTTATACTCTGTAAATAAAATGCAACAACTAAATAATACTCTTCCTCCAACACAGTAATAGTCTAGAGACTCATCTACACGGAAGTACGCCAGTTCAACTGGAAAGGGGGATGGAAATCAAGAACACACACGACAACATCTCCAGTGAGAAAGTGCAAAATGATGTCCAAGACAGCTTACTCATTTCTGCAACAGATTTAACTCAGGAAATATTTGTAATCAAACTTTCAGCTTCTCAGATACATGTTGCATTAATACTCAGAGTAGCAACATATTTTGACTGTTTCTATTAAAAATATGTAATTTTAAAAATATTTAAACTCTTAGTTGTGTTTTGATTTTTAATAACTCAAGAAACAATCAGTTTCAACTGTGAAAAAACAGTCAGACATATATTTAGTACACAGAGTTCATTTGCTTAAAAAACAACAGTAACACACTTTATTCCCATCAGTACTTTGGGCAGTAATAGGTAGGACTCTGTTTCTCCCTATGCATTTTCATGGTCGTAAAGAAACGTGGGAAGGAGGTTTAAGCTACTCCCTCAGCAAATATGTTTTTAAAGAAAACAGATCTCAACAACTAGTCACATTCACAAGAGCAGATTTTTGGTGGTAGTGGGGTTTGTTATTGTAGTTTTAGTAGTTAATGACAGAACATGTATCCTCTGAAGTTCCTCATATAGGCTCATCCTAATCTCTGGACCATTACTGGGAAGAAAATGCCCAGCTGCTGATGAAAACTTTGAAACATTTTGCCAGAACCTCTGTGCTCTCTAAGAGATGGGCTGACAAAACGCTTGTAATTTGCAATGGTGGTTGAACATTTGAAGAGCTTTTGACCTACTTGTACCACTATGTCTAACACAACACATACACCAAGAAAAAGAATAGAAAAAACCCCACACTACTGGGTATTTGTCAAAGTACATCAAGAACATTCACAGTTGTTTTATTTTTTATTTGGAAAAACTTCTGATTTGTCAGAAGAGCCTGGAAGGTAGACTTACTTCAACTGAATAATGTTTTTTGCCCTTCAATAAATGAGGACTACACTGAGAATGTGGAAGCACTCATCCTGGATTTTCTCCTTTGTACAGTAAAATCTCTTCGCCCAGCACATTAGTGAGAGTAGAACCAATGGTGACACTCAAAAGCAGGCTTTTAAAGAGGATCTTTGCTCTTTGTAAGCTCAAATTGCACCTTGTCTGCATTCCCAAATCAAATGCAATAGAACCAACAAAGATGAGGAGAAAGAAAAAGACCAGTGCTATGCCTTGGGGAATAAAGAGAGAAATCTTTTTCTATAGGTGGTTTAAGCCTATTCACGTAGATCCAGTGTCTTGGAAAGAATCAATGCTATTCAGGCAAGGAGACACTGCTGATTTAAAGACTCTTTCTAGACCCTCTGAGGATGCAATTACCCAAGAGAGCTGAGCTAATCTAAGAGCTTGCTGCCACCAAAAGAAGCAGCTATGTTTCTCACCACTAGTGATGATGAGCAGACTCACTAAGTGCCACAGGTGTCCAAAGACATCGAAGTGACAGAATGAGGGAGGGAAGACATAAAAAGGCATTGCCCCTCCCTTTTGGCAGTGGTAAGGTGCAAAAAAAGTTCACTTTGTTGTCAAACTGCACGCCCTTCAAGGACACAGCAGTACCTAGATCAGCTGCCAGGTCCATGAAAATGCAAGTTAAAGTCATAGGAGAAAACTACACTGCTGTCTGTTGCTGCTCCCCTTCCCTACACAAAAAAATCCCCAAAAAACCCCAAAGCAACACAGTGGATATTGTCCTCAGGATTTCTTTTTCCACAATCCAGCAGCAAGACACTGAAGTGCACTTCAATTGCACATGCTGTGGCTACAGCTATGTCCCAGCTAGAATCAATGCTTTCATTTTTGTGGCCCACTCAACAGTAACAACACGAATAGCAGCTGCAAACACTCAACACTCATGACCAGTCAGCACTGGACAGGACAACATCATAACTGCCTCCTAAGCAGGGAAGGCAAGCACAACTCCATCAAAATGTGCTTGAGAACTGCTGCAGTGACTCAGATGCAGTGACTATCATTTAGTAACCTGACCATCCAGAAAGTCAAGAGTTTTAAGGAAGACTGAGAACCTTACAATGGAGACACACACACAGACACACACACGGTAATCTTCTTGTACATAATGTTTACAAACTGTCTCAAAACCCACAGCACAGGTCTTTTCTTGCTAAATCAGTGGAACAGGCAGTGTTCCTCACAGATGTTTAACAAAAGAGCACCTGCAAGACTTAGGCAAAACATAAGAGTAGTAAGACAGATACCATTTAATAAGACTTCACATATTTGAGAATATTCTATAAACTGTGGAGGACACCATGTCTTTTACAGAATGTTGAAGTGCTGCTACAAATCAGATTGAACTCCAGAGTTTAGCAAGAAAAACACTTCTGTTTACTGGACAGTGTAAAAAGGCAGCCTAGTAATGTCAGCGGTACCACTTCACATATCTGTGCCTTGACAACTTATGCTGATCCCCAAATTGTTTTAGCATTCTACGATTACTAAATGAAGAATACTTTAGTCATCATAGTTATTCAGACGTGTAAGGGTTCAGATGTGTAAGGTGAACCAAGTTCTAGCTCTACTTAGAAAAGTCACTATCCAAAAAGCTTCACCACAATACAGAACTAGACAGCTCAGCAATTTTAAATAAAGGGCAACATATTTACATTCCAAAACTTGTACTTTGCTGTTATTATCTCTAGCAACAGCAGGGAGACCATAAAACGCTCCTTAGTACAAACTTACCAAAGCTGTAAGAAACTTAAACTGCAACAGATTTACTACCCAACAGATATCAACAAAGTTACTATCACCAACAGGAACCTATTTAGGAACTTCCTACCTCTCTCTGTACTGGGAAATTCAAGCGTGGGGGAAGCATCCCTTCAACCTTAGGATCCCAGCCATGCAGCTGGCCTCCCAGTCTACCAACCTTCATGTCCTTCCCTTCTCCAAGTAACCAGCTCTCATTAGTTTTTAGATAGTAATAGAGAAAAATAAGGATGTAGGTTACAGAAGAGCTATTAACCCAGAAAACAAACACTAACAAAATGACAGTCAAAAATCTTGTACTAAAATTTAACTGGTAATAAAGCTATCAGTCTTCAGCAAAATTCCAAATCTCATCCTTCCCATCTGAAGAAACCATCCAAAAGAGTGAGCCATTTAATTATCCTTAAGCAGTAACTAAAAACAACACCAGGCACCAAAGTTTGTGAAATACTGTTGTATCACCCCTCCTCCCCCACAAAGATGACACACATGGGAGGGCTGATTTGCCCAGACTCAGAACATTCACATAACTACTGGGACAATCCATATAAAAACTGATACTTCCAGGTATGACGTTTGACCAAAACAGCTAAAGCATCAAATAGATATTAATTCTCTTTGTCAAAAACACAGTGAAGAAGTTTTCCCTGTATTCATCAGTTCTCACCATGCTATCATACAAGATGGAGCCCCATTTTTTGAGGAAGCTCATGAAGAGGTGAAGGAAAACTGATTACAAGCCTAATCAGAGAGCAGTTAGCAGTTCTGAGTATGGTACTGGCCTAGTTACTTTACTGGCACTGATGGGTAATTAACTACAGGAGGCAAATTCATTTCTCATCCTTCTGCATGTCTACTATAAAACAGTTTGTTCCACTACGATAGACAGCTGAAGTTTAGGATCTCTACTGAACTCGTTTTAAAGGTGATAATAAACTGTATACTTCAGCAGATTTCTCCACAAGTCAATGTAAATCAATTATCCCACAGGATTTTCAGTATGTGGCAGCAGCTGTGAGGTTAACTCAGACCATATGACATTATATGCCAAAGTATAGCTAAGTGGCACCTCTATACTATCAATACCTTTCAGGGTGACCACTGACAACCAAGACGGCCCTGTGTTTAGGTGAATTCAACTCACAGACCAAAAACTAGATAAAGCTGAACTTGCTAATAAGCAAGGAACAGAATAAAAACAAAAAAAAAGGGACTTAGGGGAGTTAGTTGTCACAGTGCAGTTTCATTTGGTTCAAAGTGTGTGTTCCCAGCTGATCAATCTAACCTGTAACCTAAAGTTATGCTTGTGTCCCAGCTGGCTCTTTAGTGACACTTCTCAAGCCTGTGAGAAAACCCCTTCCTACTCTGCTAGAGGACAACCTATGTCACTCAAGCTTCTGTCAGCTCTTGACAACACAAAAGCAGCGGAGGCAAAGTAGCGCAGCTTCTCTACATGCTAAACTAAGGCAATTTTGCAGGGTAGCTCCTCAGTAAGTCTGCACTGATAAGACTGCTTTCCAAAGATGCTCTGAATTACATGAGACAATCCCAGACCTAATCTTTACAGAAGTACACAGCTGGGCTAACAATAGCCATAAGGACGAAACATCATTGGAGCTGTAGTTAAATCCCTTGGGAAAAAACAGTTTCATTTATACAGAAGACAGGATGAATAAAACCTTCTAAAGACTGATACAAGGTGATGAAATGTGTATTCACAGAAATTAAAAGCCCACCTTATTTTTCTTTCCAAACCAGTATTTTCAACAGAAGGTAATACACACTATGCAGCTGTTTCCCCTGCGCATGTATGTGCATGATAAGACTCTCAACAGAAGAAGCACTACACCACAACCACCCCCGTAGAAAAATATGTGTTTGCCACTGGCTAAGTCACATCATTTCATATATTGATAATAGAACACTGAAATTCTGCAGTAATTACCAGAACACAAAGAAAAATGAAAGAGAAAATAGCGTACATAACTTTCTGTCGCAAAACATACAATTCAGCACTTAGGTGTTCCTTCTAAGTAGTCTGCGACTAAACTGGTTGAAACTGAGATTCACAAACAACAGGAACTCAGTAGGGATTAGGTACTATTGTCATAGTGCACATGGTTCAAGCAATTAAATCAAATCAGCATAAACTCAGGACCTTGCCTTCTGCCGTTCAGGCTCCTTAGTCACATGCATACTTTTGCAGCTGGAATGGATAGCATTACATACCAAAGTCAGCAAAAATGGCTCAGCCATTTCCAAGAACACGTTTGTTTTTTTTAACGTACTTTCTTCTAGCCACTTGGAAGCACTAGTATTTTCATGCTTTCCACCAAAGAGCAGATATTTGGCAGTGGGTCACAGAGAGTAAGAACGTGCTTTCCACGCAAGTAACCCTTCCAAATACAGTCACGTCACAGATTTGAGGGGGGGGAAAGTTTGCATTTAGTCAATAAATCTTTGCAAGTCATTACATTTAATTTTTCCCCCCATAAACTTGATCTGTGCTTAGCATGCACAAGTAATTTCAAGTTCCTCTCCCACTGCTACACAGCACATGCAACATTCCCACAAGATGAATGAGCATACTTCAGCCAGTGCTATGGCAACACAGCAGGACTTGTTACAGTCATCTCTCTGATGCTACAGAAACTAAAAAGACCATCTTTATTTTTCTTAATACCATCCTAATCATATCCAAATAGCCAGACTTAAACATCAGGGATGCAGGAGCTGAACCAGAAGACCTTGCAAAGACAGAAGCAGAGAAGGCCAAGACCTTTTAACAGTGGAAGGAAAAATGATTGGCAAAACCGATGGAGTAAGACTGAGCTCAAATGAAAAGCTCAGGGGCAGCAGCAAGAAGCACACTTAAGATGCAAAAAGTAATGGCGCAACAGAATGAGTGGTAGGTGATTAGAAAAGCATCCTGAGTTGTAGACAAAAAGGACGAATGCAGCAAAGGAAGAAACAGCATGCAATTGTCCAATTACAGACTATCACTATTTTTTCTTTTACCTAAACCATAGTAGTCATATTTTTTAACTTCTGAATGTTAAACCACTGCAAAATGAATGACATTCTTCTAACAAAATTTATGTAATGCACAGGCTCCCCTGTAATTTTATGGTTTAACTTACATGGAAAAGAAATGGACTACAGAAGATTGCATAGAACCATAGACACAGGCTTAATAAAAATACCCTGAACTTGAATCCTCTATTAAAAGCATGCTGTTCTTTCACTTGGAACATCAAATCAAGAGTTTAGTGATATGAAATGTTCATCATTAAAAAAATTGTATTTCTGCAAAAAGAAAGTTCAGATCACATGCAAAATATACAGACATTGAGTCAAAAACAAACAAAAGAAAGAAAATAACATATCAATTTAAAAGTACATTTTGCCTCTCTGAGGCATATGCTTTGAAAAAAATACACTAGATGAAAGCTATGGTGTCAAAAATACAGTCCTCAGGCTCCTTCTGGCTTTGAATACCAGCATTTCATAAGCTCAGGTCAAAGACCTTCACTAACCTCTTGCAAAACCTGAACAAAAAGAAATGCTGTATTTGTGGAAAAAGAGAGTTTGCAAAGGATTTCTGACTACTATAATAACTTTAAGCATAATTTTATCTTGTACAAAATCTACAATATCTGTAGAATAACAATGCACTGGAAATAATTTCAGATGTAGTAGATAGGTGGGTAGTAAGCAGTTTCAACTACTTTTGATCTTGTTTTCACAGCCCTTACTCAGTGATAACTTTCAGGACAGCTAAAATAAAGTTAGAAAACCCCAGCCAGGAACGGAAGACAGGTATGTAAGAGAAGGTCTTCTTAACACAAGCAGCAATGCAAAGAAAGGTAACACAAACTACTAATGCAAGGTGCCAACATCAGATTTGAGCTTGAAAATACAACCTGAACTCCATCACTTTTCCATTGAATTTGTGAAGTGAATCTAACAGAAAATCGTGCTAATCACCTTTTTGGCTTCACCATATATATGGCATCAAGAAATTATCTACAACACAACAGTACTTTACTGTGACTTCTTAAATCAACCAACATAAGCTTTGTTATAATTGATTATTCTATGTCACTGCAAACCTTCAAAAAAACCTTAAGCTTTCCATATCAATAACTCTAGAAGCTCCTTACAATGATGAACTCCACTGTCATTCAAAGTTTCTTGCCAGAATAAAAACCACAAAATAACCACTGGAACCCACTAACTTATCCAAGGCTTGCATAAGATACCTTTTCTTGCTTGGGCTGATGAACCTGCATCTTAAAAAATACAATTGCATAGGTTTAAAGAGAAGAATATACTTTACTTTCATTGTTGTAGGTACCTTTATTTGGAAACATCTCTAAACCAAAACTCCAGCGAGCTCAAGGTAGCCCTAACAGATTGATTTTCTCCAACTGTTTCATAGACTTCCAATTACTTTTTGTTACATCCATCTATCCACAATGGCCACTACCTCTTACCTAACAACTGATAAACTAACAACATTTAACAAAAAGCAAATCTGCATATAGAAAGTGCTTATTCTGTATCTATAAAGAAAGCAGAGGAGAATTTCATTGCCCCTCCTACGTCCAGAATTGCTGAAGTTATTCACTCTGAATAGCAAGCAGACCAATTAAGACCACATGCCTACCTTCACATTCTACCTTAACATCCAAATTTTTAATATCAGTTCAACTCATTTTCACGTGTCTCCATCTCTCCTGTGGCATAGCAAGAAAAGCACAAGTTTACGTTGCTCCAGTTTTGGCCTGTGCTGCTATCCAATGATATGGAGATAGATGAAGACTTCTATCAGATACAGATCACATGGAATTTCACATTCTTTATTACTGCTGGCAGTCTAACAAAAGCCAGGTAGTAAGTAGAGACAACAAGAGTTAATTGACATTTCCAAGCAATTTTGTACTAGCTTGGAAAAGTTTCAAATATCACTAAATGCATCACTCCGGTTTACTCACAGATAGTACCTGTGAAGGTAGATCACAGTTAAGCAATATTTTCACCCCTAACCATTGCATTTTAACGGGAGCTCACCGATTCTTAAATTAAAAAATGCATTAAGACAGACATTATTATTAGTGTCTTTTAGAAAAAGTGATCAGATACTGCAATTTACCACACTATTAGGCTTTAGAAAACAGCTACTGGAAGACATATTTCTACTTCCCAATTCTATGTATTCCTCTATCTATGTATTTATACACACATGCAAAATCTGAAAATCTCAGAAAGTTAAGAAATACCACCAATCACAGAACCACAAAATTAAAATGTTACTTTATAATTTTTACTATGACAGAGTATTTTTGAGTTAAAATTCTGATTCTGTGTTCTCATGGAGGAAAAAAATAAAGAGCAATACTACTGTTTCATCAAAATAAATTTGTGAGACAGCAAAACTTGCTAATAAAAAATAAATACGTGAAAATACTCAGCACAATATACACAAATGTAAGACACAGATGTAAGATGCCTACACAGGTGTGTAAGTATTTGTTTCCTGAATAAATTAAATGCAGTATTTTGATCATACTTTGTCAAGTCAGTTAACAATCTCCCTAGTTTAGAAGTGACAACTTCCACATTTAGTTACATTGAATATATTTCTCCAGCTGCAAGTCTTTAGGAAAATTGATGCACCGCAAAAGGACATATGAAAGTTAAATCTTTCAAGAAGAGCCAGCTTCCTCTTTTGATTTTTTTTTTTAAAGCTCCCAACAGAGAAAAACTACTTGTTGAATGTGCTGTGGAGCACTTAAGTACAGACTATGCACATTCAACCTTTGAGAGCCTTTCCAAGGCATCATCTTCATGCCTTTGGTGCTCTGCCAGAGCCAGATGCAAAGGTGACAAACAGCTGTTTGAGACAGCAGAGCTGCAGTTTTAGGGAACAGAAAGGTAGAGGTGCACTCACCTTCCATCTTCCAGCAGCTACAGCCCTCCCTTCGCTATTTTGTAACTGTAGCTACTTTCCTACACAAGAGAATCAAGTAGTTCACTGTATCAAAATAAGCAACTTTCTCACACATTGTGTCCCCATCCTCACCAGCTGGGTGGAAAAAGAGATTAAACAGGTACGGAAGATACAGTATCACTGCACACAGATCCTCTCCAATCCAGCTCACTGCCTTTCAGGGCAAGGTGGATTACTACATACAGGTGAAACAAAATGTGTCTACGCTGCTGAAAAACCATGAACTAGCCCTTGTTTTGAAGTGCTTCTAAAGCATATGCACTGAGAGATCTCTGGGGTTTATAAGTACAGCAGACGCTCAACACTGCATCTCCAATTTGAAATTAAGAAAAAAAAAAAAAAAGCAGAAAGCTTGGGCAATGTCTAGATTTACAAAATCTACTTGAGCCTTGAAGTGTTTAGCAGATAAACCATAATAATTTCAGAATTCATTCAGAAAAACTGATAATAACACTTGACAACGCTGAATAGTCATTTCAGCCATCATGAAGAATTGCTCTGCATGTTTTTATAGGTATTAACTGGAAGGACAATTTTTATCCCTCACCTTAGACTGTTGGCAAAGAAAATCGGAACACTGAACAGAGGACTGACAGAAAGCCAGGCTTCAAGAATTTTGGTGTAGGTATGGCAAGTCAGCCTATCAAACTTTTACCAGCAATGGTTTTTTCACCCCTATTAATATACAGTATGTTTAAATACATCATTATTTGAAAGGCAAATTACCCTTTAATTACTATATAAAGCAAACTTAAGTAATTTGAAGTTTTTGCACAGGTTTTTCTAGTACTCAGGACAGTGGAAGACTGAAGATTCTGCAAAGAATCCCTGTAACAGCATAAAACCAAAAAACAACAGATGTTTGTAACCTGAGAAGAACCATCATATATGAGGAGCAGAACCATCTACAAGTTTTATAAAACCAGGGGCTAGAAGCCATGCAACAACTGCATCAAACTACAGCCAGCTGAGAGTACAGAGAAACTCCTTATCATCTGGATGTTTCCAAGGGAATAGCTGACTAACTGGAGAATAAGATAAACCTACAACTGCCCGTTGGGTCAAACTCAACAACCTTCACATACTGTGATGGAGAACCATAAAATTATGGCCAAAACACTCACCATATACCTGGAAAGGTGTTTCCAAAGGTAATCTGAATACAAGGTGAACTAGTCAACCCAGGAATACTGCTATTCAAGAAGGTCAAAAAAACCTATTCTCTTCTATCAGAATTTGGAAGAGAGAGCTTTCCTCACACTGACACAGGCCACAAACCTGTTGTCTGCTCTGCTCATTCCAAAGCAGACGTTAAAGTCAGTGAATCATGAAAGAAAATGGATACATTTCTTATTTGTGTAACTTGTCACTCTGAAAGTTGACACATCAGCAAATGTAAACTGCTGAAAATAGACTTTCAAAAGTTTTAATATTCTGACTAAAAGTCTAAGCAGCCTTCCCCACCTCCAATATGTTTCACCTTATCTAAGGGAATCACAAAATCAAACACTGTATTCCTAGAAATGCTAAAGGAAACATTTGAAAAAGTATTTGGGATCATTTCCAAATATTTTCCATGCCATTGAACAGAATGCTATCCATTTTCTTTTACTACTATGAGTTTCTAAATACAGCTTTTCCAGTTAAAAAAGAAGAGACGTGGATTATCACATATAGTCAACCATATAACGGCAAAATTTTTGTCACTCTGTCATTTCATTTAAGAAGCCTACTACTTATTTCTGCTAAGATCAAATGAAATCATGACAAAATGACTCTCCCATGTGTAAGAGGCTGAATATTTACATAGTAAAACTTTAAGTTGGATTACACTTCACCTAAAACTACGATCCACTGAAAAGAAAATCAAAAGCCTCCAACACACTGGTGATCTACAAACTTAAGACTAGACACTCAGTTAGCTAGATTTTCCTTCGAGGTTACCGAAGCTATAAAATTACAAACTTAAAATAGCTGTTCAATAATCAGGGACATTCAAATCCATTATATAATTATTACTTAGATGGGCAAAACCTTAACCATCTCTTGACATTTGAAATACATGACTCTTTGCCAACAGCACCTAGTTACTGATACTAAACACACAGTAACTACCTGGCCTTTCTCCCTTCTCGTTATCTCGTTCTTCCTAAGAATTTTAAATTAATTAGTAGTCTAAGATGAAAACATCGTGAGAGGGCGGGCACCAATTTTAGTCCTAACAATACCGCTTTGTTTTGAAGTTATAAACCTGGAGATGGATTGTCAAAGATGAGTTACATTTGGGGCTCAGGCTAATAATATTCTTTAATACTCACCAAAGGGGGAAAAAAAAGAAACTAGGACACCATGTACTATAAAACACAAGAACTGGAGATTATCTCACTGGCTCAGTAAATTGCTTCCAGGCTCCAGCGCTCCCCTGCGCAACTTCGCTGATGTCTAAGTCAGTCGCGATCCCACAGCAGCACAAAAGCAGAGCTGGGCTTTTAGCTGAGCCTCTCCGAGCAACTTCCTCCACAACTCTAAGGTCCCCGGTAACTCCAGAAGCCGCTCCTCCAGCAAAAGCCGCCGGTGTTTACAGCTCCAGGCAGCCGGTCGTGCGTACGCCTCGCCGGGAGCGGAGGGACGGCGCTGCTCCGCGGGCCGTATCTTTGTTCAGCCCCGCTCACGGGTCACCGGGCAGGGCTGCTACTCCTCCCGGTGCGACTTCACAAAAGCTTTCGGCACGGAGGGGGCCGGCGGATCGCCCCGGCCGCCCCGCTTTGTTTCCCCTCTCACCCCAGGGGGGCCGGCGGGCATCGGGAGCCGGACCTGCGTCTCGCCAGGGGGACCGAGCGTCAGCACTGAGCCGGGCCGGCCCGGGCTCCCGGTCGGCGCCACGACGCGGGCGGCGAGGAGAGGCGGGGAGGGGAGGGAAGGGTGGAAAACGCGGCCGGAGCCGGCAGCAAACTCCGCCCTAGCCCGGCGGAGCGGCGGGAGCGCCCCAGCCCGGCGGGCTCCGCGCGGGGGCGAAGGCCCCGGCCGGCGCGCGANGGGATAGGTCCTCCAGCACCGCCCGGAGGGGCGGGCGCGGGAGGGCACGTGACCCGGCGGCACCGCCCCCGCCGGGCGCCAATGAGGCGGGGAGGGCGGGGCGAAGCGGGGGAGGGGCGGGGCCGCGCGTCGCGGGCGGGGGCGCCCTCTGGTGGCGGCACAGCGGTCGGGCGCGGTCGAGGGATGGGTGCGCTTGTGGTGACGTCATCTAGCCGCGACGCGGGGCACCCCGGTGCCAAACCATTTTGGTTTTTAAAATTATTTATTATTAGTAGTAATAGTAGTATTTTAATACAATTAGGCAACAGGCACACTGGAAGAAGCCCTGTGAGCTCAAGAGTGTGTGACGGGGCAGCGTGGGTCCGGCCCTGCAGGAGGAGGAAGCAGTGCCGGGGGGGCCCCGGCGCGCCGCGGGGTCAGCGGTGGTTAGTGCTGGCTGCGGCCTGTGGCCTCACGGAAACAGTGGAGTCTAATTCTTGTACATTTCCATAGCCAGTTATTTTAAAGCAGTTTGCCGTGGTGTCGTACGTCCTGATTATGGCAGACAGGAGAGCAGTTCAGTGCAGCAGCTTTTGTGCGCTGGCCCTGTTACATCGACATCACAGCACCGCCAGGCTGCGTCTGCTGCAGGCTTCTCCACACGGGCTCAGAGGCAGCGGAGAGCTGGGAAACGCCGTGGAGAGCCAAGCCCTCAGCTGAACCCCCAGGGCAACACACCTGCCATAGCAACAAACGACAGGGAAGGGGAAGCAGCTCCCCCAAATACGCAGGCTTGGTTGAGTGCCTCCTTGCGTTCAGAATGAAGTCACAGCCTGAATCGAGTAAAATGTGTGTCAGCGTCAGTCTGTCAATAATTATGATACATTATTAGTTCCTATGATTATTGAGAGAGTATTAATTTAGGATCAGCTCAGAAGAACTTGAATTAAGTAAGAGCAGGCTGTGGGACATAATGTAAGAAGAGTCACAGGAAAGAAGGAAAAGACTGTGTTCATTGGAAGGCTGCAGGGAAATGTAATAAGAAGTAAGACTACTTCCACAGTTTGGAAAGCATAGACTTAGGAATGGAGAGTAAATGTTTAAGGTAAGTCTGACTTTAAAGTGATTAAGGTTAACAAATTCCCCCAATCTTCAATGGGATTATACTAAAAAAAAAAAAAAAAAAAAAAAAGAGNAAAGTGTTAGGAAATTAAGGGGATTAAAGAAAGCCTTGTTTTAAAGTAAACATAAGTGCTGTGTTTTGACTACACTGCGATCTTGAATGACCCTAGAAGTAGACTCTGAAGCAAATAGGAAGGGAGAACTACAGCCGCACACCAGCTGTGTGTTTGCTTAGCCAATCGCAGGGGCAAGGTTTTATTGCAAAGAGGGCATACCGTGCACAGCTACTGTGTGTTACTCTTTGTTACTGTTGAATCTCTTAATTAAATGGTTACTAAGTCACTTGGGGCTCACAGTTGCAGAGAGAGCTTGGTATTCACTGTTTTTGTCACAAGTGGCAAAGATGTTGCTGTAACCCACTCATGCTGTACAGATCATGTTGCACGGAAGAGCCAGGCAAGCTGGAGAGGTATCTGTGTGATAGTGGCATACAAAGAGAAACACTCATCACCTCTGATGTGCTGTCCGTACTTTCATTTGATCCTCTAATTGTCTATCTCACATCCATCCCAGCACTGGCCTTTGTGGCTACTCACACAGCTCCAAGATCTGTAGTAACAGTCAAGTGGCTTTGGCCCTCTCTCACCCACCTTTTGAGATGGACATGTTCTGTACACTGTTTATGATGGGGGGAGGGGGGAGTCTGTGACTCCCCTCCTGTCAGCTCTGGCAAATATGTCTTTCATTTTCCTATGTGTACGTGAAGTTCCAGCCTGCAGAGGTTTCCAGTCCAATCAGGGCTGAAGGACAGTGCTGTCCAGTTGCATGTCTGCTCCCAGAACCAATCTGTCAAGGATGAGTGGTCAGTCAGTTCTGCCAAAGGTGAGCATGAGGATAGCTCCTTCTGTGTGCCCTGTGCCTGCTGAAAGGGAGAGTGAGGAGTTTTGGTCTCATACAGGGGTATAGAAGAAGGGGGTAATGAACTCTAATTTTCTACTAATCTCAGCAAACCCTGTGATACTGGCCCTTTCATAAATATATTGGGCTACAGTCATTTATGCCAACCATTAGTATTTTTCTCAAAAATCAGGACAATGATTTGACCTGAAGGGATAGCTGAAATATCATTGGGAATTGAGATGAAGATAGCAGGAAAAGAAGTATTACCTGGGGCAAAGTTGATACGAATGGATACACAAATTGTTAAAATTTCTGGATTAGTGGATGAGTTGTCAGCACTAGCTAGTTTTGCTGAAAGGAGAATCTTATGTTCAAAATCTTAGGATCTGGGAGCCAACCTTGTGATTTTTGACATTTGATAATTTTGTTTTCATGCTTTAAGGTGGTAAAAACCTAATGTCTTTAGTCTGTTTTAATGTGTTCTAAAGTCTTCAGCTTCAAGTGTTCTTCAAGTGACTGATGGCAGAGGTTGTCCTTAGTCGAAGTGGACACCAATAGATCCTTTGTAGGTGAAGGATAGGACTAGTGGAGGCAATTACTATAGCCTACTGTCTTTTCTAGGTAGGTTTGAGTAGGGCTGTTTCTTCATTTTCCATCTTGATCCAACATTCTGCTGAAAGACTGTGAGTAAATCTCAGGCTGTAGGAGACAAAATTTTTAGCAGTACTTTGGAGGCCCTTTGTGTGTGCCCTGTGGTTTTTTGGGGAGATTTACTCTGCCCACATTTTCAGAGTTTCCCAGTATCTGTGAGAGCTGGAAGCTTCCTGAAGCTGAGCCTCTCACTGGCTCATGTTTCTCTCAGGATGGCAGCATTATGTGGAAGCACAAGCAAAAGCCTTATTCATGGCACAGCTGTGAGTATGATCAGAAGCCAGATGTGCCAGAGAAAAACTGGAACACACGCAGGGAGAACAGTGTGAGTGAGGGCATGGTCATTTGGAGAGGGGAACAACAAGGAGCATGATACTAGAAATAAGAGTGGTATTAGAGTGAGGGAGAGAGGGAGATGATGGCAGAACTGACTGAGAGATTTTGATCACGATATGGTAGAGAAAAGGAGGGGAGGTGATGCTTGATGAAAGTAGGGATGAGCCAGCATGGGACTCCTGGAGGGCAAAATGATAGTTATCCATGAGAGCAGAAATTAGAATAGTCATAGAGCACAGAGGGGAAGATGGAGACAACTGCTTATTTGTGCTGTGAATTTAAATTCTTAACTTGGAAGTATTCCGTGCCATCCTACACCACTTGCCATTTACACAATATTGCAATGAAGGCAGAGGTAAGTGAGTTTATTAGTATTACTGTTTTCAATGTAATGAGCCTGACATGGTATTTCTGGAGTCTTGAAGCTGCCAGTACTACATTCTGTCTTTGGAAGACAGGAGATGGAAAAACTTTAGCATAGTGGATGGTTCTCCCTACTATGACACTATTGGGACCAATCAATTAAGCTACTGAAATATGCTATGCCCAGGGAACAGAAGAACTGTTGCTGGTATAATACTTATGCTGTCTGATTTCAGATGCTCATTTAAGTAATAAATGATTCATCTATTGGGCTCTTGGATTTTGGGCTTTGAAAGAATATATATATATGCAAATGGCATAAAAAAGTCGGACTCTCTGCGTTTATTCAGAGCTCATTCACTCTCTCTGCCCCATGCGGGGTCAGTCATGTATATGATGCTCCTTCATTCAGTTAATTCTTCAAGATCTCTGGTGGTGGACTCTCCTTCCAAAGCCTCCTTCCTCAAGCAAACCATTTCTCTGGTTTAAAATTTATGCTTTTGAAAACCTGTTCTGATTCATATCTGTGATCCTTCTGACTGCATCAGAAGCCCATTCGTTTATCCCTGTCCACCATAAGTCCTGGCATCAGATTGTCCCCTTTCTCTTTGAAACAGATTTTTACTTGCTTTTACCATTTTAAAATTTCTTTTCAATCTCTCTCTTAGGTTAAACAACATTGAAAGGCCTCCTAAACTCAAATATAAGTGCTTTGCCCTATCCGAGGGGCTTGATATTTTGCTGTAAAAGGAAATAAGACTGCTTTGGCAGCAGTTGTTCTTGAAAAATTAGTGTTGGACATTATCTTCTTCCTACCTTTGAAGTAACTAAAAATTGTTAGTTTGATAATTTTTTCACAGAGTTTTTTTTTTAGACTCTGTCCCTCTCTCCAGCAATAATTTTTTATTATTGTTTTAATTTGAAATTCAACTTTGTCTTGTGTTATTTTTTTGCATCATAATATATATTATGCAAAAAAAAAAATATTTAACTGAAAATAAACTAAGTGGATTAGCTCATTGTTCCAATAATGTGGTGTTCTGAAGTCTTTCTTTGGTACTGGCATTCTCATTTCTTTTTAGGGAATTTTTAATTTTGAGATTCTGATATATATATATATATATGTATATGTATCCAAGTAAGTAGGTTGTATGTTTTCTTTGTCAAGATGCCTTGAATACTTGGCTGCACAGAGAACATTATTTCAGTGATAGAGCTTTTAATTTTTTTCTTGTTTTAAAAATCGTTTGATTGAGAGATTTATTTGCATGCAGTATGTCTTTGCTTGCAAGTTTCATTGTTTAGAAATACAGCATGATATTCTATAAATAAAAGTAAGTGGGATGAGTTAAGACACACTAGTGAGGAATCTCAGACCTCTTTTTAGCCAAAGGGAATGTAAAAGTTTGGTCTAACACCTAAAAAAAATCTTTTTGAGAGTATAGTCAGTCACAGTATAGACAACTGTTCTGTTTCCTTTTGTCTTCTTCTTCTTCTTTATTTTTTTTCCCTTGTATTTGTTTTAATAAATTCACAGAATCACAGAATATTCTGGATTGGAAGAGACCCACAAGGATGATCAAAGTTCAATTCCTGCNTAATTTTTTATTATTGTTTTAATTTGAAATTCAACTTTGTCTTGTGTTATTTTTTTGCATCATAATATATATTATGCAAAAAAAAAATATTTAACTGAAAATAAACTAAGTGGATTAGCTCATTGTTCCAATAATGTGGTGTTCTGAAGTCTTTCTTTGGTACTGGCATTCTCATTTCTTTTTAGGGAATTTTTAATTTTGAGATTCTGATATATATATATATATATGTATATGTATCCAAGTAAGTAGGTTGTATGTTTTCTTTGTCAAGATGCCTTGAATACTTGGCTGCACAGAGAACATTATTTCAGTGATAGAGCTTTTAATTTTTTTCTTGTTTTAAAAATCGTTTGATTGAGAGATTTATTTGCATGCAGTATGTCTTTGCTTGCAAGTTTCATTGTTTAGAAATACAGCATGATATTCTATAAATAAAAGTAAGTGGGATGAGTTAAGACACACTAGTGAGGAATCTCAGACCTCTTTTTAGCCAAAGGGAATGTAAAAGTTTGGTCTAACACCTAAAAAAAATCTTTTTGAGAGTATAGTCAGTCACAGTATAGACAACTGTTCTGTTTCCTTTTGTCTTCTTCTTCTTCTTTATTTTTTTTCCCTTGTATTTGTTTTAATAAATTCACAGAATCACAGAATATTCTGGATTGGAAGAGACCCACAAGGATGATCAAAGTTCAATTCCTGCCCTACATAGGACAAACCCAAGAATCACAAATGCTAGCAGCCATGTTGGAAACAAAGTTATCAAGCCTCTGCTTTGGATTTTTGGTTGGTTGATTGTTTGATTTTTTTTTTTGGTCTTCTAATTTATTCAAAGATACCAGTCAGTAGCTATTGGTTCTACTATTCACGTTTGAACAGGCCATGTTTGCCATTTAGTAAAGTATATACAATTGCCCCTGTTGGCCTAATCTTTGGCAAAACTGAGTTTCAAAAGATGGACAGGATCAGATCAGATAAAATTTGACAGCATGCATTTAAGATTCACAGTATTTCCATATCCAGTATCCACACGTCAGTTCCTGGGGGTTTCCTGTTCAACTAAAGTATGTTCTACCTCTGAAGCTGAAGATCTTGGACAAAACCCTAGGATATCAGACTTTCTCAATTCTTTGTGGGTAGCAGCAACCCTATGGTATAGGATCACAGGAATTTTGTAATGGTCTTGGCTGGAATTTTTCTCTTGTTATGCCAGGTTTTTGGTCACACTTTGACTGTGCTCCATGGAGATAGACTGGAATTCTCTGGAATACATCCCACTGTAGAAATGAAAGATGCTATTAGCAGCAATATTGAATATTTGGAAGAAGAAAATGCTTCTTGTGTTTAGGGCTGTGAGGAAACAGGATGTGAGGTAATTAGCCATAATTTATAATATACAGCCATAATTTTTCCTTGGCAAGAAATGGGATGGGTGTTATCCTGTCATGGAGACACCACTCTTTAATTATTCCAAGAGTTCCCAAGAGCATTTTGCAAATATCCTAGTACTGTGCTGTGACCAACCACATTTATTCACAATCTTAAGACAAAAAATCCTTGGAGCTTCTAATGCTAGTATGTCCATGCCTTGCAATTTCTAACAAAAATGCAGCAGTGCACTCCTTAGCAAAAATAGCCATCATTTGTTCCTTGTTCCAAATTATCTGTTCTAATTTGTGGGATGATGACCTGTCTAACCAATTTAGTCCATTGAACTTAAGCTGAACCATATTACATAGTGTTTCTCTTCAACAACCTGAACAGGCTTACTGGTTTCACTCAGACTTGGTGTAACAACAGATTGAGATAAACATTGTTTAAAGTGTTGGGTGTAAGTACCACCCTTCACTTAGAAGAACTATAGGAGATAGCTAAATAAAAGCAAAGTTAAACTCAAAGGCACACATGGGCTTGACCTCATTGGATGGAAAGGTTTTGCTGTGGGACTGTGTGTGACAGAGCAAGAGAAGGATGAGAGGGAATGAAGTTAACTGGTGTCATGGTTTAACCCCAGCCAGCAGCCAAGCCCCAGGCAGCTGGACTCCATAGATGGAGGAACTGCTCTTTATTGTGTGCCAGCGCTTGTGGACATCAACAAACTTAGCAAAGAGTGTTCCTTCCCTATCTTTTTTTCTTATTTTTGTTTACCTCAAGGCATGAAAACATCTCATCTCTCAAGAGTTTATGCAATCTGAACCATACTGGAAAACATCATAATACTGCAATCTAATAGCCTTGTTTCATGTGAATCAATATTTTTGTACTCACATGAATATCTAAGAGATTTTTATTTTTTAAACAGATGCAAAATGTCCATTAGTTGAATTTTTTTTACATGACAGATATGGTCAGATTGATTTTTCTGAAATTCCTTATTTAACCTTGAGAGGTTAAGAACAGTCTTTGGCCTTTGCTGGTCCTACTATAGAAGAACTACTTATATTTCATTTAAAATGCTGAATCTTTATCACAGATTTACTATCTCTAAAGTACTGATTAACTGCTACAGTTCAAAGGTGCTTTGAAATCTTCATCTTCCCTAGTTGTCCAGCATGTTGAATCCTGCAGTGTTCTTTGCTTTTCCTTGAGATTTTGAATACACCAGACTTCTCAAAATTTCCTGCACTTGCTGCTCTTCCTGTTGAGGAAATCTGTATCCATAACTTTGTGGTTTAGCAATGACAGTAGCAGAATGAACAGGAGTCTCTGAAATCCAACTTACCATGCCATCAAGTTGTGGTGCAAGAGAAGTTAAAGAACATGATGCAGAACAGTTTCTCCAGAAAATGTCTGTCTTTTCATACCAAGAGACATCACCTTCCCCTCCTGCCTAATCTGTCCCTTTCCAAGAGGTTTCCATTTCGAAAGAAAAAACCCAACCACGCACAATACAAATAAATCCCAAACTGATGGTTCTTTACAATAATCTGCCATGCAGTTTGAAACATTGTTTCTGCTCTCTGTTTTGATGTGGTAACCATCAGCAAAATGGAAAAGCAGATAACCAGAGATGGTAATACCCTCTTTGATTGCTGCACATAAGTCAGTCAAGCCTGTCTGGAAGTACCCAGAGAAGGCAGAATGCAATCCATGTTCACTTTTGGTAATGTTTTGGTGAGGTGGTGATGAGAAAAAATATTATTTTACTTAATTGTTTTGATTTTGAGATAGGTAATTTCATCTTTTCAGTAAGTCTGAGTCAGCCAAGCCTGTTGATTCCCTCTGATAGTTGCATAGCTCTTCCTCAAAGAAGGCAGAAAACAGAAATGTAATTAAGTGTCTCACAGGTGGAGAAAAGAGTTGCTCTGAGGCAGCAGCTCTCAGGGGCTGGGCAGCTTCTTGGAGGACTTTTTTCTATTAACTACTTTTAGAGTTGTGTATGTTTCTTTAAACGCTTTCAGAAAATGTCATGTCCTAAGCACAACAGGCAATAATCCAAGTGACTAAAATAAGAACAAAAATTTGCCGTAACTTAAGAAAAAAAATCATTTCAGGCTTCAGATTATTTGCTGTATAGCTCACATTAATTATATCAGTTGCCAACACCACCACCATCAGCTTTTCCAAGCAGCCGTTTAGTTTTGTATTATTATCAAATACTTTATCTTGATGGCATAATTAGGGATTTACTGCACCCAAACTGGGCTATGTTATTGCAGTCCCTAGACAGTAATCCCCAGCTGATCACCCAGTAGAGTCAGCGGAGAGGTTGCTAGCTAATGGTCCAGTACAAACTGAAGTGCTGTTCTCTATCTAATAAACACATTTGTTCATAGCACACTCGCTAATAAGGGCACCACTAAAAAGAACATCCCTTAATCATATATAATACCACTGGAGTATTTTTAGTGCATACTAAACAATCTTTTTACCCAAAAGAAGAACTAAGCATCCACTCTACTTGAAGTACACCCCACTTAATACACTCTGAGAACAGTATGTTCAAAATTGTGTTGAAATTAATTATTTCTGACATTTCCCCCAAAATAACACTTTAACAAGCCTCTGCTTGTCTGTAGCTGCTCAGGATGGTATTATGGAAGAAGGCAGCTAGGTGGAGGAGTTGTTAATGTTATGGTGCTCACATTCATGCAGCCACCATTGAGGCTGAACTAGAGGAGGTGTTAGCTTTATGCTCTGAGAAGAGTTATGTTGAATTTCTGAGATTACTCACAGGTTATAAGATTAAGGAGAAATATAATTATTTCCTAGGTCCATCATCACATGCTTCGGCGTTTTTCTAGGCTGTTTTGATTTATTTTGTTCTGTGATTACACTAAAAAATATTCTTGTCACTTAAGCCAGGATTTTTTCCAGTGAAGCTTTTTCCACTTGAAGTTTGCTTGTCCTTTATATTTAAAATGCTGAAAGAAAAATTTAGCCAAAACTCTAAGCACTTTCACACCTGTGAATACTAACTAAAAATAGGGAACTAACCTTCCCAACAATAATTCTGTGACCTGAGCACCTTCTGATAGCCCCTCTGCTGCAGTCTTTGGTGCCAGAGCCGTGTGGCACACTGCATGCTCTGGGGCCCCTGTCCCTCCTGCTCTCATCTCTGCGTGGCAGAACAGTGAGGCTGTCATGGTATGAACACATCACACAAGTAAGGCTCATAGGATACAGAGGTGGAAGGCAAATTTTGGAGTAGTGTCTGAATAGAAAAGCCATAATCTCTTCAATAGACCCAGCAAGTAAAAAGAGGGGCTGGGTTGTAACTATCATGTAATGTCAGAAATCAGAAGGAATCTGAGCCATCAAACCCAGTTAGCCAGCTATTGAAGGAAAGAACATCTTAATTATGTTCTTCCCCCAACACCTTGCTACTACCATAGACCTGTTTAGGTGGAGTGCCTGCAGGTAACTGCTCTCATTGCCCACAACTCCTTAGTGAGATGCTGCCCTTCAAGGTCTGTGTCTTCTTTTTACACTGGATATATCCTTGCGATATTCCTACATAGAATGGTTATGTATCCATTTGTTTATCAGACAGAATTCACAGAATCACAGAGTGCTTGTGGTTGGGTCATCTGGTCCAACTCACCTTGCTCAGGAAGGGCCACTTAAAGCCAGTTGCCCAGGACCATGTCTAGATGGCTTTTGAATATTCCAAAGATGGAGACCACAGCCTCCCTGGGCAACCTGTGCCCTGATATTCAGAGGGAACCAGCTGTGTTTCAGGTTGTGTCTGTTGTAACAGATTCTGTCTCTGGGCACCATTGAAAAGAGCCTGACTCCATCCTCTTTACACCTTCCCTTCGGGTGTCTGTACACACTGATGAGATCCCTCTGAGCCTCCTCTTCTCCAGGCTGGACAGTCCCAGATCCCTTGGCCTTGCCTCATATATGAGGTCCAGTCCTTTCATCATCTCTGTGGTCCTTAGCTAGACTCTCTGAAATAGCTCAGTATCACTCTTGTAATGGGAAGCCCAGAACTGGACACAGCACTCCAAATGTAGCCTCCCCAGTGCTGAGCTGAGGTGAAGGATCATCTCCCTCAGCCTGCTGGCAATACTTTGCCTAACAATTGCCGTCTTTGCAGCAAGGCCACTTTGCTGACTCATGTTCAACTGGATGTCCATCAGGACCTGCACGGCCTTTTCTACCAACCTGCTTTTGAGCAAGTGTGCAGAAAAGAAGAAAAAGAAAATGCTATCAAATAGAAGAGTTGTTCTGTAAATTTCCAAATTTACAAAGGAGCTAAGTAGATCCTATTAACGCCATCTTGCCAGGTTAGTGAAAAGGAAGAGTTAAAAAGTGTGAATAAAATAGCCCCATTTCTGCTGAGGGCACACGTTTTGTATTTTGAAGCTATTAATAAAACTGAACTATTAAGGGGAGTCAGTAATGACCTGCTCAATTCAGCATTAAAATTGTGACTGAGTCTATACCTGATCTGTGACAAACTTTGTGGTTTTAAGTATTGGGGTACACTGCTCAATATCATTCTAAGTACATAGTGTAAGGGTATTTATTTTTGCCTTCAACTTCTTTCCAGCTGCTTTAAAGTTTGTAATACAAATGGTAAAGAGACTTCAAATAAAGTTTTGTACATTATTTGTACTTTCAAAGAAAGTTTTGTACCTTAACAAAATTGAAATCTAGCACTAAGACTGCACCTCTCCAGCAGAGATGTTTCATGTTCAGTCAACCCGTCCAGAATGCTGGATATGTTGAATGTTCTCTAGCCCTGCAAACTCAGTGTTTCCTTGATGCCATTTTCCCTATCACATCATCAAAATACTAGCTCATGTGGGAGGTTGGTGTTGTGGTGGCCTGGAGAGCACTGCTGCCTATGAAAGCAATTATTCTGCTTCACCTGCTTGCCGATCATCTTTCCAAAAGACTTCCAGAATAGGTAGGGAACCATTCTAAGGCTGAGATGAAATTACCAGATGGCAGCTGCTGGCTTCCAGATGCTTCTTTTTTTTTTTTTTTTTGTGATGGGAGTGATAGACAGCCTTCTTGTGCCACTGCTCAAAGCCATGCAGCAAGCTCTCTGGAGGCTGTTCCTGAGGTGGCCCTGGAGCAAGCTGGATCCCTGGACTTGCATGAGGCAAGAAGAAAACTCCTGTCAGCCAGCTTGTGCATGCTCCCCATCCTTTTCTTCCCCCCAGCTCCTGGGAACACTTCCTGTGGCAGTAGTTTGTGGGGATTTCTGTGCTAGTTTTTGTAATGCAGACTTCTAAGTTTTAGAGGAAAAATGTGGATTTTCATTCGATTCTGAACTGACTAATAATTCTTGAAATTTTTAAATGGAAACAAAACCTGCATATGCTAGCTACAGTTGTCCATATTTTCTCAAACTTTAGTTACCTGGATAATTGTGGGAAACGATGCAAAGTCCTTTTTGAATAGGACCTTTTCCCCAAATGAGCATCAGGATGAGCAGTTGGCAAACCCCATCAGAGAACATTCCTGGGGCAGGTCCTGTAAAGCAGGCAGCGAGCAGCTGTTGTACGCCGGCAGCCGCAGAAGATGTCCATTAACACAACCAGCCGCATGGTGGAGCTAGGTTTGAGGAGACGGAGGTCAAAGCATCCCAAGAGATGCTCCTTCTGACTTTAGGAGGAAAGGTGCTGCCTCCCGGAGTGCTGGCAGGTTTCCTGCTTGTTGTCTTCCAGACATAAATGATCAGTGGGCTTTCAAATAGCGAGCAAACGCATAGAGAAAAAGCAGTTGTCAGCAGGGAAGAGGTTTAGCAAGCTCTTCAGCAAAGCTAAATAGCGAGATTGGGTGCCAGTGAGCGCAGGACCCCGGCTACACACCTGACTGCTGCAATGAAAACATAAGATTAAGGGAAAAGTTTAATTTTCTAGATGCTGAATATCGTGACTAATTTTCACCAAAAAACCGTGTTTCATCAGGATCTAAAACACAGCCTATGACTCAGAATAAGGCTGCAATTGTTTCTGTTGACGTTGCTAGCTGTGAATGAGATATTTAACTGAGCAGTAGCATCCTGCATTTCCAGAAAAAAGAAAAAAAGAGGATTACTGAAGCAACTCCTTTCAGACCACTCTTCCGTTCACTGCAATGAAATCAGTTCAAAATTAATTGTCATGTTAAGTATCAGTTAACCACACCATTTGAAGGAGATACGGAATTTCTCTCTCCTGATGGAGTCTCCCAGCAGCCAGGCAGGAGAAGCTGTAGATGGCACCATGGCACCCTGTGGGAGGTGCTGGGCAGTTCTGACTCATAACTGAGCTGGTGAACAGAAACCACAGACTCGGTGGAGACGCCACTTCTATGTCATGTTGCAATCTCCTTCCCTCCAGCGGTCTTCCTGGCTTCTATCCATTACCCATCCCTGGCTTTCCCCACCAGATAACCACTTATGCACCCTCTTCCTTCAACCCATCACAATTTTGTCATTGTACAGCACTGAAGCACTGATACCACTTGGTTTTGCTGTAGTTTTATTCTGGTTATCCTTTTTTAGAGAGGGCTAAAATCTGTGACTGAGCACAATGACTGTCCCTTAGGGAAACGGACAGCCAAAGATATTATTAGTTCCTATTAAGTGGCGATGCCAAAACTTCACAGGATCAGGTTTTATATGACCGGATATATTTAGCAATTTAGCAGTACTGTAAGTGAGGATGTGCATCATTTCCTGGGATTGTCAAGCCTTTGATGGAACTCTTGGAATGCAATGAATAATATTATTACAATACTGTATTTTCTTAAACATAGTGGACATAATTAAAGTCCCACCCACAGAGGTCAGATCCATCTGACTCACTATTGTTAAGAGTTAAGAGACTTCCATTTATTTTAACAATGGTTTGTTTAGAATATGAAGTCAATGAATTTCTTGCCTTTGTGGAAGGTGTCATTTTACTATGTCAGGGACAATGTGGAGTTCTGGAGTAAAGCTATAAATAGAGTACAGATACTATTAAATCTGGTTGTCACTTAACAAAAGTTAAATCTGCTTTGATTAAATCAATGAAATTATTATTTGCATCAGTGTATTATCTGGTCTGATATATTTAGAATGAGTCTATACCTTTAAAGGTAGAATTGCTAAACCAATAACAGTGTAGACTATATGAAACAATAATTCTTTTAAAAATCATGGGGTTTTAGGTATTTTGCTTACTCCTTCCATCACAGTGAACTAGATTAGAGAAAAAAATATATTTCTCATTTTTATGTCAGTTTTACCATCTGGATCTTTTGCAAAAGCACAGAACTGATACACTCTGTTTGTATCAAGCATTGCATTGGGACTTTTAAGGGGATCCTGTCAGGAAAAAAAGAGTTTAAACTATTATTACCAATAACAGCAAAATAATTATTAATGAAAGCCATTACCAAAAAACAATCTCTATTTTTTAGCTGATTAGTCTATGTATTTGATAGCTGTCTGTGTAAAATTAGTTTCCTGGGTTTGCTGATATGGCCACTTAGATCCAGATTTTCAGAGGCATTTCGGTTTGGAAATCCAGGGCAAGCCTGGTGCTTGTGTTAATTATTAGGAGCCTAAATAACTTTGTGGAGTCAGACATTAGTCCTGCTAATGGAAACACCTTAATCTGTACCTAATTCTGTTACTTTGAACAGTCTGGTTGTCAAGCTTAAAAAGAAAAACAGTGAAAACCAAAACTTCTTTTTCGCTCTTAAAATAAGGAGAGAGGGCTAAAATGTTCCATCCAGCAATATGGAAGATAACAGCAGATGGGTGACTTTCCATGCAGAAGCTCATGCTCCTGCAGATGCTTTTGCAGGGTGACCTACCCAAGGTGCAGGGATGGACAGGACAGTCAACAGCTGCAGTGGGGATGCAGGTCGGCAGCCCTCCTCACCCTCTCAGTGAGAGAACCACTCTCTCTCTTAAAGTGGCAAAAAAGCGGCAATTCCAGGCAGTGCATCTTCTAGCTTTCTTGAGGCAAAGAACTGAAGCACCACAAAGGCCTCATATCTCTGAAGGATATGTTCGGTATCCCTGCAGACCCAGTCTGCTCCACTGCCTACCATATGCCATTTCCCCTGGCGAAGCTTAGGGCTGGCAGTGCTTGTCCCCATGATCACCACGTGCTTGGTGGGCAAACCATCACCTTACTCCTGTCCATATTTACTGATAACTGAAGGAGGAGCAGACTTAATCAGCTGGGGCTGCAAGTATATGTTATACTACTTTTCTTTCATACTTGCATGAGAGAAACACATCAGCACATATTGCTGCGTGTGGTACCGGTGAATGTGCTGGATAACCAAGGCAAAAGATGCTGGCAGCATCTGTCAATATGAACAGCCAAGATGCAAAGGAGTGGAAGGGACTGCGCTTGAAAGCCAGTTCTCAAATCATTGTACATGTACAAATCATGTACAAATCTCTGCAATTTTTCTCCTCAACCTGAAGGCGAGAGGGCAGAGTTCAACACAACACTGAAATGAGTCTAGATTTCATTCATGATTGATTTTGCTGTCTTGCTTACATAACCCACCTAATCCTGCCTCCTAGCTTGGTAAATCACAGCTTGCAGTGCTCTTCTTAGGCATAAACCCAGATGATCATGATGAAAAACAAATCTCATTACCCATCAGCAGTGCAAGAGAGAGAAAATGGAAAGTAAAGAGAATTATAATGTTGCCACCTCGGTGGAATCAGTTTTGTATCCATTTTTATCCAGTATTAATTCTTAGACACACAAATGAACTGTGCCAGTGGGGTGATAAATGAGGTAGGAATTGGAGTACAGGATTTTCCGTGACCAGAGGAGCGCGGATCTCAGGCTGAAGGTGTAGGATTAGTGAGTCAGGGGCCATGCTTATTCCAGTGTCCCCAGTTAAGCCCTCAAGTAAGTAGGCAGGATTTACAAAAAGATATTAAACCTTCCATAATAGCACTCTCACTGACATATCTTGGCCAATAATATCAATGTGAGGCACTTAGAAATATGCTCTTATTTATTGATCTAAGCAGGAGATGAACTCTTCTGGCAATTTATTCCCAGTGGGAAGATGGAGTATCTGGGACATCTGACCTTGTACACTCTACCTTGATACTTGGGAGGTGCATGTTTTGTCTTTCATTCTTTTGTGCAAAAACAAGGACAGTGCTGAAAATATTTGGGGTAGGAGGGGAGGGGGAGGCACGGCTGGCCTCTAATTCAGTCACTTCAGTCGCAAATTTACGTGAGTAACTTTGGTCTTGTTTCTTCAGACAGTTGGGCTTTCTTCTTAGATTAATTTGCTGAGATTGAAATAGGGTATGGCCAAACAGGCCCACAGGGAGGAAGGGGAAGGGTGAGCAGAAGAAGCACTAGGGTGGCAGTCATTCACAGGAGCCTTCAATCCTCAGAGTGTCTGAAGAAGTGATGCTAGCTAAATACTGGCTGTCCTCCAACAAACTGCACCTGGAAAACTGCTCTCCTGGGGAAGGGCTCAACTAGGTGTTCAAACCAGCCCCTGCAGGCCTCAAAGATGAAGTAAAGTAGGGTCTCCTAGGGAGACAGCACCATTTTTCCTAGGCCCTCCTTCACTGAGAGCTGAATCCAGCCCTTGACAAAGCAGGGACACAGGATCATTGCTCCAGCCTGCAAGTGATGGATGGAAGCAGTGCTGTCAGAGCGCGCATGACCCCATCTCTTTTTGATCAGTTCTGATTAGGAACCTTGTGTTTTGCAGCAATAGCAGAACAAATGCAATCAGGAAGGCCATGTGAAATCAATTTTTGTTTAATTATTCATTGCATATTTCTATGCTGTACTGAGAAAATAATTCCAAACCCTGTAGTACCCAGCTACTTTCAGCTGCTTTCCTGAAGGCAAGCATGTGACTCTGGTTTCAATTGCTACTGTAAATATACAATTATTTGTAAACTACCTCAGAGGGACCATATGGTCTCCTTTTGAATAAAAATGCACAGACGGAGCTGAAAAAAATCAGTGAAAGAGAGACATAGTAAATTGATATGTAGCAAACCATCTGCTTCCATGTGTGAGTGATGTTATAACAAACTGCAGGAGGCACAGCTAAGGCAACTGTAGAGAGCCAACTTCTTCCTGGTGTTTGCAGATCTTCTGCTGGTCTTCTGCCTAGTATCAATTTTGTGTTGTCATTTGCTCCAGTAATACACCAGGAAAGCCATACTGGCTAACTTCTTCATGCCTGGTACTAACAACCTTCTGTGGTTTCTTTTGCATATGCCAACCCAATGAACACCCTTCAATTTGATTTAAGTTGCTTTAACTTCTGCTAGGTCTGTGAAACACACTGAGTATCACTAATCAACTGTGCTAAAATTAAAATGTTTTGAACAAAGTTATTTCTGTAAATCAGCAAAAAAAAAACAAAAAAAAAAAACAACCTGATATAGACCTCCATCAGGTTTCCATACGGGTTTCCATACAGGTCCAAAACTCACTATGGCTTTGCTTGGATGATGTCAGAGTAATGTTTGTGTTAGATCTCAGTTATTACAAAGGAGCTGTGAAAGCTGCAGAGATCTGGTTTTTGTTATTGCTATCATAATGTTGGGATACCATAAGTACAGGTGCCAAATGGGAGCATTGTTGATGTCACTTGGGCTATGGTGCAGCAATGTGAACCCTTAAATGGGTTGCTGGCTCCGCAGGGAGAGCGTGGCTCAGTACTAGCAGAAGTGCAGTGTAGTTGGTTGTGGGTGTGAGCACACTGTCCTATGCTTTGCTCCGTTGAACGTTACAGGAGCTAGGCTGCTGGCAGTCCCTCGAAAGCACAAGGGCAGTGACTGAAAAACTATGGGTTTGTTATGGCAAGAAAGGAATGACAGGCAGGACAGCAGTCCCAGCACCAACCCCATGAGTTTGGGAACGGTTCAGCGAGCCTGTCTGGCATGTGCAGTGAGTTACTTTTGCTCTTCTGTGGTTTGTGAACTCGTCTAGGGGACAAGAAGCTGTCTCTGCTGTTCCTGCCTAGCCTCTGAGAGCAGGCAGGCAGAGAATGAGGATGACCTCTGTGCCTGAGGAGAGGAAGTCTCAGATCTGAACTGCCCCCCTGAAAATCTAACTCTGGCTACACTGCCTGGGCAAGAAGGAGAGGGGAGACATCTGAAAATACTTGAGATCTTTATAAAAACTCAAGAAAAAGATTACTTTCTATAAAAAGGCAAAGAGAATAAACATTTAAAGAATATAAACAATATGCATTTTCTGAATTACTATAGCTATCATAATAATGTAACAATATTATGAATAATATAATGATCAGTATTATTAAAATTCATTCAAATGGCTCATGTTCATGTTTTGACATGGGAATTTCAGCTACGGAGCAGAGACTGAGTCAGACAGAAAAGGACAGAAGTATTAAAAAGGGAATTATAAATAAACTGATTTGCCTTCTTTTCTTCCCCAGTCCTCCTCAAGGACCACAGTCTAACAGACCTTCAGGCCAACATCTCCTTGCCTGGCCAGCTCTGAGGAGACATTGAGTGTCTTGAGGGCACTTTCTTCCTTTGTAGTGTGTTTTGTGCCTCTCTTCAGAGTACATTGAACTGAGACTTCACCATCTTGACTGACTGTGTATTGAGGGGCGGTTGGAGACCCTCTCATGAGAACCAGCAGCATATAATGCTGGGATGAGAGAGCTGCACAGTACTAAAAATGAAAGCAAGGCCTCATCTAGAGACCTATATTTCCGAACAAAGCTTTCTGACCCTCTGTCAATCTTTCCTTACTTCAACCAGTAGTAAAGTTGTGTATGTGCAACCTTGTGCAACCTTTTCTTCTTACTCCCCTTCTAGGCTTCCCAGGTGAGGTGCAGCTTGCTGGAGCATCTCTTTATAGAGTTTACCAAACTTCTTTGGCTGTAAAGCAATGGACAGAAAAGATGGTCCTTCTAAAAGCACTATCTTCTGACTTGAAACAGAAAAAGCAGTAGGCATACAGCGTCTTGCAGAGAAGTTAAGGCTGTCAAAAGCAACGTCAGCTGGGCTGCTAAATGACATGCACATATTAGTGGAGTGGTACGGCTATTTTTTTTTCAGCCGTTGAAGTAAAATATGTGGTGACTGTCTTATCCCACCCCAAACCATTTGAAAAATGATTCCCAGTGAGGCTTGTGTTTGCTCTTCATTAACTTGACTGGGTGAGGTGGATTTGTTTCATGGGTCATCAGAACCTTGGACACTGGAGTAACACTTCAGTTTCTGTGTGTCCAGATGTAAAACAACAGTGAAGGAGGAAATGCTTTTGGTGACCCAGTTTTACCAGAGCTGAGAACAGATAGATATATTTTCTATAGCATGCAGTATTGCTGCAAAGTGGTGAAGTGGTGAAGTGCTAAGCTGCTGGTGTCTGTGCTGATTTGCATCCTGACTTGGATAAGAATGACAAATTTGTGTCAGGGATTAGTCTTCATTTGTAACCTGCAAGGACAAATCCTGTAGGCAGTGATGGTTTTTCTCTACTGACTGTGGAGACGAATAAAAATAGCAGCAATAGCTAAAGACAGACTTATAAACATGAGTGTGTATGCAAAATGTTTTCCACAAGAACAGGGAAGACTTTGGTACCTAGTTGTGCTATTCTCAGTAGCCAACATGTTGGCTACCTCCTCACAGCTTGGGCTTTGTGCATTAGATGGGGTTTCACCATGCTCTAGAACCATTATTGCACTTGTCTTTAATTTTTTTTATTCTCAGTTGAGATTTGAAATAATGTTGTCCTAAGAGACCTGGGGCTTGTACAACTCCAGTGCAGTAATTTTCATTCCTAAAGATATTTTCCTTAGTAGTACTGTCTGTTTTCGTGGGTTTTCGTTGACTTTCTGCGTCTTTTACAGAGTCAGCTTAGACAATTTTTCATTTCTTACCAATTTTGGAACAATTAAAATATAAATCCTTTATCAGCACTAAAAGATACTTGATAGGCTTGATAGGCTTGAAGCCTATCTATCATTTCTCTTATCCCCTCCAACTCCTCAAAGCTATTCATATATAACTTAGTATCTGAGAAGTCCATTAAGGCAGTTCTTCAGAAGTCTAAGACATCTTATCAGGTTATATAAATCTAAGGCTAATTCCATTGATCACAGCAGACCTCAACCATTTCACAGCAGGATGTCAACCTTGGAAAGTCTGTGGAAGTAGTGCCTGGTAATTAGTAAATTAGTCTGGTGTGCCTACCACTTAGTAGTGGTTGCTACTACCCCTTGTGAAATAAGCTCTGTACCAACCCTAGACTTTTTTGCTCATAAAACTTGTCACTTCAAATTCTTGTGAGACATTAATTAATTCTTTAAAAATGTACAGCATTTGTATATGGACGCTATATAGCTAATCTGGTCCTTTGTAACGAGACCTTGGGTTTTCTGTCTTTGGCTCATCCACATCTTACTGGAAGGTCTCTGGGATTGAAAATTTGCTGAGGAAATCCATGACAAGGATACATGAAATCTCCCTTGTGGTTTTGAGCCATATAACATCCCAAAGTTAGTACTTACCCAGCAAGGCAGCGGAGTTGTTACCAGCTGTGTGCTGGGACTGCTGCCTTTGGTGGAGGTCCACTGATGCAGCACCTATAAAGGTGTGAGCTTGGAAACACTACCTGTTCTTCTTGTGCATAAATGCCCTCTTCCTGTCTGACCCCCCTATGAAAAGTACCTCTCAGAGCTGGCTTTGATGAATCCTGCTCTTGGTGGGTGTTGTTTTCCTGTCTCAACTGTGCTAACCATGTTGTTTCCTCAAGGGTAAGTGGGTAGGTAAAGAGTGTGTTGCAAGACTTGTTTTCTAGCTATTAGTTTTGACCTATTTTGTTTATTGGTATCTGGACTGTTTGTCCAGACGTGAGTAAAACAAAAAATATCTCCAAAAAGAAGCTTTCCAATTTTAGACAACTGTTCTGAGCCCTCAGAGGGGTATTCAGTTGCCTGAGAGGACGTATGGCTTATTTCTGCAGTAAACAGGACTAGTGGTCTCTTGTGCTTATAGAGATGTAAATATAGAAATAGTGTAAATATAGAAATATTTTTGCTTGAATGAACTGATTTATTACTGTGCTCTCTTTTAGAATAGTGAATTTGTCCCCAGAGAGGTCAAGCTGTTGGTGATGTTCTTGACTGATGTGCTGAAGTGGAGCCTCATTTGCTCAGTGCTTTAGCTGCCTGCGTGGGGTTTGCAGACCACATGGGGTACATCTTCCACTCTGGTACACCTACTCATCGTGGTACATCTAAACTCATCCTCTGGTCATCCATGGGGACAAGCTTTCTCCTCCCAGCTGTCCAGAGGATGAGTCCTACTGAGAGGTGAATTTTCCCCTGGTGTAATCTGTAGCAGGCAAGGACTTGCCAGAGCACTAGATGAGGGAAGATACTTAGGTGGCATTCATTTATCTGAGCATATTTCCCACTCCTTAGAGAGCACTCTGCATCTTGGTGGGCACTGGCAGTCTTGTACAAAAGATTTTAGGCCATTTTTTATTCTTTGGCCCAGAGCAGGGGTGAGAATATCATCCCCTCTGTGGGTGAGACTGGTCTGAATGGTACAGCCAGTAATTACGTGTTACTCTAGGATATCAGCAGCCCGTGTGAGGATGACACGTCTGCTTTTGTAGTGATAATGAACGTGTTTTGAAGCCATCAACACAGCTAGGACTCATTTATTTTGTCTTTTTTTTGTCAACTGAGTTTAATTGTTTCACAACCGGAACTCTTTGAGAAAACAATTTACGCATCTCCTAGTACCCACATTCCTAGGGTTTATTCCATTAACTACAGGGACTGTGGACTCTGGTTAAAATAATCTGCCTCTGGAAATGGAGAAGTTGACCCTGCTTGTTCTGCACAGAAAGATGCCAATTAGTTCTCCACTCAAGTAAAAATTTAACAAAGACTTGAATGTTCCTGTGCCTATTGCTTTACAAGATTGTTTATCAGTTTACAGGGAGGCCACGCTGCCTTTTCAAAGTGCTGCTGGAGGGCTGCCAGCAATAGTAACAGAAACTGTGCTCATTGTTTAAATGCCACTGGATGCAAGAATGGCAGACTGATGCCTGCTTTCCTTTCATTTTCTGATTATCTAATTGCAAGAGATATATAATTCCTTGTTATGTCAGGGAAGTTGTTTCCCAGCATCTGGTACTTCTCTGATTATCTACAAATGGTATCTGAAAATTAATAGGAAATCCAGCTATTATGTAAGAAGTACTACTGGGAACTGCTGCCTGCACTAAGCCTGAGAAGGCTTCAGAGACTGAAAGAACTGGCTTTGTCAGTGAACATATAATTTTCTTTCTTTCTTTCTTTCTTTTTTTTTTTTTTTTTTAAACATCCTAGTAAATTACAGGCTTTGGTTATGGTTTGAAGAAACGTGTTGTACAAATGTTGTAGCATCTGTATGCTGCTGTTTTCACTGCAGCCATTGTACAGGTCATTAATCTGATCCCACATCATAAAAATTTCTCCACCCTCTCCATGAGTTTCTTTGTTACCGTAACACTTCCCAATACCTTGACACCTAACTCTGCTATGTTCCCTTATAATTGCCTGGGGTAGAACAACATTTTTTTTATCCTCAATGCATTTGGCTCTTGCAGCGGTGCTGCTGAGCACCGTGCTCACCCCACCTCTGTGACAGGCTGCACACCCAGCTCTGACAGGCTGGTCCCAGTGGCCAGGGAGGCATCTGGGCAACAGACCCTCCTCTCTCACCCCCATCAGCTGCTCACCAGGATGAGCTCATGACACAAGCCTGAAGAGGAGAAATGGCAGCTGCAGATGCTCCCATATCTGATACTTGGTTTTCACCTCTGTAATCACTATCAAACACCTCTCTGCAAGGGTTGTTGCCAACCAGTGCTGTGCAAGGTGAATGGTTAAGCAAATGCCTCCTAAGCAAGGTGAAGGGACCCGGCCGGTTTGCCTGGGCTGTGGGGCAGGTCTAGAGCAGGCAATAACAGGGATGGTCCAGCTGTGGCTGCAAAGCTTAAAGTGAGCACAGCTAGGAAAACAGTGGGGTTTGGAAAGAATAATTTTTGGGAACTTACCTGAGCATGGGTCCCAAAAAATGTCCAGGAAGGAAGACCACAGGGGAGCATGTCATGGGCACGGTCAGTACTTGGTACATTCAAAGAGTGTAGTCTGCAGTGATGATCTTCACCAAAAACTAGGTCAATTTCACCAGCTTTCCATAGTTGGCAAGAGAACAGTGCTTAAGTTTTGCTGTCCAATGGACAAACACTCTCCCAAGGGTACATGTGTCCTAGGTAACCCAAAATGCTGTTGCATTCCATATCCATCCATGTCCAAAAAATCATTACTGTCTGTTTAAGGCCCAGCAGCACAGTCAGAGCCACAACTGTGGGGCAGTCGGGAGGTGCTGATCCCTTTAAAAGGTTCAGGTCTGACACCGTTTTCCCTTAGTCTCCCTATGTGCAGTCGGCAGTGGGGGCTGCTATCTTGGAAGGGGGTGGTACCCTGCCAATTTGGGTGTCTCTTTGTTCCTGTGGAGTTTGTGAGATTTAGCAATTTTGTATTAGTGATTATTCACTGCTATTTTTTGCCTGTTGGTGTTTCACTTGTTAGCAAAACTTACTTTTTCCAATTTTATCTACTGGTATTTGTTCTTTATTGGTGGAAAGGGATTGGTTGGAACTAAGGGGAGGTAACTCGTTTTAGAGTGTCCACCTCTTTAAATTGTCTTAACACAACGTGGCAGGCAGGAGGAGGGGGATCTGGTTACCTCGGGGAAAAGGACCTGACGTTTTAAGCCAGGTAGCATTTCTAAGGAAGGGACGTGGTTCTTGTCTCCAGGGCACATTCCAACTCATGTTGATGATACACTTTCCTCCATTTTTCCAGGACAGCAGCTTCCGTGGGCCCATAGCTCAGGGAACTCTCAAGGTGGCTTTGATCTGCAGACTGACTCTCGGACAGGGCTGGCCTGTGCCACTCCAGCCCTCAGAGTTTACTTTCCCAGCCATATTGTGTAGGCCTTGGCTGATCAACACCATTTGCTAAGAATACCTACAACCTCACATTTTTCAGGCAGTGAGCCACAAGGTTGAGGCATGCTAAGCCAGCAGCACTGTCCCTTGCCAGTACATGATATTTAGTAACACTGACAAGCTTTACGAGTCTCCATTTTCTGTAACTGTAAGCTGAAAGTGAAATGCGTGGCCCTTAATATTTGCAAAACACAGATGCTGAGTTGCTTGAAAACTGCTGTCTAACGACACTGGGATCTATATTACGAAGTCAGTATTTCAGCCAGAGATCCTTAATACATCTGACTGCAAAACAAAGGGTGCTGCTCTCCTGCATGGGGCTGAGAACAGGGAAGGAAGCTTCCTTGTAGGAAACAAAGCCCATGTTCAGCTTATTATGGGTTTGTGGTTAGAAAGTCTTAGAAATGGACCATCACTTGCGCCTGTTCCTACCATCTCCACTTCCTTCACACTTCCTAAAGCTGGCAAGAGTTCTTACTTCCAGCTCTTTGTGAGACATTTTAACAGTGGCTTGAACTTGGGCTTCAGCTTGAAGATTAAATGCAATTTCACATGAATTTAAGTCAAACTAAGACCCCACTTCAATCATATGGGGGAATGTCTTCCTTCAGGTAAAATCATTGAAATCATTGCTTGCCCTAGGAGATAGGAATTATTCTTTTTTTTTTCCACTCCCTAACAGGGACTGGTCAGATGTACTCAGGAGATCCGGCTGACTGGGGATACAAGCCAAAAGCAGAAGTGTGTGGCTGGAAAGGAGATTGGTGTTTTTAAACTTTGGCTGTGTGGTTTTAGGTGAACTTCAGGTGAAGCTGTCAGACTGCACTGCAGAAGGCAGCAGGTATTTGTGGTAGTCTCTGAAGCAAGGAAAAAAAGAACTATAGTTTCTCTTTTTTCCTCTGCTCCATAAATTATGTTCCTGTCTTAAGATACGGCTATGAGATGGCTAAGCTTGGCTGGGTAGGGAAGTGTGTGCAAATGTATGCCAAACAGAAGAGACTTAGACCAGCTCAGTGCAGAAGCTTGTACCTCTGTGCTCCCAGGTTTCTAGCCTGGGCTTGGGGACCAGACAATGGCTTCCAAGGGTCCTCTGATACACAAATCCTCTCATCACTTCTTCTGCAGAGGAGCCTGGGGAGCTGTACTCATCCCACACAGTCAAGTAAGCTCTTCAGTTGTCTGGACCCTAGCCAAGAGGCCTTTTTGTAGGTGGTCACTATAATCTGAACATTAGTGGTCAAAGGCAAAAAAGTTAGCACTTTCCAGACCCTTTAAAGCTTTGTCAGGGGTACTTTGGCAGATACAGCTGCCTGAGATATTACTGTCTTTGGGTATGGGTATCCTCCTCACACATCTGCTAATGGCTTCTGCTTCCATAGCTGAGAAGTCTGGCAGGGGTTTAGTCACTTCAGGCACCAGTTTGACATCTAAACTCAAACCCAACTTAACAGCAGTCCTTTAAGTTAAACTGCCTGACTTGACCTTGAAACAGACTGGCAAGCACTCAGTCTTCAAGGGGCAGGCAGAAACAAGTACTGGCCTTGAGGAATGCTGTCATCTTCTGCAACTGCAGACTATGGTAACCATCTGCCTCAGCTTCAGGTCCCTCTAAAACTGTATCAGAAACTTCACGCTAATGTTCCATAGCTGTCTGTTGATGCTTTGCTCTATATCCTGCACCAAATCTAATGTAGTTGGCTTTGCAAGAGCTGTATGCCCTAAATTCAGTGAAAATACTTGGATAAAGAGCAGGGAGCATTTGCTGTTCAAGCCATGAATGACATTAAAATGACACATCGTCATCCCTTTGAAAGAATGAGTATGGCCCCCAACATTGATTCAGATCACAATTTTAATGTTTAAAAACTAAGTGGTAACAGAGAGATCATAGAACTTGATACATTTTATTTACACATTGAAACTGAAAAACTGTGTCATTTATTTGGATATGAGCAGCACAAAGTTAACAGGTGATGTTAACAGGAGCAAAATACTACCGATGACTCACTTCAACAATCTATTAGAGATGACCTTGTATCAAGCATACATCATTCAAACAACATTGTTTATACTGGATCTGTGTGAGCCTTAGCATATGTTTGGACACTAAAAACAGGTTTCTATAAACAATGTAAAGTTCAAGTCTAGTGGAAAAATACCTTTACAGTTTATATTTTGTTGGCTGTAACACTGAAAACAAAACGTACACTGGTATTAATTTGAAAAGCTCTGTAGAACTGACTGTATATAGGGCTTTTCCCCTCAAATTTGTGCTCATAATAAAAGCAAATGTTATTTCAAGTTTCATTTTCATCCAAGCCCATAAAGTAAACATGGAAAAAAACCACAATTATTTTTAGATGCATTTCTTAACCTCCATTTTTCAGCAGTCCTGAAAAAATGTTTCCATGCTTTACCAGTGAGAAAGTCTATGCAAGGCCTCTGACGGATGTACTCTCAGGACATACCCAGTCCTCCCCTCCCATGACTCTCACCCCTGGACATGCAGCTATCCCATGACCTCTGCCTGTTCACAGGGTGGGATGTGCAAGCGGCCCCTGGCCAGGGAAGCTCTTGGCAGCCTCAGGTGCCAGTGTTTTGGTCACACGAGAGCAGCAGGGTCTGAGGCGAAGCAGCCACAGGACCCTGCAGGAAGGGAGGGGGCTGGAAATGGCACCAATTGCTCTGGTTGCTGCCCACCCCTGGCTTGTCATTCTTATTTTTCTGAACTAATGGCATTTCTGATGGCTGAAAATGGAAATGCAGAAGCTCTGCCCTGACTTCTGTTTGTACTAGTTGGGTAAATACACACCTGGATACAACACAGCATAATGCTGGGTCAAACTGCTGGCTGCAGTCTGCCATGGTTTCCTCCATAAAGCCTTTTCAGCACTTTACTACCAACTGACCTCAGCTGAGGAGGTAAGAGGTATCTGGGTACCAAAGGGGCCCTTTAACAAGGGAGATATTTTATCAACAGGAAGACTGGCAAACTTGCTGTTGAGAAAACAGGGAGTCATGCACTGGAATTAATCCTAGCAGTTTAACTGGACCTTTTATTTTTCTTTTTACTTTAGGGATGTAATTATAATTTCAAGTTTAGGCTTTAACTTGTGAACTCTTGGGAGAAAGAAAAGGATATACATTTTGCTAAGAAGCTAAAGTATTTGTATTTCTATTAAAATTATTCTTAATATGCAGAGCCTATCTCAACACTTCTATTCATAGGGGATAAACAACTGCAAAAATATACAGCATCCTATTTATTTACAATATTTATGTACATAAAAATGAAATTTCCTACAATACAACACAACTGCATAGATTTGTCTTCAGAAACATAGGTATGTGTACAATTTGTGAATTCTAGACTTTCCAGCCCTGTACCTTTTATTAATGCATTATCTTTTTTTTTTTTTCTTCACAGTTTGTTACAGAAATCCTTACATTAGATACAAATAAAACATTCTTTGCTGTACGTTATAGGAAATAAGGATTTTCTGACGCCAAGGGCTCTGGGGCTTTGTTTATGAAAGCACCGTGGCGCCAGCTGATAAAGCCATCTCATGGAGCTGCTGATGGAGCTGAGTACATTCTGTGGTGCCTTTCTCCTACAGGCACTGGGGTGGGGCAGTAGGACTGGAGGTGGGACACCACCACATGAAAAGTTTTGTTTTGACCAAGGTGCTCTTTAGCCTTAATGTAAGGTTCAAGCAAAGAAATGTATTCATTTAAAGATAAGCTAGACATATCATTAATTGTTACTGTTTAATACTCAATATCAGAGAGCTGTGTTGCGCTTATGCATTGTAAGGCAGATGTACAGACAAAACCCACATATCATCCAACCCACAGTTGCACGTGTGACCCATTACAAGTGGAGCACAGGCTTTGGGTTCATATTGGCTCAGAAGAGCAGCTCTCAGAGCAGATGAGCATCCCCATCCCTGACCTTGCAGGATGAGACCAGCTGTTGTGCTCTGGGTCTGCACATGTGCTGGGCACTTGGTCTGTGTCAGCTCTACAAAAGGTCTGTGCTGGTGCACAGATTTGGCATTGGCCCTCTGACCAGGAGCAAGCATCACCCAGAGGTCGCTGCCCCGAGATACTGTTCCCAAATAACAGTTTACTGGGTTTTACTACCTAGGCATGTTTGCCATTGGACAGAGAAGGGCAGCTGTATTACGGTTGCTTTAAGCCCATAACTCTTTTCTTTGCAATGTGCTGTGGACTAGGAGAGGCAGCAAGGCTGTCTTTTAAGTGTAAGATTAATTCTTACAATCATATTAGTAATCCCTGCTTCTAATTAGTCCTTTCTAGTCCCTCACCACTTGAATTGTTGCTATTATACAAATGAGCATTTTAAAGTTTTTTGTTGCAGTTATTAGGAGCAATTTTGCATCCAGTCTATGACACTTGCAGTGCTCACAATAGTGATAAACTCTCTATGAAAAGAAAGCATGCTATCACCTACTAAGTAGATACGGTACTCTGGATCCTATTAATTTTACAACAGAGAAACTCCTACAGCATTTCACTGTGCTCTTAAAATCCTAACTAAAATGTGGGACTCGTACAATTGTGGCTACAGGTTCACTATTCCCAATGAACTGAATAACAGCAGTACATATTACAGATAACCTCATACAAATATTGTCATCCATCACTGATGTTGACAGTTACAGCAGGGTCTATTGCATTCTGTTAAGAATGTATAAACCTGATGAAAAAACAAAAAGCACGTTATTTCACTTTCATTACCACAGACATCAATAAACACATGATTCCTTTCCATAAATATCTATAAATATGACGCCAGTAAATCAAGTCTAAGCAAAATTCCCTCTTTTTTTTTTTTTCTCTTTTTTTTCTCAAGAGACCCAAAAACAAAGTCTGTTTAAGGACTTAATATTTTGGGTATCTATTTTTCATATATAAGACATGCTTTGGTGATCCAGTACCTTGGGTAATTTCACTCCATGCACACTCAGCTCATTCTCCCTATTTATTCAGTAAAACTCCAGTATACAAATAAACTGGGAAAACAGATAAGGCAGAATAGCAAAGAGGAGAGAGAGGAATAGTGATGGAGGAGATTTAGGAGGATGAACAATCAGTGACCCAACAGTCCTTCAAGTCGAAGGCAGTTGGGTGCCAAAACTCAATGGTTGGTATTTCAAACAGCAGACTCCAGACTCTTGCAGGGGGGTAGGGGGGAGGAGGAAGGAGGAGGGAGATGTCACAGATGTGACCTTGCTGGAACCCTGTGCAGCGGATCAGACCTCTAGTTCATACCTGGATACTTGAAAGTCATTCCCAGGATCTCATCTCTCACAAGCCCCCAGTGCACAGAGCTGTGCTGCTCATTAATCAGTAGTAGAAGAAAGATAAAGAGGAAGGAAAGCAGGAGGGCCCAGTAGCATCTTAAGGATAACACTGTACAGCATTCCCAGGTCTGAGTTAGGTTTTTTAGGATAAAATCCAGAGAGATTATAAGGCACCTCAAAACCTGAAATGCAACCTCAGCAAGCTCAGTCAGAGAATGGAGTGAGATGCTGGGCTTCTGCTGCAGTGACCACTGACGGTTGGGTGCCTGCAAAAGGAAAACCACAAATTTACATCCCAAGCTGAGAAGATGCCTGGAAGGAGGTGCAAAGAGATAGGAACAAAGCACAGGCTCTTCTCCCTAGAGCTTGCCTAACACCTGGTCTTGTAGGCTATGGTATGGACTTCTTTGTGAATAAAGGCAGGGATCAATCCCGTAAGGAGACAGCGCAGAGAGAACTGGTGACCTGCACCATCACAGGCAAGGGTCTGAGACCAGCCACAGAAAAGCACGAGGGACCTTAGCCCAGGGGTCCATGTAGCTCAGCAGTTCCTATGTAAAGGCTGGGCTACGGGGTGCTGGGGAGAAAGGATGAGGCACCAGAGACCTTGCCGGGAGCCTGCGAGTGAAGGTCTCAGGGGCCCAGAGGACGGCAGAATAAAGGAATCCTGCACTGCAGTCTAGCAGGTCACTTTGCCTGGAGGGAGAAGGCTTCCAGTTTTGTTCCTGCTGCTGGGCTACTCCAAGGACCTGGGCAGCCTGTGGAATCCACTCTGTTTTATTTCTGGATCACAGTGAAGTATCTTCAGAGGCAAGCACCTCACTGCCTATGCTAAGTTACAAACCTGGAAGTCTGGGCTTAGTAGGCTTAGTTTCTGCAGCATGAACAATCTGCATCTCAATGCCCAAATTCCTAGGAAGGCCCCAAACTAACCTCTCTGGATGTTATCTTCAGAAACCAACTTTCAGGGTCCTGAGATGTCTTCTGCGATCTCAACTCTCAGTGACTTCATGCCATGTAGGACAAGGCAATGGCAACTGAGGCAATTCAGTAGCTCACAGGAATCCCAAGATCCCAAATACTCTATTCCTAACCTCAAAAAGAGCAAGTTGCAATGACAGGTTCCTCACAGCTGATGACAGTCTGCTTCCACAGTTACAAATGGAGTTGTCAGTGAACAAGCTACTGAGAACAAGAGGGTCACTGCATTCTGACAGGTATGGCTTGAGCATACCAAGGGCATCACAGCCCTTGGGCATGAAGCAGGGCTCCCTTTAGCCATCAGTTCTTTCAGTGGGAGCCACGTTCATATTCTGAGACACTTTTTAGCTCATACGGTGAATGACACAAAGTGAACAGGTTTATGCTGCTGGCAGTGCACTAATAGAAGATGTCTGCTCAGGATGGTGAGTGATCACCTGCTTAGCTTTTGAGTCTCTACACATAGTTCTCTACACTAGCTATAAGGCATTAGGCAAATGCTTATTTTGTGGACAACTGTTGCAAGTTACAGTGTTTCTGCTAGTAGTAATTGAGTATCTTTTAATTGTTATGAAGAACTAATGAAAAATGCAAATGAAATCTTTTAAATATAAAAAGTATTTCTGTTCATTTAAAGAAATGTTACAGATTTCAATTTCCATTAGAAATCCAGTAGTTTGGCAGAGTGAGTCAAATCCTGCTCCCACTGCTGTCAAAGACCCCACTGACTTCAGTGGGAGGAGGGTAAGACACAAGAGAGGAGCCAGTCCCTACAAGGTATGGAAAAGCCGTGAGGTATGTTTAAATGTGTAGGTTTTGATAAAACTGGAGCTTGGTATTTTTTTTCTAGGAGTAATAGGGCATTACTAAACAGTGTAATGCTGAAGAAAATGCAGACTTCTTATGGAAATCTCCAAATGTCTGCTTCTCTTCAGGCTCGAGTACTCATGGTTTGGGGTCAAGTTCTGGTCAGCCTCCAACTCAAGTGTGCCAGGGGAATGGTGGCTGGCAGTGGTGGCTGTCCTTCTCCTGCTCCCTGCACTGCATCACAAAGACACACATGCACACGCACACGCACACGCACACACACACAACACAGCGTCTGCTCCCCAAAGCCATGGATGGGCCAAGGCCTGGGGCTGGCTCCCCCCCCAAAACATCGGAGGAGAGGAGCACCGGATTTAGGACCTACGCTTATATAGTGCTCAGTTACGCTCTTGTGGTGCTTTTCGTGCCTGTATCCAGAATGCTACACTTAACTCAGTGAGGCAAATGGTGCCTGAAACAGCAACAGAACAAACAAACAAACCAACAAACCAGATGCATACAGTTAGAGAGCAGAGTTTTGGCTAAAAGAGAGGGGAAGGATATGAATGGACAACACTCCAGCTGGAATTGATAGCAACAGGCACTGCTGCCCTAAAGGAGCAGAGCTTGTGGCTGAAGGGCTAAGGATAATAATGGAACAATGTAACTGATTTGTGGAAGAGGGGAAACTTCTTGTGATGAATTTCTATGAGCGATGCTCTATATAGTCTCACGGACAATTAACACAGACTTTTTGCTGATCAGAGAGTGATATGCCTGTTGGAAGAATGGGTCTGTTTTCTGCAAGAAAATACACCCAATAACAGAATTTTCAGTACTGGATAATCATTATTTGGATTTGATTTGAGTAAACTCACAAAAGGTGGAATAGACAACAGAACGGATGGTTGCGATTTTGGTGTGTAGCAAACAGGGGTATCTTCTTTTGAGAAGAAGGTGAACTTCAGTGGCCTTCAGCACTGCCTCCCGACTGTACCCAGTCATAGATGACCAAGGGAATGCTCACTAGCGAAAACAATACCCCCAGTGCCAAGAAAAGAGAAGCCTGAAACAAAAAAAAAGGAGAGGAAAAAAAAAAGAAAAGACAATTAATTCATGTACGTTAACTTCTCTTAAGGAGATTTACAAGGTCATGTATCAAAGTTATCAGCTAAAATGAGCTAGCACTTCTGGTAAAGACAAGACCCACAGATAATTAAACAGATTAGCATCATTAGTAATTACTCGCTGAACACCAAACTAGTTTTTTTTTCTCCTTTCAATTCACTTCTTAAACACTGATCATCCCTAAAGAGGATTAAGTGAGTCTGTTTTTAGGACTGATCAGCTCTGCTCTTTCCAAAGCCTCACAGAAATCTGTATATTCTTCTTACAGGATATGTGTTCATCAAAGTTCCGCCCTTTCGTCACGGGATCTGTGGATGCAGCCAAAGTGAAACATGTTTTCTACCTGTCTGCTCAGAGAAGAAAGGTCTGACCTTACAATGCTTCCAGTGCATGCCCCGTTAGACTGGGAATACACAGGAGTGTGGTATCTTTTCAGTTGCAGCTCTCTCTGGGGCTCATAGGAAATCTTTCCAAGGCCCATTCCTATCTGCTCATGCATGCCAAACAGCTAACATAACATTTCAGCTGGCTGCTTCACGTGTAACCATCCTGACTCCAGTCCATTAAAACCATGAGGAATACTGGAAATGGAACACTTTGCATGCTTTCTGGATCAACACACAGAGAGACCCTGCTGGGCTGAAAGGCTTGTTGAGGTGGGCTGGAGGGGTTCCTGCACCCTGCTGACAGCTACTGCTGCTTGCCAGTCAGGGAAGTACCTCATCCCACAGAGAAGGGCCTCCCCGAAACACAAGATGCCACGCATGGCACGGCCCCTCCACCAGGGGACCCCGAAGGTAAGCAAAGGAGCAGGGCGAGCACAGCTGCCAGCTGACTGAAGCACAGGGGGGACGTAATGTAACGGAGCTCACACGTCTTCAGATTAGGTCTGCTTTGCACCTAGCACATTACAGAGAATGACAAGATGAAAGTGTTGCATTGATGGGAATGGAATGCATACCCAAATCCTCTGAGTCAACTTTGATCCATCCTGCTGTGTGATTTTTAAATACAACGATGAAGGAAGAATGAAAATCAGCATATTGGCAGAAGTGACCCCTGCAAAATTCAAATAAATGAGTTTTGTTAACTGTCAGCAACAGCTAATTATTGCATTGCTGATTAGCAACTGTTTTTTATTAGTAGTACAAAACCAGGATACTGTACCTACAACTCCAAAAATATCCTTCATGGATGGGATAAAAATGACTAACAGGTTGATGATAACCAAAAGAACAAAAGTAACCACAACATGACGACATAAGTCAAATTTTGTTTTTCTGGCCATCTCAAATAGTGAAGAACGCACCTGTAGAGAGAGAGAGATAGAAAGTTCTCTGTCAAGAATAGCCTATGAGCCAATTCAAAGCTTCCCATGTTTATTTTAACTGGTTCTTCATGTGACAAATGCTGCACAGATCTGTCAGAAATTTTGGGTTGCCTAATGCAATGTCCTTTGAAATACTCCTTAAAATTGTTATTTCAGAGCTCTAGATACATGTGCATGTGCAGTAGGATATTCCTCTCTTTTTAACATGCCTTTTCGAATCCTTCTGCACTTAAAAAGGAACTTCACCTCTGAGCCTGCTCCAGTAAAGGGATGTGAAGTAAGAGAGGAACCTTGTAGATTCAATTTAAAACAGGTTTAAGACCAAAAGTGACTTATTTATTTACTGCATAGAGAACTTCTCCAGAAGTTAGTGGGAGTCTGGCATCAGAAAAGACTAATCCAAGCTCAAGCTCTTTTTGTAGCTGCAACACTGTAGTCTCAGCCACCACTGGACTGTGGTTTGAAGAAATGCGCTGTGTATAGCTGTTACCAACTTCCAAACCACGCAGATCTTTTTACTTACAGTGAAAAACAGCACCGGCACGGTGAGTATCACCGCCACGATCACAGCCACGCGCACAGTCAGGATGAGGACGTCATCTTTGCTCTGGTATTTGTGAAGCAGATCTGACTGCACATTCTCTATGGGAAAGACAGTAAGGTAAGTGTTCTGGCAAAAAGGCATTTAGTCCACAAAAATCATTGCTTAAACAACAGCCTTCTTGAACAACAAGTGATTTATCTGCAAACAAAAGAGTATGGAATGAAACATTCTTGTGTTAAAACAGCACTTTGAACAAAAACCCAATGATCCCATTATTCCAGATTAATCCTTTGGAGGCCTGATTTAGGAATGCATCTTAATTCGTGACAGCACATGCCTAAGTCTAAGGTACTTTTCACTGTAGAAAAGACAACAGTGAGACATACGTGAAAGCTTGCTCACATATATACATATATACAAAAATAGGTGAAGTGAAATCAGCTATTTTTAATTGGTTCCGTGGACTTTTTTTTTTCAAGTTTCAAATGATATTTTAAGTTTCAAATGATATAAAAATAAACATGCACTGCAATGGCTGAACTTAATATAAACTGCAAGGTCTTGAGCTAAATTAGTCTAAACAGCAAATAAACTTCCAGCAAAAAGCAGTGCCCCTGTTCTCAACTGAGAACAAAGCCAATCTCGGGTCAGCTCTCAGCGGGACGCTCCGACATTTGCACTCAAATCCCTCAGCAGCTCCTCTGAGGGCTGCCAGCAGAGCCTGCAGCTCAGCTCCACACTGGCCAGCAGCCCCAGCAGCCAAGACAAATCACAGGGGGTGCTTAACGGGGAGGTGCTGGCAATATTTAAATACAATCTCCTGCCAAAATGTTTCCTTGAAGCTGTGATAAATAGTGCAGAGCAGGTTTGCGTGTACTAACCAGCAGGAAAACCAAGTTGCTGAGGGACCTACATGTTTGCTTTATAATTTTTAAATATCCATGAGCAATAACCTAAGGGGGTGGCTGTTAAGCATGCCACAAAACACACTTGCTGCCCCTTTTTAGGCCCATGCTTTGTTTCTGCCTGCTTATCTTAGAAAGCTGGTGGTAAAACATAACAGCTCTTAAAGGGAACTCAGTGGCCACATCTAATTTGCCATCTTTGGCACTTGGTAAAACCTCATGTATTCCTGGAGGCAGAGGGATCTGTCCTGTGGCAAAATGCCTACGCTCCCCCCCGGGGCACCTTTCTGGTAGAGACCACAGGTCAACACCACCTACACAGTGCCTGAATCCCCACCAGGAGAAAGAAAACGCTCTCCCACCTCCCTGCAGATCAGGAGTGGGGTTTTCAAGCCGGGCACATGCACAGCTTCTGCAACACAGAGCTTACTCTGCTCCTGCAAGCACAGACTGCAACTTCTGTACCGCTCACGGGCTGCAGCCAGGTAGGAAGTGAAGGGCAAGGCTTACAGTTGAAGGTCTGTTTTCCTTTCAGCTAGATACACCACAGAGCCCAACCACACTGTGACCTTTTAGGGGAAGAAAAACACCTCTTTTCTGTAATTCTGCAATGTAAATATAGTCATCACTGCAACACTTTTGAGAACAGAGCAAACAGACAAGTACTCTTGGTGTAAAGAAGACATGGTCACAATAAAAATACTGTTCTTACCCATGTAAGGGTAGAGAAGGGGGTTAGAACACTGTAAGTGAACGTATTAGAGGTAAGGTCTTTTCAGTCTCAAGGGGAAGAAGGAAGGAATTTTATGGAGGAATTCTATATTCCCCCAGTGTCTTTTTTGCAGCCTGTCAGTGCACTGACACTGCAGAAGCCCCAGCAGAGCTCCACAGCTTCCACCTGTGGGCTCTCAGTGCTGGAGAGCACGGATGTCTAATGTGGGGAGAGGCACACAAGACACCCCAGGGATTCCTCCACCATTCCCCCTCAGGAGGGCCAGAAGGACGCAGCCCCTACCTCCTCCATGGACTCCAGACCCTCGTCCTTGAGGGATGTGGGAGATTCCCAGAGAGGAGCGCCACAGATCTGCCTCCTCAGATCCCTGGGACAATCACATCAGAATCTCCTCCCTGCCAAAGCGAAGGGGTCCATGCTGATTTACACCCACTTGCTCCCCGGGGCTGCTAATTTGATGCATCTCTATGAAAATGTGTTAGATGGGAGCAGCTGGATGAGAACGGCTGATGCTGTTGTCACTTGTAGCCTATTTGTGGGTTTATTGGGAAAATTAGAACAGATGACCTCAAGTTACTTCAACACATGTATACTCAAGGCCTCATAATCAAAATGAGAGTCTGAAAAAGCAAATATGAGATGGGGTTGTTTTTTTTTAAATGCCACATTTCATATTTACTTTTTATTTTTCTCTTGCAATTGGTGGCTCACAAGGGACAGTATCATGAATGAGGAGGTTGTAACAAAAATATCACTTGGAATAGGGTGGAGAAGACTGATGGGTGACTCTGAGGTAAAAGGCAAACATCAGCTTTGTCACCTGTCTTGTGACCCCTTAATGGCCCATGGAAAAAGACACTACTTTTCAACGTTCTCATGATACTGGAACATGGGAGTAACTTCCTGGGCAACATTCATATTTTATTCTACTTTATTTAACAATTGTGCCTTTAGGGCATACATATTGTATCCTTTAGTGATACAACACAATTTGTTTGTTAACTGAATTGATATGCATGGAAAAAGACAGGGTGGGAGTCTCAAACACTGAGATAATCATCCTCTGGTGGCTGAGCTGGGACAACACCCAAAGCTTCCCCACCTTCACTGCCAGTTTGTTTTACCAAGACCTAAAGAAGTCAGCTCTAGGGACACAGGGAAAGCATTTGGTCTGTTGCCTCTATGATGAAAGTGTTACTAAGAACGTGAAAAAGCTGTGATGGCCAATTTGTTACTCATTTCCTAGGACCTGCTCTCAAATCTGTCTCAATTTTTGCATGCTTCAGCCATTACCAATGCACACATCATTCAGGTGAGGACCTTGGAACAAAATCTTAGTGGGGCCCAGCTAATCCCCAGTTCTGTACAACAAATCTCTCCCTCATATTTTGAAAATGCCTTTTGCAAATAATACTTTCACTCGTGCTTTTCATCCACAGGGGAAAAGGAGGAAAGGATTTATAACTTCAATATGAGAACTTTAAGAAAAATTATTTGGAAAAGTATTTTAATATAAGTGGATGGGATTTTCTGTTCCAGCTGGGATACACTATTGATTTTACATGTATCCCCTTTCTACTCTGATCAGTAAAGAAGTGCATACTTACCGTAGAAAGTCAAATAGCCAAATATGGCAGTCAGAAAGTACATCAGAAACATGGCAAAAAATGAGATATTTGAAACCAACTGCATTTTTTTCTGTGAACGGCTGGAGAAAGAACAAGAAAAGAACACATAAGAATGGTTGGGCTGGATTTTTCCATAGCTGTTTCAAAATGTATTAGATGTTTGCATAAGCACAGTAATTCTGGGGAGACTCATGAATGCACTTTCATTTAAAACAGAAACTCACTGACAGCTGCACAAGGAAGACAAGGACTGGGGAAAAGGACCCTAATTGGGGCTTAGGTGAAAAAATAGTGAGTGTGACCTGTGGCTCTGCTCTACATCTGTACCTGCTTAAACAATGAAGCCGTGTGGAGAGAGGGTGACCCTGAAACACTCTGGTAATTAAATTAAAAGGTCAAAATGAAGGAAGCATAAAATTATACAGAGAGAAAAAAAAACCCAAATTGTTCTGAATGACTGCAGAGAAATATTTGTGTCCCCATGGGTAGAAAATACTGTATTTATGCAGGCGTGTAAATTAGGTTAAGTAAACATCTAATCTTTAGATATTTATTCTGAAGAATTCACACTCCAGTACCTCAACTTAGACTTTTAAATCCACACAAGGATGCCCTAATAGGTACCTGGGAATCTACTCAAGTCACTTGAAATTTAAGGCACCCAGCAAGAGTCTGAGGGCAGTCATGGGTCTGACTGACCCTGACCTCTCCCCTGGGGCACCCCCATGGCCCAGGACCCCATTATAGCTGCCCAAGGCTGCCAGCAATGTCACAGCAGGGCTGGTCTTCAGCTCCCCACAGCCCATCCCAGCTCAGTGTCAGTGAGACAGCAGTACCAACAAAGGTCTTTTAATATCAGTGAGACTGAAAGTACTTTTATTTTCCTGGTACTGCAACAGAGCTTTAGTTGCACTAACGCTGTGGAACAGACGCAGTTAGCGGAACACACGCCTCTCCTATGCCAAATATCAGCCAGCAGAACTTGGCTCTCCCCAGGCTGCTGTGTACTTCCAGGGAAAACTCCCAAGTATTGCATTATCCTCCACCTCCCTTGCCCCTGCCCCAGGGGCACAGTATGCCTGGGAGGCCAGGTTTCCTAGCTGACAGCCACGCTTGTTGGGTGTTATTAAAGCACACCTCTGAGTGGCATGAATGATTCAGAGCACCTCTGTGCTAACATTTTCCATGTAAAATGGTTCAAAACAATAAACGCCAAAAAAAAGAAGGGCTTACTCTTTAAGTTCGCTGTAAATCGGGAGGACTGATGGGTGGCACACAAACGCAAAAGCAATGGTGGGCAAAGCGTACACGGTCTGTTCAGAGAGAATTTCAGAAAATAAGTTAAAAAGAAGCATTTCCCCCACTGGCGTGAAGAAATGTTCCATGTTCAACTACCTCAGCTCCTAGCTCGCTGGGACTCTTCAACCGAACACTAAGAGCCTTTCTGAGAAGGCAGAAGACCTGTCAATTAGCACGTACTTAATGAAATGTGGAAAACAGCACGCTTTCAACAGGAGAACAAAGCCTTGGCATTGGTGGTTTGCGTGCAGCCCTGACTGTGCTCGCAGAGCACAGAGCTGGATGCCACACTGCTGCTGGCTTTGCCCCCTGGGATGGGTTTGCCTGCCCAGCTACTGCCACCGTTACTAGCCCAGTGTCACGCGTAAAAGGGACGAGTGGCGGGTCACCGCTACGCTACCCTGCCTTGGCATGGAGAGGGGTGCGCACCCATGGTGCTAAGGCTGAAGTCCTGAAGAGGAAGCCCGCATCCAGACTGTAAGAAAAGAGAACAGGAATGCAGAACTTACAAGTAAATGGATATTTCAAGGTACCAGACTGAATCCCTTAATTTCCCAGGCCAACAAAAGGACTAGGGAGGGCTGTGGAGGGAGCATGCTTTTTCTTGGGGAAAGAGAAAGACCATTATGTCACCAGGAAGCACAGGAGGCCTCCAAGTGGGACCTCAGATCCTTCTCCACTAAGTACTCAAATGGGTTTCAGTTGTCAGTGAAACTTCACAGATTGTATCAGTGCTCAGGCACTTCCACTCTCCTGAGGGAACAGGTATGAGCAGAAGTCACAGGAAAAAATAGGTCCTCCTCTAAGGACAACATGCGTCCATTCCTACATGTAGCTCTGTCCTGCCCTCTGAGATCTGCTTGTGCTGGTCACAGGCATCCCCTTCCCACACAAGATACCTGTGGTGCACCCCAGGCCTAACAGATTCAGTAAATGCGCTGGTTGCTCCCCAGAGGTCCTTCCTTGCCCAGGCCTTTGCCACCTCTCCCTCACTCACAGAACAGTACTGCTGTGGTGTATCCATCTGTAGGGATATTCAGAATTTGCCTGGACACAGTGCTGGGCAGCCCTGCTTCAGCACAGGGGTTGGACCACGTGACCTCCAGGTCTCTGCAACCTCGGATGTCCTTCTATTCTGTGAAATTGTCCTGTCTCTCCTCTCACACACTGAAGTTGCTAAAATGACTGGCAAATTGCTGGCCCTGAGGGCAAACCTCTGGAGTTCAGCTCCAGTGTGCCTAGTTCAGATGGACCGATCCTTCCGAGGTGCATCCACTGGCTCTGAGGCAAATGCTGACACTCACTGCAGAAGAAGACTACCCTTCAATGCTTTCTGAAATATACCTACACTTAAGCTGCAGTCACATACCAAGTTAACTAATTCTTGGTCCATCACACTGGATCTGGGATGATGGTTACCCCCAACTAAAGAGAAGTGCTTCAACTGGCTTCCTCAAATGAAGATGGTGGGTTAATTTAAAAAAAAGTTACTTTTAGCACACCTCTGCTATAAATGTGCATTCCCTATGAATGCAAACTAAGGCCCCGAGGACCACACCCTGCTGGATAAGGTGCTGTTTCACTGGGAGCACTGCATCCCAGCACAGCTTACAGGAGCCATCCTCCTGCTCCCACAGTTACAGTCAGCTCTTCTCTCACATTCTTTTACACCAACTTTTCCTGCAGCTGTGTGGTGATGGAGGGAAGCATCCAGCTGAGAGGCAACCAAATTTTTGCTGGATTATCTTTCAGCCATATCCTTTTCACAATCCAGTTCGCCGCACAGCTACAGAAACATGTACCCTGTTACAAAAAAGTGGTTTGTGTGCAGGATAGAGATTACTTCTGGGCTTTGGATGCAGGTGTGGGTTACTCAGCCTCTAGTGAAGAACAGCCTAAAGGCACAGTTGCAGCATGGATGGCAAACAGCAGTGGAAAGGAAAAATCTCTTAAAGGAAGTATTTATTGTCCAGTGGTAGCTCGGGCTCATAGCCTTAACACATCTACTACCAGGGCAGGACAAGACTGCAAGGAGGCACATTCACGACGGCATCTCTGTAACACTGGGCAAGGAGACCCAATGTGCATTCACCACTGGATCACAAGTGGATCCAGGAGGAATCAGGCCCTTTGTGGTGCTGATCAGAACAAGAACATGGGGTGTAGGTGCATATATTATGTGAATTAAAAGTAAATATTATAAAAAGAAACATACCTTGGAATTAAAGATAACATACTTTGGCTTACACATATGTTCATGTGCTGAGCTATTTGATACGATAGCTGATGTTGCATTTAGCCCTTGTCCATCACAGGGAATTTGAAACTTCTTGTAAATAACCTAGAATAAGAGCAGAAGATGTAATTGCTAAAATAATAATAACAAGCAAATTAAAATTAAAATATCAGTGGAATTGTGGACATCTTGGCCTCTATCAGCAATAGTGTGGGCAGCAGGACTAGAGAAGTGATCATTTCCCTGTACTCAGCACTGGTGAGGCCACACTTCGAGTGCTGTGTCCAGTTTTGGGCCCCTCACTACATGAAGGACACTGAGGTGCTGGAGTGAGTCCAGAGAAGGGCAATGGAGCTGCTGAAGGGCCTAGAGTGAGTCATAAGAGGAGCTGCTGAGGAAGCTGGGGATGTTTAGCCTGGAGAAAAAAAGGCTCAGCAGGGACCTTATCACTCTCTACAACTACCTGATAGGAGGCTGTAGCCAGGTGGGGTTCAGCCTCTTCTTCCGGGTAACAACTGACAGGATGAGAGGAAATGACCTTAAGTTGCACCGGGGGATTCAGACTGGACATGAGGAATTTTTTTTTCATGGAAACGGTTGTAAAACATTGGAAAGACTGCCCAGGGAATTGGTGGAGTCACTATCCCTGAAAGTGTTCAAAAAACACACAAGTGGATATTTCACTTGAGAACATAGTTTAATGGTGAACAAGGTGCTGGGTTGACAGTTGGACTTGATGGTCTTAAAGGTCTTTTCCAGCCTTAACAATTCTATGATTCTAAGTGACTCATCCAACAAAGAAAGCAAGCTGAACTTACCACTACCAGGAAAAATACCATGCAGCTTAATGAAAATCCACTGGTATAGCCAAGGTATCCTGAAAGAAATTAAAAGGAAGTCTCATATAGAATAATTTTACTAGTCTTATCTTGGTTTTTACTTCTTCTTGCTTCTTCATTAAAAGTCCAAGTCTATTAAACATTTAACATGTATTGTGAACTTCTGGGCAGGACAAAAGCATGTCCTGCTGGTGTGGGAGTCTCTTACAGAATTCCAAGTCTCCTAGCTTTCCAGCAGGGCTGAGCCTTGCTCTGACCTGTTGTGACTTCCTCAGGGTCACCTTTACATCAGTTTAACTAACTTTACTTTGAAAAGAGGCTGTGATAATTGAAAAAAACCTGAAAGTGTGCAGTTGCAGTCAGAATGTGACCCAGGTTCCCTGATATGAGTCACATCAGCTGAATTTGGGTTTTTGTCTCAAAAGGAAGATCTCAAATGGACTTCAGTGCCAAATGTTGTTACATGGTTGTAAAAAAATACACTGTGTACCTACTGGCATCTCAGTGGATTCAAACACATCAGAAAATGCAGTTCCCTGTACATAGCTTACTTCAAAGTCCAACACTTCCAGTTAACCTCACCAGTAAAAAAATTTGATGCTGATAGAAAAGTAACATTTTTTGTAATCTCACCATTTGTGAACTTGTTTTTACACATTAAATAGAATTACTTTCTGAAATGAAGACTTTCAACTATAACTTTTAAAATCAATTTCCACAATTGTATGGATAAAGCTGGTTTATACTGAGCTCAGTCAGTATTGAGCTGTGATAATTTAGGCCTACTTTTTTCAAAATTCTCAGAACACAGATTACTTCTGGATCAGGGAGGCTACTTAGATTACAATGAGAGCATATTTTTCTTATTATACTTGAGTTGTCAGTTTGGCCGTCAGTGGCATGATGTCTGGGTTCCTTTTTTTGATTCTCGTGATGGCATTTTCATCTTACCTAAGTTCTTAAGGAGACATAAAGGGAGGATTATACAAAATGTCACTGCGACTACAAGAATCCGCCCATCCACGTACCATTCCCTGCATAAAACATTAAGAACACACCATGAGCACACTTTAAACATTCTCTGGTTTTCCTCACTCAGTCATCCTCTTTGACTGCTACACTTACAGGAACTATCTTTGGTCTCTGTACCCTACAAACTCCTACAAAAGGAGAGAAGGGACAACATCTTGGCTTTCCAGACTCATTAAGTATCCATGGCAGTGCTTTGATTAAGGTAAGGAAGATTTCCATAGTCACCGGACAAAATACTACCCCACCATGGAAATCAGTGCATGGGTCTGAGAGGCATAACAACCACCTCAGTAACCTGCCAGGATGACAAAAGACCATGCAAAGGGCCACAGAGCACAGAGGGGCTGGGGGGCCACCACAGTAATTTGCCAAACCACCTGGCATGTGACTGGAGCAGCAAACCAGGCTCCAGCAGGCTGGCATGCACTACCTAGCCCGAGTCTGTATCTCCTCTACCAAAGTGCTTTGCATCCTACTGGAAAGAAAGAAAGAGGAGAAGAGAGAGTGTTAGTGAGGTTCTGTATGACCTACTTCCACTGCTTGGTCCAGTTTAGTACGAAAGTCTGGAGAATGGAATCTCTACCACCTTCTCCTGCACTGCAGCACACTGTATAATCCAGTGCAAGAGGTATTTACTAGTATAAAAATATGCCACCCCTCTACTAAAGTAGCTGGTAAATGCCAAGGTGTGATATGGGGCAGAAATCTAAGTATTATATTCTGCAGTTGTCATATGCTAGTATCAAACAATTTCACTCTACGGACATTGCTTCAGGGGCAAAATCATGTAAGAGGCTGAGAATGCAGGGAAACACATAGAATCTTTACCTTGCATTGTTCCAATATTTCAAGTGTTGCCTAACACTGTAAAATATTGGATTCTATGGTAAGAGTTTTGTACATAACAATATTCTTCATGAAAATCTGGTGTGCAAAGAGGGCAACTAAAGCTTTCATTTCCTATCCATCTTCTCCTTCCCAAACGTGTCTTGTCTTTTATTAACCCCCTGAGATATTCCTGTGAAAATCTACTTTGACAAACCTAAAGGGTATGCAATACGTAAGAGCTTTTGTAAACATATGATTAAACTTTACTATACAATTTTAAATTCTACAGTCTAAGTACCAGAACTAATTCAACTTACGAAAAAGTTTCTTCTTTTCCCATTAGAAACTTTATGGCAGAAGGCAGCTCATTTTTGACTATGAAGAGATAGCTCAACATTGCTGGAAGAAGAAGAAGGTAGTTTTAGAAAATGGGTAATATAGTTAGTGGAACAAGTACCAAGAAGCATCCTGAACCTTTTCCCATATCAGTGTCTGATGATAGAAGACCACAAACTATGACCAACTGTAAATTACTGATAACTCAGTAATGCAATATTTCCAAAGGGCTGCATGCAAAGTGATAGCCACAACTATACTGAGGAGCATGAGGATCCCTGGATGTCATGGAGAAAATGAACCTGACTTGTTCGTAGCTGTAAAATTACTGAGGTATTCCTGGGCTTTTTGTGTCAGTATTCCTCATTTCCTTTACCTCCAACATTCTGAAGAGATGTAGATCCAAAGACAATCATTTTCCCTGGGGTACCAAAGATCTGCTCACCAAGCTTTTCATAAACCATGCAGCCTGCATGAGAAGAAGAGGAGAAAGGTAACGCACTACTGAAAGCTGTTGAGTCGAAGCACTTACGATTCCTTTTCAGCCAAGCACCTGTCTACGCAGCCAAAACTGCCCTTTGCAAGTAAATAGGGAGCTCTCTTGTAATTTCTAGGGCTAAAAATTATGTAGGAATGCTTTCTTGACTTCTATACATGTTATTGTTGGCTACCAGTCACTTCTGAAATGGAAGCTCTTAATGAGAGTATCACACCCCTTTAATGAGTCTATACCCTCAGTGACATGTTAAGTTCTGGTATCCTCATCCCAGCATATTAGGTTTTGTGCCTGCAATGAGAGTAATGTAGAAAGGCTCCTTTCCAGAAAAAATACAGCACAGCAGAATCCAAAAGTCAGCACAGGCAGCCTGGATACACACTACTGCCATTCTGCAGTTCCGCTTGCCTCGATGGAATGATCCAAATGAGGACAGCCACTGGTTTAGAGGATCATTTACGGCTCCTAATGACAAAGCCTTAACTTGTGAATTCTCAGTGTCCTACTGATGCCTTTTCCTGGGCTTAGAATTAAAGCCAAACACGGTTAGAGGGGAAGAAGAGTTTTACCTTGGTATTTATTTAAGGATCCTTAGGTGCATCACATCCAGGCAGGATGCACCCTGCAGAATGCCCTCCCCAGAGAATGCACACACCCGGTGATTCGCGTATACAGTTACAGACCTTGCACATTAGCACATCTATCACAGATTCCCCAATGAGAGGCTCAAGAGAAGCCCCGTCCTGAGGAACCTTCCCCCTGGATGGGCTTATCTTGGTTTACAGAATGTGTTCTGGAGAGGACCTTGGCGTCTGGGGCTCTCTGACCCCCAGCTACGAGGCTTCCAAGATGTTTGGTCTCTCGGCTTAATGAAACTTTGGGTCTAAGCTCGTTATCAGACTTTGGGAATTACAAGTATGTGGGTTAAAAGCACTAGGGATACATAAAAGCTGCATAAAAAGGGTATATGAAAGGGTGTATATAAGAGGGGTACATAAAAGCAAAAAATCATCATGGCATCACTATGTTTTTGGTAAAAGCAGGGAAAGGTGTAAAATATAACTAAAATTTCTTTCCAATTATCTGTTAAGCTTGTGAAACTCCTCTATTAATTGGTTTGGGTTTCTGTTAAAAGTTTTTTTTTTACTTGGCTGTAATGTAGGCTGAGAAAAAGGCTGGGCACTGTGAAGATGGTGAGATACATAGGAACAGAAACACTGCAGATGTTACACTAGGCAGATGATTTTTAAAATGTATCCCATTATCTAGTTTTCTCCGTATTGCCTTACAGCTGACATTTTTGCTTTGAAGTTTGTGTGAAAAATAAGTTTCAGCTTAAATGTACCCGCAACATAGAAAGCAGAACCTAGATTTTGGGAAGTAATGGGGCACAAATGTGTCCACATTGAGGCACCTGTACCTAGTTTAAATAGGCAGTTGCTGACATTATACATGCTATAACAGTAATCATGTAAGTCCAAACTGCATATTTAAATATTACAGTATTCTTGTACAGAGATTATTTCAAAAATATGGCTTCAGACATTGTTAACAAGGAAAGAGACTCTCGGACTTCAGAGCACAGTGTCATTTGACAGAATACTGTGTTTAGATAGTGTATCAGTGTTACACTTCTCTCTGTGAAGGAACTGTTCCCTTTTATTTTATTCTAAGAAAACTCCACCACAAAGATTATCAGGAGTTTCACACTAACCACTACGGACAAACTGTATTTCCAGGTAAGCTTCACCAAAGGCAAAGATTCATTAATTTCATTTGCAATTTGCTTTGCAATGCAAAGAAACTATATGAGCTGGTCCTTCTAGCTTACTGAAGATAACTTTTCTGGGCACCAGAATTCATTCTTTGTTTTAAGTTTTTCTCTTTACAGTGATGCTGTTCCCCATAAATTGTTGTTAGTTCTGGACTTCTGACCCAAAATGTGTCAGGACTTTGTATGGTGTCAGCAAAGTGACAGAAACTCCATCTTACATAAAGCACTTGGCCTCATTTGAACACTTGACACCTCTTGTTTTTACATTCTACTGAATGGTGTAACATCTCAAATTACCTGTTTCCTTTGAACACACCAGCAGGAGATGTATTGAATAAATGGACAGCAGCGTGACCGAAACCAAAAGCAGCCTAAAAAAGAATGGAAAATAAAGCTTACCATATGAGATGAGGTCTGACATTGCAATATTTCACGTCAGGTCATATTCCCATTGACTCTGAGATAGTTTTTTATTCTTCTGACAATGCAAAAAGTCCTAAAATACATGTGATTCAGTTCCACCATGGAGGTAGAAAACTCTGTATGTAGAGGGATACAACCAAATAAAACTTAGCAGAGCTGCAGAGCACAGCCTCTTAGTGAGTTACACCTCCCCATATTGAAAAAAGTAAGAATACAGATGTTTTATCAGATAGGAACAAAGATTTATCAGAGCACAGACGAGCCAGATATGCCACTCAACATCCATTCTAAAACTTTTTTTCTGGAAGCAGAGTGAAAATTTAAAGGAGAGTCCTGTATTAAAGGACTTCCATGCCAAATGGAAGCATCTTTTCCTAGGACACATTTCATGTGCTACCAAAGGGGTGCCCAAATGGCTTTTTATGTGCCTCACAGAGCCCAAGGAGGGGGAAGATGTGGGGAGTTAAGGTTGACCGGCTCCCCTTGGGAATAAAGGCTGCAACCAAAGGCTTGTACTCTGTCAAGGCAGGGATTCATGTTCCCTCACTGATGTCAGTCCTGGTCTGACATGATCCATAACTTAACTTCACATAGAAGAATTGCAGGAAGTAATGACCAAACTGTTCGTGTAGGGAACTTGCTGGCACACAAATGATCATTAGTCAGTGCCAAGGGCCAAGTGCATAAAAGCACATTTTCTCATTGCTCAATGTCTTTAATCCATGCACCATGTGTGCCTTCCTCTCCGACACCATGACACACAAAGACCTGATGATGTTTTCATGATGTGTGTGAAGAGCATTCAGACAATCTGCTGGCAATTCCTCCTGTTATTATGACAACTACTCTCCAGACACAGAGAAAAACAAGGCTAAAATTTAAGAGAAAACAAACTGCTGCCACAGATAGGCAGCAATACATCTTTTTCATAGGAGTACATAGAAAGAACAGAATGAGAAGCCTCCTCCCGCCACCTTTTTATTAGTTTAGACTGGAAATACTTTAGTGCCAAATAATGACCGACTAGTTTCTTGGGGCCAGAGGAGCAGGGAGAAACATGAAGAGGTGATAGGAGGAACTGTCCTTTTGCCAGCAAAGAATGATGGTTGACAACAACAACACACTCTTTGTACACCCCTAAGGGTGTTTCTCCTTGAGAAGGTGGAGAAGGGAAGGAAGACTGTACTAGTTGAGGTCACGCTGCTCCATCTTTCATGGATTTGCCAAGCCCTGCTCCTGCCCATGCTCCCTGCCGAGCTGTTCCGCCCCTGTCTGCCTACAGACACGGTGCTCAGCCCCAGTGCTCAGCTCCTGCGGCTGACTCACTCCCAGCCCCAAATGGCTACAGCTCTGCATGCCAGCATCCAGTCTGCCTTAATATGAAAAGCTCCTGTTTTTCAGGCACTGAGCTCATGGAGCCTTTGCAGTGGTAAAAATAACACTCCCAAGCAGCCAGGTATTTATCTGATCTGTTGTCCTTAGTTCCCCATAGGGTTCCTACAGACACTTGGCATTTTCATTAGCACTGTATAAAAAACTTGTTTGTGCTAGGACTGTGGTATGGACAGGAATATTTGTACCAGAACCACCCCTTGGAAAGGAATGAAAATGTCCATGCCACTCGCTCTGCACAAATTCAAAACAGAAGCAAGGGAGCTTGCATTGCAGCTCTCCAAAAGCATTCCCCTGCTTTTTATTTTGTCTGCTTTCAAAGAAGTGCTGGTAGCTATGGAAGCAAACTGCAGATGGAAAAGTCACCTTCTCCAAAAGAATACAGTGTTGGGAAGAACAAAGTGCTTCTGTGATGCCACTGCTGTCTTCTCCCAGATGCCACATTTGCCAGGTAAACTGAAACCTGTGCTGACCCACCCCTCTGTGAAGTCCTAGGCTTTGGGGCCAGAAGACCTGCGAGGCTCCTGCAGTCACAAGAATTATTTCACTGAGCAGTTCTGAACCCTCAAAAGGTGCAGAGCATAGAAGAGCACAGGGTTTGCTCTCATACAGCCTCCCTGAGGGCTGGTCTGCCAGCCTGCCCTAAAACACTGCAGGAGTTACACTGTGGTTTCCTGACCCCTTCCAGACACACCCAGCAGAAGACGCTGCAGTGTGAAAATCAGCTGTAGTCTCACACTAGTCCTGATCTAACAAGCCCCTCTGCCTCAGCAAGGTTTTTCAAATCATGTGCAGTGCTGGGCTAAATGCAGGTTGAAAGCAACTTGTGCTTGGCCAGCCCGTATTTCTCTGCAACATGATCCATCACTTTGGTCCTGGCTCTCCAGGATGAAACCACAAGCAGCAACAACTGCTCCTGCCATCCCCAGGTGGTCCAGCTCATCTCTAACTTCCCAAACTTTTTGTGTTATCTTTCTGCAGCAAAGTTTTCTCTCCTTTTGCATACAGGAAATGATGCTCTCTTTTGGTGTAGGCTGTAGTTATCAGCAACACTGGGATTAAGTTCCTCTGAGTTCCTACCTCAGTAATTTTGCCCAGAATGTATAAGCCTTCATTATGGCACTATTAAGCAAATAAGATGTATCACTGCCATGTTTATTTTGCACATCTTATGGCTAGGATATAGGATTTGAATTGATCCAGATGTTCATGCACACTTCACACTGCAGGAGCCCAAAAGCTGTGGGAGTGGAAATCAGGCTGGGTCTGCTGTGTTAGTCCTGAAAATGCTCCCTTAATTTTTCTGCATCTGCAGAATTTTCAGGGATGGTGCATGCCAATACTGGATACAGCAACCTAGAACCTTTCCAGAACTGTGCTACTCAAAGTAGTGAATTTAAGTTCTTTCTCATATGCAAAAAGCAGTGAAAGTATTGTTAGGACTCTAATCACCCGCAAAGCAGAAATGATCTACCTGTGACAGTGACAGCTGAACTATACATTTATGGGAAAAATGTACTGAATTAGAGAGTAAGAAAAAATCTAACACTAATGGACTCGGTTTAATGCTGAGATTACGGCATGAAAGCACAACATTTAAAGCAGTTCAACTTTCAAGCGTAACTACAGACACCACGTTAGGATCCTGCATCTCCAGGCTTCAAAGAGAGAAGCTCTACTAGCTTGCTCAGTTAGGTCCTGCTAACTTCCTTTGATCTCAGCTGGCTGCTCTATCTCAAGGCCAACAGATCTAAAGGCATCATAAAGCTAACAAAAACTATTATCCACTTTTAAATACACACAGTTAACTCTAGAGAGAACGATGCTGTCATTTACTGTATAAAATCTCCACATTAATGTTTGGCAGCTTTTTGTACAATGTGTTGGTACAGATCTACACACTCGCTACTTAGATCGAGCTCAGTCACCAACACACATTGCTAGAAGTTTCTCTGGTGTTCACATCACCTGTCTGATCCACTTCACTTAAAACAAACTGTATTTTTACATCCTTTAGAACAAACACATTTCACTTAAATCTCATTAAAAACTGCTGAAAGAATGAGAAGAGGATGAGATTATAGAAAACTAAAGCAGTAAGGAGAAGTTGAGGCTGTTCCTTGGCTGAAACCTTATTATCACAGAAGAGGTGACAAGGCTGAAAAGACGTAACTTTTTTTTCTCTCCTTCCAGCAGTTATTGCAACCACCAGTTTGTATTCTCAGAGATGGAGCATGGGTGGAATATTACATACAGGGTAGAGTACTGGGTAAAAAAAGCAGAAAAAATAAAATAAACTCTGTCACTTTGCTAACAAAAGATGTAAATTATAGTCCAGATATTTTACAGTCCATCTTAGTGACAACACGTCTCAATAATGAGACGTTCTGCATTCTTAAAGTAAATGGATTAACTCCTTGGATTATTCCTAGATTTTACCCAACCACAGCAAATTGTAAGATAGCAGCATGGATCTAGCTATCCTGGCACAAAACCCCACAGCAGATGGCTATATGTACCACTTCGGCCATCCACTCTGCTTTATACAGGGCTCCTATTATGTATTTCCCAAAATCCTAAGAAATGACAAAAGTTCTGTATTTTTAGATTTGACAGTCAAGAAATGCCATCTCTTTAGAGCAATCTGTAAACTCAATAACCATGTTGAATAGTTCTCAAATATTGTAAATTATTGTATTTCTTCCCCCAAAGAACATTTATCATTGAAATCTGCACACAATTCCCTACTGATTTCTTAACAATCACTTTTCACAATGAAATGTCTCATACTGAGATCCAGAATAACACTGTCTTAGTCATTCAATGGCACTGTTTCATTTTTAAACTAATTAATTCTTCTTTATAAAAAGCCTCTTTTTTTTTTTTTTTTTTGCTGGAGTTAAGTGGTCTACCTCAGCTCTCTTCTATACTAAAATCTTGGCTATATTTATGTTGGCGTTCAAGGACTCTCACATAAGAAACTGTGGGAGTGAGATGAAATTATTATATGTAACATATAATGGAATATAAATATTCTTGGTTTAAAAAAATGTTTATTTCACCATACTTTGAAGAAAGCTCTGGAGATCCTGTGACTCAAGTAACAACTAGGTACTAACCCACTGCAACTATTACTACTGAGCATTTTTCATGTCTATGTAGCTTGCAGAGCACAGGAAAAATCCCTGTCTAGGTCTGTAGTAAATAACATGGACTTAATTTTCTCTAGCACTACAAGTAGTGGTTTTTTCCACAAAAGCATTTGACTGAAAAAAAATGTCTGAAACCTGTAGCTAATATTTTTAGGCTTGAATGCTGTACTTGACTACATATGGACTATAAATCCCTCCACTTGCTGGCAGTGCATGCATTCTTTAAACACAGTGAAATTCCATGGAGATCAGCTACTCACCACATGAATACTTACAGAAAAAGGAGAATTCCCGTGTTGGCCAAGGCAAAAGCAAGACCCAAAATCCCACTGCCCATAATTGCATTGCTAAGGTTGAAGACGGACATTCCCAGTGAAGTAGTTCCTGGGATCTGGAGAAGTAAAGACAGATGTGTCAGCAACAGCTTGGAACAGAGCAGGGAAACACACTCTGCTTCAAGCCCTGTGTTTTGTGATGTATCAGAGTAAGTAACTACTGCTATGGAAACGACTGAATAAAAATTGGTTTGAAAGAGGAGAAAGTGTCGCTGAACTCTGTCACAGCTATGCTGCTTGCTGCCTGACAGATTCTGTAAACTGACCTAAATGGTACAGGCAACACACAGCTCACACTGACTTTCAGTTTTAAACCCCTTCCTTCACTGCACCTGAGAAACATCCTGGATGTATAATTTATATATGGTAAAGCCATATAAAGTAAGGAACCACCATAACTTCCTGCCCAACAGAGGCTAGAGGGATTCCCTTGCCTCAACTCAACCAATATGCTTGGGTTTTTGTTTTGGGGTTTTCTTTAAGTGCTGATCCCAGGCAGTTCCTACTGGAAAGTGAATTCAGTTATAGTTGTGTGTGCCCAGCACTTCTGAAGACAATGTCTAAAGGCCTTTCATATACGCAACATGCAGTTCATTCTGACAGGGAACAGAACGCGGAGAGAGACTTACATATTCATCGCATTTCTTCTTTTCCAGGTGGCTGTTTGTGAGACTTCTTCTGCTTTCTCGATCCGAAATAAACTTGCTATAAGAAGTCAGAGGATATATTTCTAGCAAGTGCTTAGATAATGTGAACACATTAATTCCATAAGCAGCATGTGATTACAAAATATACAATGTATAAAAACTTGTGAAAAGAGGTCAAACTCCTAACTGTTCAGTGAGCCAGATTATGCCTCGCTGATGCAGTATACATTGGGCATCAATAAAGCTAACATCAGCACAAGATCAGAATAAATGTATATATACAAAATGGTCTTTTAGGCTACTTAGGAAAGCAGAAGAACCGATTTTGTAGATGGCAAAGCAATTTGCACAGAAGCCAAGAGGAGACACTTCCCCAGGGTCCTGCAGAGGCACACGTGACGGTACCCTCTGATCCCAGCCCCTGCATGTGGGGTGAGAGCAACTAACACCACTCTACAAGGCAAGCAGCCATTCTCTGCAGCTGAGTGGGTTGTATTTATTTCTGTCCCTCATTATCAGGCGCTGAAGGTCCTGTGAAGCAAGTACACAAGCCAAACAGATTTCTTCTTCCACTCCCTATCGACCTCAAAGACTCCTGGGCACCAGCTCAATTCCTCCCTTCCTTGCCAGGCTGGAAGGTCCCAGGCACATGGCCCACCAGGCAATGGTGATGACCCCTCCACAGGAGGTGGAAGCATAACAGCATCCTGGGCACTGACTGTAAAATCAAGCAGTTCCAAGTCCTAATGGGGAACTTGGGACTGCAGCTGCTGCTGGCCAGAGATAAACCCCTGTCCCCTGCATCCTCCAAGGATTACAGGGGTGACTTATATTCTGTGATTTTCGAGTCGAGATTATGATTGTATACTGGTACAACAAACCATATATTAAGATCTGACCCCATCTGATGACGGTCCAGGTGACTAGAAACTGTAAGTCCAACTGTACCATAAATTCTGTGTTATGCTACTTATAGATTGTACTGCACTGATTCTGCTTGTTGAAATCCTGTGCCATTCTAATCATAAATTCCGTGCAACACTAATCATAAGACCCTGTTAAAAAATAATGCTTTAATTGTAACTATGAATTACTGCCATCATCATTCTGCCAAGGATCCCTAAAAAATGTCACCTGTCCCCTCACTGTCGAGTGGCACTGCAAGACCCTACATTGCCACTGAAACCTTACACTGCCACACAGGGTTGGTGTGGCTGGAGTCAGGAGGAGGAAGATGTGCCACACATGCCAGTGCTGGCTGCACAATCCTGAACCAGGCAACCTGCTCTGTAGGTGCACTGTTCGGGGCTACCAGATTCTCATGTAAGTGTCTTTCAAAACTCAACGCTGAATTCATCACACTGCAAAATTAAAGCAGGGAAACATAGAATAAACAGCTTCTCTTTCTCTTTACCCTTTACTTGTTGCATGTTGTGTCTGGGAAAACACAATAAAGATGCTCTCACACCTGCTAGGTTCAGCAGAAAGGAGGGAAAAGACACTTTATTTACATATGTCACATTCTTATACAATTCCCAACTCCACAAGGGATTGGAGAGCATGTCACTTCCTTCTCAATCCCACTGGAGAAAAAAGATGCTCATCAAAGTTCTCTTGTCACAAAAGGAATGAAAAACAGAAAATACCATTAAGTAAACATTGGCTATTATTTACATGAAACTGTGTGAGAAAGAATTCCGACTCCAAGATTAAAACAGAAGGCTTTAGCAAAAACCAGGGCAACACCGTGTCCTTGATGTATCCACATTTGGAAACTTACTGTCCCCCTGTGGCTGTGCTGGCATCCTTGAGATTTACGACACTTCTGATTTGGATGAGCTGTTATTTTCTCACAGATCTTCTCTTCAGCAAACATTTTAGTTTGTATAAAGCATTCTTTCAGCTTTTCATCTTTTGAAGGTTTATGCACAATTAAGTCCCTGGCATCTTTGCTAATCCACAGATGGTTCTTAGTCTGCACTGGCTAATGCCTCAGCCATCGTACACGTCACATACCTAACCAGGGGCTGTCACCAAGTGTCAGAGCCTATTTTAGCTGTAGGTACATTAAGCTGGCTCTTCTTAAATTGAAACAGACAAACAACACTGAACACAAACAGCAGCACTGCTGGTCCTTTCCCACAGTGGGAAACACCTACTGGCCAGGGATGTGTAGTTCAAACTGTGACTCTAGACTGCTGATCTCAGTACATCTAGCAGTATTCAGGCTGGTAATAAATCCATGAACTTGTAAAGACAGAGCTTGAGCAAACTTCCCTACTGCCCCAGCTGTGGCCTAATTACTAGTGATATATGTTAGCACAGCTTCTAAGGCTATGCCAAAATCATGCAGCTCTAATGCTGCTGACTTGGCTTCCACAGCTGACACACTGGGCCTTGTGTCCTTAACATTTTGTGTTTATGCCTTAAATTCGGGCATAGATGGCAAAATGTAAGTAGTATTTTAGCTGGATTTTTTTCAATTTTGACTCCTACCCATTGGTCTGCTTTGATTTCCTTTATATCAATAAAAAAGAACTATAGGCTTATCCTGTATTTTTTAAATACTAACTTCAGCAACTAATTTGCTGCAAAATACAGACATAATGTCAGATCTACCAGCCCTAACACAGTTGGAATAGATGGCTGAACTTCCCCCACCGTTTTAAGAAGTGAAAAGCAACCACTTTTATGATAGACTGATCCGAAATTAGCTTTCCAAAGCTCACCTTGTAAGTATTTCATCCTCATGGAATAAAATCTCAACCCGATTCAGAGCATGTGCTTTTTCTCTTTCATGTCTGTTTAAAGCCCATCTCTTGAACGCAGGCAGCAGAGTGTGAATGGTTTGAAAAAGACATTCCAGCTCTCTCTCGAAACACCCTGCAGGCAATTTGTACAGGCAGGAGCACAGAGAAGAGTTTTGTCTCTTTTGGATTTGTAACTGCTGCTGGGAACATCTGTGGACTTTGCCTTCTTCTGTCATTTGTGGAGATCATGTGTCATTTTAGATTTTATCAAGAGTTATGATACAAGTCACTAGTCTGCTCCCCCCAGTTCTGCCGATCCCTCAGCAGCCAGTTCCCCCTTAATAATTATAAAAATAACAAATTTGTAGATACTATTATTATTGCCTTCTGGTATTAAAGTTCCACGAAAATTATTGTTAAAAAACTAATACAAGATACAGACAGCACTTGAGTAACATTGCTTGAACATAAAAGTGACTGTGGGACTTCCCATTAGAATACTTCTGACAGAATAAACAGCTTCTGCAAAGCTGGTATCTTCTTCCCTGGCCAACAAACACGCCATTTCCTCCTGGATGGGACTTTGAGAGAACTAGTCTGATTTGATAAACTGTTCCAAAGTACTTTTTTCTGGGTTAGTTCTACAGTAAAAATGGAGTGGGCTTGTTGCCCAGCCTATCATCTCCTATTACAAGCTGGGCTCCTCATCCACCCCGCGTTTCCCACGTCACACTGCACTTTTCTCCATTTATGCTGTGTGATGTGTACAGGAGGGCAAAGTCAGACATGGGAATGCAGGTACTGGGCTCCCAAACTCTGAGGTACACAGCACTGAGCTCAGCTTTTTTACATGGGGCTTCCCAGCGCCTGCCTCCCAGCCCCAGGACAGCCTGCCCAGACAGCTCAGCAGCGATGCAGCACGGGGGGATGTGGGGTCTGCCTGTGCTGCATTTGCTGTTGCAGGCAACTTAACCCGCAAGTCCAGAGGAGAGGTCTGCCTTGGGACAAGGCTTGGTACAGCCATACCATACGACAGACAAGTTTTCCATAAATGAAAAATATTACTGATCTTAAATGAAACAAAATAAAAAAAAAAAAACAAAAACAACAGGGTGGAACATAGTCCAATGAATTAAACAAAAACAAATTCTATCAAGATATTGCTTTTTATAAGCATTCTTTTTCATTTCAGGGTGTTTTTTCCCCCTAGAGCATATGAAAGGAAACATATGTTGGAATACTGGAATTTCTAGTCAAACCGTGCCATGCATCTGCTCTGCTTAATAGACGTGCTTAGAAAACAAGCCATTCATTGTCACAGAATGTTGTATTTTTGACCTTTATGAATATGACACAAAATAAGCGAAACGCCCGTCTACGCCAGCATCTCCTAGCCCTCCCAAGGATCAGAGGCCACTGTGAAAGGTGCTGTGGCAATGCACTGTAGGACTGTCTGTGCCATCAAAGCCTTGAGACTCCCTGACAGGCATGAAATCCATTTGCACTGTTTGTTGTCTTCTTTTCAATTGCTTTACCCATCACTGAAAGACGTAACCTGTTCTTATACATTTCTGCTTTCCTGTTGTGTTTCCTGTAGCTGAGTATGAACAGACTATACAAAACTTTTCAGATACATTAATGAAATATTCTGGCCAAGATATAATGAGCTCATCCTTGTGATGCATGAAGCCTCACAGTTGGCCTGGAAAGAATATCTTAATCTAATTGTTTTCCTGGTTTGATTTAGTGCAAAGTAGAAACTTAGCCTTATTGATAAAGTGGTTTAAAAAGGATGATGTTAAACTATGGTTTCCAAATTTAATTTATTTAAAGACTTCAGTGAGAAATGTTTGATTAAGGTGATATCCTTAAGCTAACCACTCCCCTAAGCAGAGTTAGCCAAAAATCATTTAGCCATCTCGGATATGTTTAAACGTAATTAAATTAAAACGGTATTTTACAATGCCTTAAACATTTGTTAGGGAAAGCTAGTTTTGCCAAGATGACAGAACTTTATCCTTAGGCAGCTTCTTAAACTGCATGCTAACTTGAGCAGTGGCAAAGATTTCCAGGGCAGGCATGAACAAGAAATGCAGAAGAAAGCTTGAGCTGACTTACATTATGACTTGGACCAGATCTTGGTATACCAACTAACAACCTTGTTAACTAAACAAGGGGTGCTGAGAACTTACTAGTAGCTGTAAGCCAAGACAGGCATTCAGACATCAGCTTCCTGAGAGCATTGTCACAGTTATAGCAAATGAGTAAGTTATCTAAATATTGATTTACAATTATGTGCAGAGATGGCAAAGTTTTATAGCCAGAAGACATAGTTAAAAGTCATAAAATCCATGTCTGGGTTTGATGCAAATCTCTGAACTGACATTTCCAGAAGACACTCCCATTCAACATCTGCATACAACGAAAAACCCCTCTTAGTACAGCCTCTTCAAATCAACATCCCCTCCCTACATATAACTGTATATTTAGGCCCAGAAAAGGCTGGAAAGCCACAGAAACATATGGGATTCTTTTCCAAGATCAAGAAATATTTGGAGTTTACAACCGGATTTGGAATCAGCTTCTGCCTGGTGTACAGTTTCCAAAAGACCCTTAAAAACTTGTTATATATTGAGCTTGAAAAACTATGTGCTGAGAGAAAAACATGTTTAAAATTAAATACAGAGTGCAAAATCAAACAGGTTGAAACAACAAAAAAATAAGGTAGTTGAAAATTACAGATCTAATCTAAAGCTCAAGTGAAATCAACAGAAAAAGTCCCACTGATTTTGATGGACTTGGGTATTTTACAAGGCCTCATATCACATGACAGGCAGCATAAAACGTGTTATTCCCTATGCCTGTTAACCTCTCGCTCCATGGAAAAAAGGTGTTTGCCAAAATAGTTACAGAAAGGGACTAAGCACATCCTTTCGGGACACGTTCAGCACGGGTGCAGAGCAGGATCTGCCCGCCTGCTCGCCACACCTGGAGGTGCTTGCACAGGGCAGCAGCTGTGGGTGGCTCAGTGTCAGCCTCAGCCCCAGGGGATGCTGGCAGGGCTGCACGGGTGCCAGTGTGCTGCTGCACTGGAAGCTGCGGTCACTGCCAGCTGCCTTGAAACTCTTGGTTTGGGCATGGAGAGGAATGTGAGCAAATGGGGATGTAGAGGGCAAAGCAGTCATGCATGGGATGCAAGCAGCTGTCCCATGAGTGCCTGGGCAGAGGGCTAAGAGAACCATAACAGGCTATAGCCAAATAAGACATCTTTCTTCTGCAGAGGAAGTGAGCTTTCCAAGAAAGGAACAGAAAATTGTGGAGTATGTTAATCTGCCTTAAGAGCTAGAACAGTAATCAGAAATTCCGCCTCTGAGTTTCTGACCCTCTCCTCACTCCACTTTTCTTCTTCCTTTTGCAGGCAGTCTGGATCCAACCCAGATCTTGCCACACTTACTATGCCCTAACTCCACAAAGCACATTGTGATCACAGAGGACCAGGCACATACAGCACGCTCCTTCCCCACCCTCCATAAACATCCACGGAGAATGAAGCGCCAGCAGGGTTTTTCCCCGTAACTGTTACTGATGGCATCAGCCAAAGTGCTGGGGAGGCACAGCCAGCCTGCTATAAGCCACTCCTTGTCTCAAGGATATAAATCCTCAACAGGCTCCAGGGAGTGAATTTACCACTGTCAGCTCCTAAGCTCCTCTCCTTACAACATGAGCCAGCAGGAAAGCAAGCAGGTCCATACTGGAACTGTTTTGTTTTGGCAGAGTTGGAGGGCTTTTTTGTCTTGTTNTTTTTTTACAGAAGTGGTTTGTGTTTCGTCTTAGCACTTTCCATCAAAGCAGTTGCATCAGAAAATTCCTGACCAGCTCTAATCTTCATCAGCGCAGCTGCGCTGCGGTCGCAGCACCACCCACCCTGCTGGTGGCGGCCCCAGGACTTCCCCGGGGCGGGCGGCAGGAACAGGCTGGCACTCTCCTGCCGGGGGGGTCACCCCCGCCACCAGCCCGGGCCCCCTGCTCCGCCCCACGGTACGGCTGGCTGGTTCTGCTCTGAGAATGGTGTGGACAGTGCTGGGTGCTTATTCCCACACCTGTCACCAAGACCCTTGTCCACCCACACAGTTGCGAGTCCCACAACTGACCCTAACCTCACTTGGGGAAAAAACAGCCCTGAATTTTGTTTTAACTCTAGAAAGTGAGTTTCTCGTGTAGCCAGCAAGGATGCTGCCAACGGGAAGAAAAGGCAAGAAAAGAAGATTTTAAAAATTCTTGAATAGGTGGTGGCAGCCCCACAGTAGGGAGCAGAATGATGTGCCAGCACAGGCTTCCCAGCAGGGCTGGAGCCCCATGCAGGTACTGACTGGCCCAGTGCTTCACCTTGGTTTGCAGTATTTGAACAGGAAGTTTGATCCAAACACAGCTTCCTATTTTACAGCTCACAAAATACAAACAGGGTCTGTCAGCAGGTCTTTGCTGTAAATTGGATGGCTCAGCACCTGTTGGAGACTGGCAGGAAGGGCTGGAGAGCTGCTCTCTGGTGGAAAAGGCAGCTCTTCAGAAATGACTGTAAGCTTATAGAAAAAGCCAACAGCTTAATAATTGTACTGATAATAATTGTAACTAATAATTTTCACCAACGCTGACGCCATTTCTTAAACTTGATCTGAGTTAGGTGTAAGACTCTCTTTTATCATCTTCTTGCCATCTCTGCCTAAAGGGAGCAAACTCCTGCCCAGGTTAGGTTGCCAAATTGCAAATACAGACTGGAACTACATTTGCTGCCAAGCACACCAGCTGTAACTCCCTAGAAGTTTGGATACATGGAGGTGGCCAGACAGGTTAAAACTGTCATATCAGAGATCAAAGGTCAACTAAGAGACTTGCCCAAAATTATGCCATTGTAGTGTTATTACTTCTTTGCTGTGTGCAAGCAGACGTTTCAAACCATTGGCTTTTTGCTGCATTATATGTTTGTGAATTCTATTAGACTAATTTGAAGGACTCAAAATGATGAATAAATTGCTACTCTGTTTGCTTTATCTGCTATTGCAGCCTATGCCCAACAGATGTTACGTATGAAATTCAAATTACATCTTCAAATGGAGCATGACTTGGTAATGAATAATTCAAGACATATACTGAAAATTAGAATGCTGTTTTTAAACAGTGTGTTTCTTAGCAGAGGCAACGTCAGTGGAAAAATACTCACCTATTTATCTGGCCATTTTCCACCTCTGTGAAATCATTTGAATCATTGCTGATGTTATCATCTTCGGGGACAGTCATATTCTGCAATTCGGTCAGTTCTAATCCAGCTTTGAAAGGCATGCTGGGTGAGGAACTGTGCCTATCCAAGTGGTTCTTCAAATACTAGTGTTTGGTTGGTATCTTCTGAGTAAACTGCAGCCACAGTGTCAGCAACCTAAATAAAACAGAAGAAAAAAATCCAAGATGTATACCACCAAACGCAGGCACTATCTCCAGAAGAAACCAGCGAAACCTGCGCAGGAGGGACCATCCACACCAACCAATTTTGTATTGTTAGATGGACCTCAGGTTATGACCTAAATGAATTTCAGAACAGTAGTAACCTCGTACATCTTAATGAGAGCAGCCTCACTAACCTTACAAATTTACCCTGTCCTGCAATCAATTGTTGAACACAGTAATTTTTAAAAAAACTTGTGAGCAAACCAAGCCTGTTTTTTTCAGGAAAAAGATTAACCTCCTACAAATTAAGGAATAAAAATTATTTGCTTGTCCAAGTCCCAATTCAATATTTGGTGTTTGTCTTCTGTATGTTCTCCATTCTTAAACTTAGGTATATAAAATACACGTCCATGCTGATACTAAGTGGGATGGAAAGAGGGATAGAGTTATCCCAGTACTCTGTTCTACTAATACATGTATTCCAACCTGTTAAGGATTTTTAGGAAAGCAGAGGTGAAGAGGATGCTTTGTTTAAGTTTTTGTATGGTTAAACTTGTTACGAACAAATGAAGAAACAGAAAAAACCGAAATCCCTAAGCTTAGGTATCACAGAAAGAAAGAGCAATGTATACCTTGTGTCAAGCAGTTACTATCTAGAGATCAGGTGATCTCCCCTCTGATAGATGTGTTCCATACAAGCACTGAGAATAACACCAAAGGCAGATCAGAGAAGTCCCTACAGTGACATACTTACTCATCAGCAATGCAAATCAACTGAAAGACCAATATTTTCCGGAGTCCAACCACTCTTGGCTGAGCTACAACTCCAGCGTGGTAGTGAGGCAACAGCACGTTACTCACAAACAAGCTCCTGCAACACAGCTCTCTCAATTCCCATTTTGTGAATGAATTTTCTGCAGTATTGCCAAACAACTATTCAGCCTGGGGTACGTGGTGAACCCTCACACGCCAGATTAATTTGGGGATATTTTTAAATTCTCAGGGCTACCTCAAAGCCATCAAACTGCTTGCATGCAACCAAAGAGGCACAAGTATCCCCAGTTCTTGCAGGGCCAGACAGGAGGATATAGTTCACTTGTTCAGTTATGACATCTGCCTGTTTCAGATTAGGTTTACAGAAGCCAGTACTTCTGTTTCATACCACATCCCCATCACGCAGAAGACGGCTCTGCAAATGACCAATTTTTTCCCTGTAAATGCTTTCTCAGAAATGCCATTTTGAAGCTTACACATGCTCTTAACAATTCCCCAAGAGCCCACCCTGTCCAAACTTCACATGCCAAGTTTAAAGGCTAGCCTCGAGGCTAACAGCAGGGCAGGATGTGATTATGGTGGCCGACAGGGCCCGGTGCAAGGGCAGAGTTTGGGGCGCGTGAGCTGGGTACTTTTCAACTCCTCTGCAGAAGAGATTTCCACTACAGATACCAGGAGAAAACTGCTCAGGTGTTAAAATGTTGGCATAGTAAAATATTAAAAAAAAAAAAAAATTATTTAGGCTGCTGATAAATAAATGCAGACTGGCAAGCAGAGGGTGGTTTTAGCATTCTGGAACAGTCTTCCTGGAGGCTGCAGGGATAAAATAGTCTACCTATTTTGGAAGAGAAGCAGAATCTTTTCATAAAAGGATAAAGCCACAGGAGACGGCAACTGCTGAGGTGGCAAGGACCAAGCCCACTGAATCCTGAAGTTTCTTGTGACCGTGAGTTCCTAAAATAAACAATTTCTTAAGAGACCTGGCAACCTCTGCACCAGGATCTGTGCCCCGTAGCATTTTAAAACCTGTGTAAAGATTCATCTGAGATTCAAGCAGAGAAGCTTTTCCTTTGGACACTGTTTTGCATCATGATGCCCAGGAGGATTTTCAGAACTGCCTTGACATTGCCTGTGCTTAATAAATTCCTCATTAAGCGTTTCAAAAGCAGGTGCTGAAATTAGCAGTGGTGTGAGGTAAGCAGCGCACCGGAGAGCCGGCTGCACAGCTCACTGACGTGTGGCTCCAGCTTCGCCCTCTGCCCCTCTGTCACTGAAACACTGCAGGACCAGACTGGCAGGAACACAGCTCCCTGCTTTACTCCCAAGCCATCTTTGCCATGCAAAAGTGACAAGCTTTGTCTGCTTCAACCAAAACTCTGCTTCTACAGAAAACTAACTGAATGAAGACTTTTCACAAGGGCATGTAGTGATAGGAAATGGGGCTTTAAACTGAAAGAGGACAGGTTTAGGTTAGATATTAGGAAGAAATTCTTTAGTGTGAAGGTGGTGACGCACTGGAACAGGTTGCCCAGAGAAGTTGTGGATGCCTCATCTCTGGAACTGTTCAAGGCCAGGCTAGATAGGGCTTTGCACAACCTGATGTAGTGGAAGGTGTCCTTGCCCATGGCAGAGGGGTTGGAATGAGATAATCCTGAAGGTCTTTTCCAACCCAAACCTTTCCATGATTCTCTAAGACAGAGCAGAATCCTAGAGCAAGCTGAGGCAGCAGCAATCATTTCAGCAGATTCTGTGTTTCAGTCAGACAAGTTGCTCCTGAAGCAGCATGACACTGGGCACATCTCTGAATATACCTCAGGTTCTTGCTAGGGTAAGCGCTTTACTAAAAAATCACCAAAACAAAACCCCGAAACAAACAAAAAAAATTACTGAATGAAATAATGCACAGGACTTCCAAGTATGAGAAAACCTGATCTCAGTGTCAAAACATGAGGCGGGCAAGGAGAGAGTGGTGGGGCTGGGAACTGAAGTTTTCATTGTCACGGCATGAACTCATCACAGATCTTTGGCAAAGTAAAACCAACATGTCCTTAGCAGCTCCACCTATAAAATTAAGATAATAGCGACAATAACACTCAGTTTGTGAGGTGCTTGAAGATTCAGAGACAAAGGGTGATACAAGAGTGATACCTGGAATAAAACACTACACAAATCACAAAATTTTGCAATGATAACTTTATCTTGGAGATATACAGAGAATACCCATTGTCACTGCTAATTACTCTGGGTAGCCTCCACAGTCAATGGAGTACAGGTGGTCACATGGATTTCATCCCCAAATTACCTACTCTAAACTTCAAGATCACTCATGTGACAAATCAGAGTCTAAATAAAATCTAAAATCTCGAAGGTCATGTCAACCAAAATTCATGTCAACCAGCTTTATTCCCTACAAGTCAAATGTCCACTCCAGGCCTGTCACTTGGCCTCTACAGCAGAGCCTGGTGCTGCAGGAGGACAACCCCCCCTGGCCCATGGGAAGGGTCTGCAGCCACACTGAGCTGCTCCCTGCAGTTGCAATAGCTTTGCTCCCAAAAGGAGATTCAATGCTGGGATAGCTGAGCTAAGCAAGTTGCCACCTCAGGTGTACGTGCCACTAGTGCTGTGGGAAAAAAACCCAAAATTGCTTCAACTAATTCACCATATGTTGATGCTGAGCTATATTGGAAGCAGCAGGGCAGTATTTGCACTTTTATGGCCTTTTCATTCAAGAAATGTCTTGAAAGAAATGCAAATAAAAATGTTACATTGGCAAGAGCTCCTAGGCTGAGCTTTATTCCTAATTCACACTGAAAGACAGTAAATAATCACGTCAGTAGTGACTGGAGAAATCCCAATCACCTCAGTCACTGTGCCTACTACTCTGTCCAGCCTTAAACCTCTCAAAAGCAAAACCTTCCAGAGACCTGCCACCAAACCTCTCTTTCCAGACACACACTTAGTAAACCATAAAGGAGATTATCAGATTTTTGCTCTTACTTCAAATTTTTCTGTTCGGATGGGCAAGGGCTCGTTCTTGAAGAAGGCATCGCCCCAAGAGAAAACCAGCAAAGAGCTGATGACTCTTCAAACGGAACCCCAAGGGTCTGTGTTTGGCAGCTGAGCCAGCCCCTCTGTTTAGACTTTCTGTTTAGTAGAAAAAGCACTGCTCTGGCCTAGGAGCTTAGCTTTCTCTTTAAACATCCCAGGATATGTCCTGTAACAGCCATTACGGATAATTTATTTGTTGTGTACTCCTTGTAGAATATGGGGAAGATTACAACTGGTCACAACTTCAGGAGGACTATGAGATGACACAAGAAGATAAAATGAGTTTATTATTTTCAAGGACACTGAGACCTTCACATTCCAAGAACTGTGGTCATTTTCTCTGTTGACTTGTGAAACATAAGAAAAAAAATCCCTGCAACTCCGGTTTTCTGGACTGTTAAAATTCCACAAAAGCAGTAATGGAATCAAAAAGTTTATATTTGAAAAAAAAATATGATAATACAGACAATCTATCTTGATTTCTTCTGGTTTATGCATGAATCCTCTCTAGGCTGTACATGGAAGAGGTGTAATCTCAGAAAACACATCATTGGAAGTTGTGTTTCTAAGAAGAACATCATCACTCCTGGTAGTAACCACAACTGCTTAATTCACATGCCATTTTTCTTTCATATCCTGTAAATGACACAGTTCAAAAAGTGTCATCTTAAGGCACATGGCTGCCCAAAAGCTGACCCAGTATGTGAGAGGCATTTGGGCAAGTGGTCAAACTGGACAGCATCTAGTCCATCTCTGAGTATGGTTTCTGCAGTGCGCCCTTTCACACTCACTGGGCACTTCATTCACTGCGCACTTCCCGCAGTCGAACTGTCTTGGGGTTGCTAAATATCCAAGACACACTAAGCACTTTTAACTATGGAATTCAAGATAATTTGCTCAAAAGACAAAATGCGACTCAACTTTCTTCTCCAAGGGAGTTTTGCCAAGAACTCCTCTTGGTTGGTTACAAGTCATCAGAATCCTGCACTTGAGTTTCACAAAAGCTGGTTTTATTCCTGCAAAGCCTGAGATGTGATACATCTTTCTTTGCTCATACTTTTGAAAGTTCTTTCAAAGAAGACCAATATGACCAGTAAGACACCATGGATATAAATAATGAAACACGGAGCCTGAAACCCTGGGTACAGACTATTCACTTAACTGACAAAAAGCAAGAATAGGCTTTATACGTAACAGTATCACATTGTGAGGCAGAGAAGCAACTATCCCCTTTTTGTTCCACATTAGTGACACCTGACATGAGGAACATAAAGCTCCAGATTTACTCCTGGCCTACAGGAAGGACAAAATGGAGAGATTAGAGAAGAGCCACTGAGATAACAAAGAGCTTGGAAATTAAAGACTGACTCACATCCACTGAGCAAACATCTGCAGTGCTCAAAATGTCATTGCCTCCAGCTCCTCAGCTCTGCCCCTCTGCAGCAGGCTGCAGCCACAGGAGCAGTGGAAGGAAGAGGGCTCAGCCTGGCCCCAGTGGTGTCCTGGTTGGGTCCAGGGCACCACAGAGAACCAAAAAGGTGCCAGCACATGCCTGTCCTGCCCATCGGCAACGGCGGCAGGATGAGGGCAGCGTGGTGGCCGGAAGGCCTTCGAGCTGCTGCAGCCGTCTGCTTGGTGTCTGCAAGCCACCACCTCTCATCCCCAGGCTTCTCTCCCTCACAGCCCCCACAGCAAGCAGGATGCAAACAGTTAAAAGATAAGAGGGGGGTGGGAAAACAAGTGACAGAAGTCTTGGGAAGGAAGCTCAGAAAAGGATGCCATAAAACAGAAGTGATGAGAACAAATGTGGATTATCAGCCTTTCTCATGGTAGTGCATGACCTTGTGCTGCAACAGGAAAATGTTCCTACTCTGCCCCATCACTCTCCACATTGCCCTTCCATGCTGCCATAAAGAAAGGGAAGACAGTCCCAAATTAAGTCTCAACAGGCTACTCAGCTGATCAAAGTCAGGCAAATAAGAAACCATAAAATCCCAGTCTGATTCACCCAGTGATTCATTACTTTAGGCAAAACACTTAAAGATGAGCCATAAAGGAAAATGGTTTTAAATACATTTTTGTTTTGAGCCCTTCCCAGTCAATTTAGGAATGGCATCTGGCGAGGAATATAGTCACATTTTTTCCTAATTATATTTCTTTGTGAAATCCTCTCAACAGAAGAGATCCCACAATGCATCGCCAAACGCACTCTTGTCTTCCACAGAAAGTGGAAATGCTGTATGAGTGGGGCTTTATGGGTCACTGCAACAAAACACACTACCCAGATGTATTTCTAAGGGTTAAACAGCAGCTCTGAAATTCCCATTTAAATAAATTTTGTACTACAGAAGGAAGAATCCTTTGCATAAGTTTATGTGTAACTCACTTTTCTTCTGCCCCAGTTTACAAGTAATTTCTCTGCCTGAGTTTTCTTGACTGTAAGAAACTCAGAGCAATATTTACCTGATAAGCTTGGACAAATATTATGAGAGTTAACTGTAAAACATGAAAAAGCTGCCATTTTTCCCAAGAGCAGCCGCTCAAACTTCTTGGATTGGATTAAGGTCACAGCAGTAAGTATCCATCAGAAAGAAAACTGAATTCAAGCTTAAAATATTTAAATATTTCCACAACATACATTTGCCTTCCTAATACAAACTTTTAAGTGATGGTTATTGTCATGCTCCTCGCAACACAGATTCCAACAGAAATGAGCAAGATGCTAAAAAGAGAGAGGAGAGCACAGGAAGAAGGAGAGTCCCATTTCTGCTCAGTCACCACTCTTACCCTGTAAAGAACAACCTCCCAACACAGACAAAATGTAGGACAGAGATCCAGGATGAGCACCCTGCAAGCAGGAAGGCCGAGAGAGCACTGCTTCCCCTTCCATCCTTAAAACCCTTGTAAAAAGCAGGATTTGGGCATGAAAGACAGTTGATCCCGCATGTTTTACAGCACTCTGCAGAAAGCCTCAACTCCAGGGATAATCCTCTGCACACGGGTATGTGCAGCTTGGCGCTCACTGCCTACAACTCTCTCCCATCCTCACCCAGGCTGGAGAGCCCAGTTGGTCCAACTACGGCATGAATAGTCTCAAGTGACAAGACAGAGGATGCTGCAGTGTGCTTCAGTGAAGTGCTCTCTCTGTGGTGCCTCTTAAAAAGAAAAAAACCCGACCTTCCAAAAAGGCAAAGTCAAATAGGAGTCATTCCGTACAACAGTGAAGCAGATCCCATTTTAGTCAGTGAATTTCCACCGAGCCTCAGCAGAAGGCCTCTGCTTGCCAGCAATATGGCAGTTCGGAGATTTCACGCAGGTTTTGCAAAGCGGATTTCAGCGCCATTTCGGCAGGGGCTCCTAGCCTGGAAAGGGCGGTTACTGATACTTACATCCTTCAGCAACAGATGCAATTTCCTTTCAGGGGCTTTTTACACAAAGTTGATGTTTTGGCAGCAAATGAAGTAAAATTTAGATGGAAGATGCTGTTTCTTTCTCCCCCTGTAGCTGTTTTTACTTCTGATTTATGAAGGTTAGACTCAGAACGTAGGGAATTTTTGATTTGTTTTTTATTCCTGCATTATATTTTATCAACTTAATACGTATCTTTTTCTTTTAGAACAATGTCTGTTCTATATTAGTTTGCCTTTCAAGCACATGTGAGAGCCAAACAAACCTGAAGGTGAATGAAGCACCGCAGAGCACAGGTTCCTATTTATAATTTGGACTAGAGGTTGGTAGAAATACCCCACAGCAGTCTGGGACGCTGAATAGCCTAAGCACATGCGGTGAGCTCAGCTGGTGGCACAAGGAGACTATAGCTTTTCCTTCCATAAAACGAGCTGCCAGATCCAGGGTTTATTTCAGTCCTTCCAATGTCACATAAACAAAACACGGCTTTACGCACCTCACCGTCTCCTCTTTCACAAGGAGACAGACACATCCTAGCTACAGGTTGCATTACGAACTCTGCAAAACAATGGAACAAGCCCCCTGCCACAAGAGCGAGCTGTACGCACACACACGTGAGCCAGCGCACACGCGGGCATTCGCTCCGGCCTCTTTTTGTTCTCGCCCGTGCTCATTAAAAGCGACCACCCCAGCTGTTACTATGTATTTACGGGCACCACGCACACGCGTGCGCGCCGTGGGCCCAGCCTGCATTTTCCGTAAAACTTGCACTGACCCCGTGGCCGTGCTGGGTTTAAGGGAAAGGCAGGAACGTTCCCCGGGCACGGCTGCACCGTGGCCGCGCACCCTGTGGGGGCTGCGGCACCCGCGACCCAGCCGTCATCAGGGGCAAACTCATTTATTATTACTATTTTTTTTTTCGCTGCCAGGGGAAGCCCGTAGCCGCCGACTGCCAGGTTTTTGTTTTATTTCTGCGGTTTTTGTTTGCTTGTGGGTTTTTTCCATGCCCGCCTCAGCACTCGGCTAAGGCAGCATCGCCCCCCGCCGCCGGCGCGGCAGCGCGCCCCAGCCGCGGGAGATGCCGCATGGCCGCCCTGTGCCCGCGTCCCCTCCGCCCCGCCGGGCTCCCCCAGCCCCTCCCGGCTCGCTGCCTGCGTTTTTCGGGTTTGCACTGGGCAACACCGGGGGCGAGCAGACACGTTTTGCGGGGAT